>CM060955.1:51121028-51368528 GCA_030765055.1 Mantis religiosa
TGTTTGTAAATCTTGAAGCTCTTTAACTGGAGTTGCAACATGCGATGTTAGAATACTAATTCTCTTCCAAAGGCGCTGGATTGGACGAGCGGCTCAATTTGATGGCCAGCATGTTTGCCTTCCTGTTGAAATATTACATGAGGAACTGTCGCTTCTTGAAAGAAAAAAAAAAGTGCGATAATCCTGTTCTTCATGAGCCCACATCAAATATTTATTTTTTAGCTATCCTGGAAGTTCTTGTACTAGATTTTACGTACCTCAGTTCTTTCTTTACACTGTGCTGATTTCCAGATACTGATACATGAAACGTTAAATCGTCTGAAGCCAAGACGTTTCCAAGGAACTGAGAACACCTGTAGAAACGATCCAGTATTTTGAAGGCGTGTGCCTGTTATCCTGACCTTATATTCTGTTTTAAATATTGAACAATTTTACCTGTAGGAGCACTAATGAATCCGCTTATGTTGCACTCCATCCACTGTAGTTGACACATTGAACCTCCGGGATTGTCATACATTTAGTTTCTACAGACTTTTCTGGAATTCCGTTTTCTTCAACTTTCTCTTCTGAACCACGGTGACGTGATTCTTAAATTAGCATTTTGGCACATTCAGTCACCCAAATCTCTTACTTTGTCTCAACAATGTTCCCATAAGGTGTATATTTCCATACATTGATGTCATCTCTACGGCACATACGAAAAAACAGTTGTACTCATCGTTGTGGAGTCACCATGTTGCTTTATGCGATGGTTGCGCCACGTAGTGACAAAACAGCCAACTTCTAACTAATGAAACAAAAATTCTTCAGTTTTGTTTTCATTTAGTACTATTCTTACTTCATAATTTACTATATTTGTCAGCAATGAGTGCACAGTTAAAACGTGGAAGGTTTGAAAAGAACATCCTATATTACTAAAACGAAACCACAAAATTTCCAGAAGACAGTTGAATTGTTTTTGCAAAAACGTCTTTAAACTGGAATAAATTAATTTTCTTGGTCAGAAAAAAAAAGTTCACGCAATACAGGGTTCCTCGGAGGCTCCATGAGGAAACAAGAACATAAATACATGGCGGAGACCCAACAGCAAGTTAACTGCTATAAACATTTCCTTCAGAGCTGTACCTAATTTACTGATCCCTGTCCCACCGTGCGGTTCCATACAGTGACAAATAACGACAAAAAGTTGTTCGCTACGAATCTCAAGAATGCCTCTTCCTTCTTTGTCTCTCATGGGAAAGAAGAGTCCAAGAAGGAAATAACCCTAAAACAATCAGATTCCAGCTTTATTGCGTTCCTTTTAGTACTTGGTGCCCACTTCTCTGGAGCTAACGCATTCTTTTGTTTTACGGTTTGGAATGAGAAACTTAGGATACCTCATCTCTCAACACTTATGCCGCACTTTTTTGACAGTAAACAATGTAATTCGATGCTCATTTGGTAGAAACAAACGGATTCCTACAGGGTTTACAGAGCAATTACAGCGTTTAAGGGCGGACACATGCTTACTGTTTTATTACCCGAGTTTTAGACTTCACTTAAGAAACGTTATTTCGAACAAACGTTTCACTGCACTTCTGTTCAAATGATGTAGTTTTAATTTATATCCCCTAACTGTTGACCGCATTCCTTCGGCTATTTTACACCTGCATAACCCAAAACAAAATAGGTACATGGTGGTAACAAATGAACTAAAGTAAATTATACATCGTAGGTTCGTCTGCCTCACGTTCAAGAGGTCCCGAGTTCGAATCTCGGTCAGGGTGAGTTACCTGGATAAGGTTTTTTTCTGGGGGTTTCCCTTATCCTGAAAAATGAATATCGGGTATCTCTAAGCTCATTGAACCCCGGTCACATTTGAGCATCATTTCACCCATTTCATTCATCGTCCAATATGACTTAACGTTGGAGGACGTAAATTATAAAAATAAAAAAATAAAAAAAGCTGTAACCAACTCGACCAATGAAATCGTTTATTCTTAACGAGATACCTGCTGGAGGAAAGGCTGAGATGTAAGGATACTAAAGATGGCCTGACTGAGAAGGGATGATTGCAGAGGGCAGGGATCCTAATTACAGATTTGAACTACCTTTTGGCGGCTCATATAACCGGCTATTCTCCCCTGGAGAATGCAAGACTCGGATGCCTCCCACTATCCGGAGGACAAGGACTACAAAGACTAATGCATTTGCAATGAGTACCAACTCCTGGAACCCTGAAATAACCAACCAGGGTGAAAGGTGAAAGGAATAAAAAGTGAGCCTGAAAGTGAGGATGATGAAATTGTCTTTCCCATCATCCAAATAAACCACTGAAGAGCTGAACGGGTCAGCAATATCCGCCACAGGAATCAAACCCACCACCTCCAGAAATCAGGCCATATTAGCCACTATAAGAAAGAAACGCAATGTGAAGTGACGAAATGTTATCCAACTTTAAATAAGTACAAATCAAGAAAGGAATTATAATCAAGAGACAACTCATGCAACAAACCCAAAATTACAAACTAAATCAAGTAATCAAATTAGAACGTTTTATTCATTACTCATGTATATGTGTATTTACACAATTTTAACTTCACACTTAGCTTTATAACACTGAAGATATTTTTCTTCCCTTTAGCTATGTAGGGTGAAAACACAGGACTACGTTTGTTCTCAAATATCTGTCATGTGAACTCAAGGTGCGAAACCTATTATGATTGGCCAATTGACTGTAGGCACGAATATTCTGTGGAGCTAATTTAAATTTGTACTGAGAGATGTTGTTTAGATTAAACCAGAACCAGAAATACTTAAGCAAAATTTATCTTGTATTCAAGTGATTCTTAATATTAAAGCAGTTTAGTTCAACCATTTTGAAGAAACCTTCCATAATACCTATTTTGACTACTAAATAGCTTCTCTCTATAACAGGTGTAAAGAATAATATATGATATTCCTGGATGTTTCTGTGTACAAAGAAGCTGAAGATACATGAGTTGTGTAGTTATCACCAAACTATTTGGCACCTAAAGAATTTTTTTGGAAGTAGTGAAAAAAAAAGCCACTAAATATACCAGCAAGGGTTGTAAACATTGTCTTGGACCTCAAGCCTCTCACCCTTCATTGAGCACCGGAAAAAGGTCATTAGTGCCAGGGTGTTGAGGTGAATTGGAAGCATTATAAAACAGCAAGTGACTTGCTCCTTAGTTTGCTACTTGAAAACTCCAGAGGTGAAGCGAGATGAAGCCATGCTAATATGTTCCATTCTACAGATTGGGCGTACAACTCTATCACGTTTGACGTTCTTTTACATGCAAACTACAACAGGGGACCAGCGGCATTTCTTCTCTTCCAATCGAAGCAATGTTAGTTAATTTGTTTATACGCGGAAAAATAATCTATCACCCTCCGCTAGGCATGCACCAATTCTATAGCTGTTTGCTTCAAGTTCAAGAGCTCCCGAGTTCGAATCTCGGTCACTG
Source organism: Mantis religiosa (assembly GCA_030765055.1). NCBI lineage: Eukaryota > Metazoa > Arthropoda > Insecta > Mantodea > Mantidae > Mantis > Mantis religiosa. The sequence continues at coordinate 51,124,496 of CM060955.1, forward strand.
AGCTATCTAATAAACTTTATTTTCTGGGGTTCTTCCCTTATACTGAAAGATAAATGTAGGATAACTCTAAGCTATATGGATCCTGGGCTCATTTAGCATCATTTCACTCATTTCACGCATATAAGTTAACTTGGAGGATGTCAATTAAAAATAGAGAGATTTTGGAACCAGAGGCTAGCACATTACTCTTAGATCACGGACCACGACGATTCCCGTCGACTGTTTACTGTGACCTGGGTTTTTCGTGGTTTCCCTATTTGTCACTTGGGCGAATGCGGGAGTGTTTACTTTCATAACACATTTTTAACTTAATTTTTCTTCATTCAACTTCATGATCTTCTTTCAGGTTCATTTTCAGTCTCTGGTGTAATGGGGTCTCGGACAAATGGTGTGGCTGACTGCGCATTGAGCTGGACGGTATTAAGTGGTATTTGTCCTCACAAGGAGAGGACGCTTGTCGACGCTGATCCAGCACTATAAGTGACTGTGCAGCTGTCCTGCCACTGGGGTGAACAACGTTCAGCACTTTTAAGGAATTCAGGGCGCCTCTGATGTGCCCTACTGAGGTTTCCATTTATCATCCCTTCTTCTTGGAGGATATCAGCCACAATAAATCTGTGTGGATGTGCCCAATGTTGACCCTTACCCTATAAATTATGAAGGAGTGTGTGTGTGTGTGTGTGTGTGTGTGTGTGTGTGTGTGTGTGTGTGTGTGTAGTGCAGTGTTTAACGCCCGCTTTTACTACACACGGCACCGCAGGCGGTGACACTGATGATACATGAGATGAAGATGGAGCACCGGTGGAATGAGATGGCGGGGGAAACCGGAGATCCCCCAGAAAACCCGTCCCAGCGCCGTGTTGTCCACCACAAATCTCTCTTTGCGGTCACCTGGGATCAAACCCGGGCCGCCTTGGTGAGAGCCAAGCGGTCTAACCACTGAGCCACGGCGCGGCCGAAAAGGGGTATACCACCCACATTACGACCTGCATGGATGTAATATAACCACTATCTCGCAGAGAAAGAGAGAACCACAGGACAGGGCACAGAAATGCGCGGAAGGCATTAAAGGTTTCCTTCTACCAAGTAGTCCTCTAACGTTCACGGGGTGTCTTCTTGCTATCAGCAAGTATCCACACCACCATACGCCACGAAACCTAAAAGATGAGAAGGAAACAGAATACAAGAGAAAATGATGGAAAGGAGATTCTGAGAAATCAGTTCAGCATTTGCCTTCCGACCAGGATAAACCTTAAGCCTAAATTCAGACCGGAATCGTCCCCGCAACGTATCGATTGCCATCCTCACATGTCGCGGATACATCTCTCTCGGTATGAGTTACCATACAAAAGCGATAAACTTAGCTGCGACAATAATTTCTCACACAATTGTTCCAAACTAAAACCGACATCAAAAGTGGTGCTTTAGGACTTGATTCATTATATTATACAACTTATAATTATTTTTGCTTTTGAATGTTTAGAGGTCCGTACATATATAGAATGTGTGACAGTATCAAGGAAACTAATAGTCCTTGTTTATTAACGGAGCGCATAATTATTAGCAGAAAAGTCGTTACGGAGAACAACGCCGCGGAAACGGACGCATGTTTCTTAATTCCCCAGTAATTATAGTGTGAAGAACACGCAGAACTCTTCGTGCCTTGTAGTGCCTTGGTCAAAATCGCACGCATGGCTTCGTCAACTTTTGTTTTCCTCTGCTACGTACATGAGGGAGTAAACAGAATTCACAACGCGAATGAGAGACGTGCATGTGTACAAACACACGACTTGCTCTGTCTTCCATCATCTACTTTTGCCCGCCTCGGTAGCGTGGTGGTAGCATGTCTGCCTCACGTTCAAGAGGTCCCGAGTTCAAGTCTCGGTCAGGGTGAGTTACCTGGATAATTTTGTTCGGTGTTTTCAATTATCCTGAAAGACGAATGTCGGATAACTCCAAGCTCATGGATCCTGGGCTCATTTGAGCATCATTTCACCTATTCCATTCATCGTCTGATATGACTTAACGTTGGAAGACATAAATTACAAACGCAAAAAAATCATCTACTTTCATAAATAGGTTTTCCACAAATTAACACTAGGTATTCATTAGATTCTTTTGATAATCACACTTTAGTTGCGTAATTATCAACGAACAATTTGGTACGTAAACAATTTTTTTTGGAAGTAGTGAAAAAAATGCACTAAATATACCAGTAAGGGTTGTAAACATTGTCTTGGACCTCAAACCTCTTACCGTCCATTGAGCACCGGAAAAAAGTCATTAGTGCCAGGGTGTTGAGGTGGATTGGGAGCATTATAAAAGAGCAAGTGGCTCGCTCTTTAGTTTGCTATTTGAAAACTCCAGTTGCCAATTGTTTGTCAATACCCATAAGTACAAGAACAAACCTGAAGAAAGAAACAACTGTTCTGTACCGGGCTTCTCCTGAATGACAGGACCGACATCCTGTCCTCTCTACATCACTGCTATACGAATCCATTCATACAGAAGCTGGGGATCAGGCCCGCCATATCTCCTCTAACGAGGCAAAACAATACAAACCTATTAGCCTTACCTTTCCCCATAAACGATATCAATGGCGGCTGGTGGGTTAAATTATTGGTGGTGCACAAATGAAAAATAAAATACAGAGTAGTAATGACTCCCCTATTTATACAGATTCTCTGCTCTACTCTTCTTAGATCTGGCGAATCTATCGATAACTTTTGCGTTGAAGTCGCTGATCTTCATAACAAACTCTCTCTCAATTGAAAGCATTGCTAATGCTGACAATCGGTCCTGTGACATTGTGTTCCTAAGGAAAGCTTTTGCTCTTTTTAAAGTTGAGGAACAGCGTTCTGCTTCAGCGGTACACATTGGCATAGTTAACAACACTCGGAGGAGTTTGACATATTCGCTGAATGTAGCACATAAATTGTTTTCCTTAATGAAGTCCATCAAGCACAAAGCACCGGACATTCCACGAAATTCCTCTCGACTGTAAATTACAGTCAGTTCTCTACGAATTTTTGTTCCAATGATAAGAGGATAGAACCTTATTGTTTCTCTAAGGGAATTCTCTGGAAATGTCTTAGAAATTTTCTTGATGAAACAAAGTCGAGGCTACCAGATGTTCCGTGAAGCTAAATCTGTCCTTTGCTTCTCTAAGAATGTCACATACTTCAAGAGCTTCTCTTCTTTTCACATCATGATCTTCTATTCTTCTCCTCTTAATTGCAGTTTCTTCGTGTTCCTCGATATCCACGCTATTTCCTACCTTTTGCACTTCCGTTTCAAATGCGTTTAGCTGGGCAATGGCAAATTTTGCATTGCAGTCTCGTTTCTGCAGCTGATTGTACAAAATGTCCACATGGGGCATGATCTTGTAGAAGAAAGACAGCCACAATACAAAATTATAATCTTTCAAAGTGGCCATAAACCCAGAAGCCTGAACAGGTGTGGCGTTGTTGTTTAACAGAGTTCTCTTCTGAATAACCTCCATGTATTTAATTAAATTCTCCCTGTGCTCGAAAAGCAGAGCACACAGAAGCTAAGCCTGATGGTCACGCTATAGCCGTTCCTAAGAGTAGGAGGAGCTAGGTTTATAAACCTCCATTTAAGCAATGTATAAGAAGCCACTTTCATCTCTTCACCTTCCCGCAACCCCCTCAGAGAACCCACATTTGGGCGAAATCTTAGGTTAACACTTCACTGCAAACCTGGCGGCTCCGACAGCTAATCTCTGTTTATTTCGACTTCTGCGGTCATGGGCAGCTACAGACCATAAGCGTAATTGAAACATGTTTGTATATAAAACAATGCAAACAAGTACAGCTTTAATGTACCAAATGCACCTGTTGTATATTCAGAATCAGTGGGTGTAGCGCAAACCTGCAACCTTATGGAGGAACCGCCCCTGAATGATATTCGAAATGATGCCCTTCTGCATCTATACAAACGTAACATTATTGACGACGACATTAACTGTGACGAAATAGTGGAACATGCACACCGGATATATGTTTTCTAATTCGTCCAGCCTATAGTTATGCGTCACATAAACTTTACCATCAAATATAGGGAAATGACAAGCCAGTCAATTATACTGTCACCTAAAACACGTCATAGTACAAAGTTTCAACTTCATTGGAGTTCTTTAACAGTCTCTATCGCATCTGTGCTTACGTCGATTAAAGTGGTTGGTTCACAATGTTCTTTATTGTGTGACACAAGCAGTCTGTTTAAATCTTTCCAGCAACCTCTAAATTTTGGATTCATTGGAAGCAGTGATATCAAGGAATTTCTATATACATTTCAGCTGACCATCTATTGTGAACGTTATATCATAGCTTAACACAGTAAGCAGTCTGTTCTATCATTTATTTTTATATAGGTACATATGAGAACTCCTAGTAATTTACGGAGAAATGCAAGTCAGTTGGAGAATTTATTTCGAGATCTTTTCGGGAAACAATCCAGGTGTAAAGACGATTATAAATCGACGTTTCAGGAGCGTACATCTCTCCCATCTTCAGGATATTTTATACTGATCGCCAAACTAGATGTGATTGACACATGGAAGAGCGCTTTAAATAAATAGGAGGGGATGTGTACTTCATAACGGTTGTCATAGTAACCATTAGATGGACCAATTAGAGTCGAGACGTTCCCATGACAACGTTAGACGCTAAACCTTGTTTGCCGATATTCTAACAAATGCTTAACATGACGTACGGGCGAGCCAGTTGCGTAACGCTGCAGTAATCATTATACCTTGGTTTCTGTTTCTCTGCCGATAATGCTTCATAATCAGAATGCCTTCACGTATATGTTGCTGTTATTATTTATATACAACAGTTAGACATCCTGTACTGAAAAGTTCCTTTGCATTTTATTTGCGGCAATTTGCCTTGGTTTACGTGTATGTGAGTTCGTGTATCTGTGCATGTGTTGTGATCATTTGCAACTGTGTTTTGATAAATGTTTAATTATGTCTAAAAGTAGTGACAAGCGAAAACCTGAACGTGCTTGGAAACCAAATAAAACAATATTTGGACAACGCACGGGAAATAATATGCTCTGTGAGAGAATACTTCAAAGAGGGGAAATTGAAAGGGGAGTCTATTATTCCATTCTCTAAGGTGCTTGATAGGACTTCACGTGTTGTAGGTAAGTTAAGATTGGGAAAGAAAAGTATTTTAAAGAAGAAAGTCAGGCATCGAAACTAAATTAGAAACTCCCGAATAAAAAGTATGTAATCGGCATTTTCCCACTTCTTTTGTTACCATGATCTTTACATTGATGTGTTCTTGCATGTTCTAGCGTTTGCATGTAGATCCACGACTGTACTATTGTCTTTGTGTACAGTATTATAAATAATAATAATAATAATAATAATAATAATAATAATAATAATAATAATAATAATAATAATAATAATAATAATAATAATAATAATAATAATAATAATAATAATAATAATAATAATAATAATAATAATAATAATAATAATAATAATAATAATAATAATAATAATAATAATAATAATAATAATAATAATAATAATAATAATAATAATAATAATAATAATAATAATAATAATAATAATAATAATAATAATAATAATAATAATAATAATAATAATAATAATAATAATAATAATAATAATAATAATAACAATAATAATAATAACAACAATAATAATAACAACAATAACAATAACAACAATAACAACAATAACAATAACAACAATAACAATAATAACAATAACAATAATAACAATAACAATAATAACAATAACAATAATAACAATAACAATAATAACAATAACAATAATAACAATAACAATAATAATAATAATAATAATAATAATAATAATAATAATAATAATAATAATAATAATAATAATAATAATAATAATAATCATAATAATAATAATAATAATAATAATAATAATAATAATAATAATAATAATAATAATAATAATAATAATAATAATAATAATAGTAATAATAGTAATAATAGTAATAATAGTAATAATAGTAATAATAGTAATAATAGTAATAATAGTAATAATAGTAATAATAATAATAATAATAGTAATAATAGTAATAATAATAATAATAATAATAGTAATAATAGTAATATTAATAGTAATAATAATAGTAATAGTAATAGTAATAGTAATAATAATAATAATAGTAATAATAATAATAATAATAATAATAATAATAATAATAATAATAATAATAATAATAATAATAATAATAATAATAATAATAATAATAATAATAATAATAATAATAATAATAATAATAATAATAATAATAATAATAATAATAATAATAATAATAATAATAATAATAATAATAATAATAATAATAATAATAATAATAATAATAATAATAATAATAATAATAATAATAATAATAATAATAATAATAATAATAATAATAATAATAATAATAATAATAATAATAATAATAATAATAATAATAATAATAATAATAATAATAATAATAATAATAATAATAATAATAATAATAATAATAATAATAATAATAATAATAATAATAATAATAATAATAATAATAATAATAATAATAATAATAATAATAATAATAATAATAATAATAATAATAATAATAATAATAATAATAATAATAATAATAATAATAATAATAATAATAATAATAATAATAATAATAATAATAATAATAATAATAATAATAATAATAATAATAATAATAATAATAATAATAATAATAATAATAATAATAATAATAATAATAATAATAATAATAATAATAATAATAATAATAATAATAATAATAATAATAATAATAATAATAATAATAATAATAATAATAATAATAATAATAATAATAATAAATTAATACGCATTGCAGCCGCAACTGAATCACCTTCGCACACGTAATCCTGTCGCGCTCTCCACGTGGCAGCAATAAGTGGCAACGTCGCCTCCCTCTTTCATACGAAATGTCAATCACTTTCTAGATTGGGGACCAGTATAATAAATGTTATAACCACAAATGTATAACTGGATATAAGACAAATATAAACGAAGACAAAACACTATCAATACTTGCATCACTGAACAAAAGACTGTTTTCAGTAAATTAAATGCCAGGTCAGTAGATGGCGTGAGTATAGAAAATTAATTGGATCAAAGAAACGTAACTGCTTAACTTAATGATCAAGCTGTATAGATCTGTGCTTCTTAAAATTTCTTTGACCCAATTAATTTTCTATACTCATGCCATCTGCTGACCTAGCATTTAATTTACTGAAAACAGTCTTTTGTTCAGTGATGCGAGTATTGATAGTGTTTTGTCTTCGTTTATATATGTGTTATATGCAGTGATACATATGTGGTTATAACATTTCTTAAAATATCCTGATGATGGGAGAGATGTACGCTCCCGAAACGTCGATTTCTAATCGTCTTTTCACCTGACTTGTTTCCCGAGAAGTTCTCGAACATATTCGTCGCAAGGAAAGTTTCAGGTCTTATTTTGGAGAATTTATTGTCATACTGGTACGTTGCCATAATAGCTCAGTTGTTAGAGTAACCGGATAGATATCGAAAGTTCCGTGGTTCAAACTCCAACTATGGGATTAAATTTAAAGAACAACAATTAATTTACATTTAAGAATTACTTAAGAATTACACCCAACAGCAATGAATAACTCGAAACTGGTTTTCACAAAAAATGTTTAGAAAGGAATGATCACTCTTATCCACATTGTAAGTTTCTATTTCCGGTCAATATTCCATGGTCTGGGGGGAACACTGGCTCCAAAGGTCGTGGTTTCAAACCCGGCGGAAGGTGATGGACCTTTTTTGGGTATAAAAATCCTCAGCATTGTTTTCTCTGGACAGAAGTGAAGCTGGTACATTTACGGCACGCAAAAGAACCTCAAGCGTGAATAACTCCTGAGCAAAATTAAGCAGTCCTCCATGCTCCATATAGAATTAGACGCTGAGAACCACAGCATTTAGAGAGCTTCCATAAATAAATAGGAAAACTCATTTTAAATTCATTTTTATCTCTGTAAGGTTTAGCACTTGTACTTGTAAGTACATATTCATTGAGAATGAAAAAGAGTTTCACAGCTGTTAACAGAAAATTCAACATATTGTGACTTCATGGGTTCACAGAATTAAAAGATCGACTTGCAGATATTCTAAATGTTCCTTATTTCCGTAGAAATACACTGTTCAATTCTCACGTAACAACATTACATCACATATACATGGTCTACCAAGGTCGATGATAGTCCACGCCGTGGCTCAGTGGTTAGACCGCTTGGCTCTCACCAAGGCGGCCCGGGTTCGATCCCAGGCGACCGCAAAGTGAGATTTGTGGTGGACAACACGGCGCTGGGGCGGGTTTTCTCCGGGACCTCCGGTTTCCCCCGCCATCTCATTCCACCGGTGCTCCATCTTCATCTCATGTATCATCAGTGTCATCGCCTGCGGTGCCGTATGTAGTAAAAGTGGGCATTAAACACTACACATTTCATTTGAGGTCGATGACAATAACAATCAGCTCTCCTTACACGACATTTGTTCACAGCTGTTTACTGTTTACTCACGACTCGCGACTGACTCTTGTTTTACAACTGTCCGCTGGCGTGTCACAATCTCTTATATATCTCATTCATGAATTCGAGAGGTTTCTGGTACAAATAAGAAAAAACAACTTTTCTCTGTCAATCAAGATATCACTAGAACCTTCCCAGTGTGAAATCCTATCTGTGCCGGCAAGTCGTCTACCTCAGCTATCTTTATTTGCCGGCTCTTTGTGAACATTAGCCACGCTATCGTTAACTGCTTATGCAAGTTCTTTATTACCGTGAAACACTATCCGCCGTCTGTTACCTATTTACGCCGAAACTTTTATGCCCGTTGCCGCGACAACTGTTTATACAGATAACTTATATTTTTTAATCAAAATCATTAACATTTCAAAAAATTATGTGAAATAACCAAACTTTTGCTATAGAAAGAGTAGTTTTCAAAAGATAGATACTAAATTCAATTTTTGTTTTACTTTTGATTTTTTAATTATAATTTTCATACATGCATACACAGGGACCTCTTTCTGAAGAAAAAAGAATGTAATTCCCTTTAGAGGGTCGCACATTAAGTAAAATCTTGATAACAAATAGTAAGGAATAACGGGTAGAGAAAATCAAGTGAGTGTAGCGTACGAGATTTAGAAAGAATCATCTCTTTTTCTGTGTGTATGCCTATTTTCTCGTGGGAGTTAGTTTAGAATTGCTTAATGCACAGTTTTAAGCTTCATAATAATAAACTAATGCTTTCTTCATTCAGAGATATGTAAATTTGCTAAACAAGCAGAGAATGTTGTGTTTTAATTACTGAGATATGCTTATGAACACTTGTTATACAAAAATGTATGCATTTACGGCAACTTTGCCAGCTTTCTAGACAGTCATTTGTTGCCTGCGTTCTCTTGTTTTAGTAGAAGAGTGTTGGAGACTACTAAAAGAGCTGGTGCAATGAGCTCCCTTTTATGTAGCAGAATATATCCCAGCTATAAAATAAAAACTGTTTCAAAGACATTTACAGAGACACATTTACTGTCGTCTTCATATGCTACAAAACAAAGTAGAACTAAAGCCTTTTTCTCTTTGCGTGAAACGGGAAGGTAACAAAAAAGAAACTGCTTATTCATTACGCGTTAATTACAAGCAGAAGTGCTCAAAAACAATGGAACGTGAAATAGCTGTGAAAACTTAATGCGGTTAGTCGTGCTCTTTTTGTGGGGGGATTTATGTTCATTCGGTTTAACAAGCAAAGCGTAGCCAGCAAACTGGAATGAGCAATGTTATTAAAGGAGATGCACAGATAATGTGCATATTTATGACGTGTTAACATTTTATTACAAAGCACTCTGGACAATATCCAACTCTAAAAATACTAACACCATCAAAACTAGTGGACTTTGAAGAACTGCTTTTGTCGACCTTTCAAATACTGAATAAACTTATTACTTTTACTGTGTTTCTTCCCTTAAGACTTTTTTATATCTACAAACTTATAGTTTAGCAATAAGATGGACGAGCCTGCAGTCAGCTAAAACACAGCACTAACGTAGTGGGTGCTTCCAACATGGCCTTTGAAGGAAAGTAATACCTAGCGACAAGACCCAGAACTATTTTGAGTAAGGAAGTACTGGAGGGTCCCTAACAATTCCAGAATGGCACTAATATTGACATCTGCTGACCCTGACTGAGCTATGAGGCGTGTCCGTAAAATAAGGTCTCCAATTTTATTTAATATAGAAAGCATTCTTATTGTCAATGAATGTTACATTGATGGAAAGGCGGATGTTGCAGCTATTTTTCAACGAAATCACCATTGCGACGATGTAATTTTGCATGCGCTGTAGCTGTTTTTGTATACCCTTGTGATAACACTCCCCCGCCAAGTTGTGCAGGTAGCGCTCAACCTCGTTTTTCAAATTATCGTCGATCTGGAAATGTGTTCCACCCAGGTGTGATTTCAACTCAGGAAACAGACGATAATCACTAGTTGCTAAGTCTGGATTGTAGGGGTTATGGGTGAGGCTGCCCCATCCGAATTGGGCCAGCAGACCCACCTCGCACACACCTTGCGATAATGCAAATGTTCAGTCAAAATCTTGTCAATCGTCTTACTGACTTCAGGAATAAGTTCGCACAGCTTGCGAACTGTCACACACCGATTTCTAAGCATTTCTTGCTCCACTTTTGCAATTGTTTCGGCTGAAACCGAAGGTCGACCAGAACGCTGTTCGTCATGGACGTCTGTACGTCCGTCTTTGAACTCTCTGACCCATTTTCCCACGTTTTTGACGTCCATACACTGTTAGGCCCCTAGACTCTGCATAACTGACGAATTTCAGTGGGGGTGGTGCCCTTGGTACTCAAAAGACGGATCACTGCACGCAACTTGCACTTGGCGGTGGAAGTGATAGGAAGCTCCAACGCAAACGGCTGCCCAGCCAAGACTAATGGTTGCAACGGGTTCATTGTCGTGGGGATTTGGAGGTATGAAACCAAGCTACACGACAGTGTTGCCGAATCTCACGTAATAGCGTTCCTCACGGCTCCAGCGCCTTGGAGACCTTATTTTATGCACACGCCTCGTACTTGCAACCTGGAAGCCCTTACAGCTCCCAGGATGATAGGGATCTATAGCTGTGACGTGAAGCGGCAGGATGAAATCTTTCCAAAACACAAATTATACAACATATCAACCACCGAACCTCTTTTACAGCTCTAAAACAAATGAAGTGACACAGCTGAAGGGAAACTATGGGGGGCTGGAAATGTGTCATCCTAGGCATTCGACTGCCGTCCCGCGAAAATGCGCATGGCTAGAATGATGAGCTGGACGGGAGTCAAAGCTACAACTCGGGTGGCCTCGCACTTTATTGCAAAGCTTCGTGCTCAGTACATTTCGGATATAAAATGTCACTTTAAATCTAATAAATGTCTCATTATACTCTAGCACATTTTCTCAGAGCCGTAATACCGTCTCTATTATGTATACAAATAGGGGAGTATGAGTTGCATTTGATCTAAAAATGAAGTGATCGGTAAAGGAGTTTGAGAAAAATACTGGTTTTACAGCCCATCAATTAAAAAAATAATTTTTGTAAAAATGTATGTGTATGTGTGTAAGCATTTTTAAGCATAATGTTAAGTCGAGTAGTAGATTAAGTAATAAACTTGGAAATTCACTTCAATAACTTCCAAAGATGCCACATAAAATAGTCAAGAATATATCCAATCCTAGCTAAGTTGTACTTAAAAATATTGATCTGCTCGAAAATACTTCTAACGTTTTGATTAAGATATCGTATGCTTAAGATATGGTAATGATAAATTAAATCCTATATTTAAATTTTCCGCAAATGACTTCTATTCCCCTACATTCTACTTCTTTTTATGTAATTTAAAAATCGAAGACATAAATATATTCCTGCATAAAAGTACAAAAAGATAAATATTTTTAAACTAGACTGTGTTAACTGCATCTTTTAGGCAAACCATTTCCGAATTATTGGACCCTATCGGTATGAATTTTCAAACAGTCTAGGATATATCTACTTCTTCTTTTCCTTCTTTTTCTTCTTCTTCTTCTTCTTCTTCTTCTTCTTCTTCTTCTTCTTCTTCTTCTTCTTCTTCTTCTTCTTCTTCTTCTTCTTCTTCTTCTTCTTCTTCTTCTTCTTCTTCTTCTTCTTGTATTTATGTGTAGGGTATGCAAACAGAATGTTTTGAATCTATTATATATCGATTAACTCTTAAAATATTTTACTATTGTTTACGGCTACTCTATTCCACTATTAGAAATCTACCTACGGAGTGATATATAATAAAAACAATTTCTGCAAATGTTTACCTCCGTTAACACCAAGTAGATAGAAGAATAAGATTTTGTTAGAATATTTTGCTGAACAATGGTAGAGAAATATGAATGTGACGTTTGAGAAACTACCCGAATCAAACTGTGATTTTCAAAAGCAAGTAATACTAATATGATCAAGCAAGTTTTAAAATTATGCACTTTTTATACTTAAAATAAAAAAATTAGCCTTCCCTTATTTGCAGCTTTATATATAGCACGTACGAAAACTTGTGGTAATTTATAAAACCGATTCATAAAGCACCTATGTTTTATGAATAAATTTACTATTTATTTACTCTGAAGATTCCTAACATAAGCTATGTAAGTTAGTAAAATATGCTATTGATGAAACCTTAGAAAATCTTTTATCCATAAACATAGGAAGTACAACGGCTGATCAAAAAAGAATGATCACAATTTTTTTTTTTTTTTTTTTTTTTTTTGACAACGTACCTTCACTCATCCTCATAATTTTGATGGTCCTTCTCAAAATTGTCTCCCCTGAATGCGATACATTTGTCCCAGCGTTTCTGCCAGTCTTCAAAGACATGCTGGAAACCATTTTTGAGAGATTCTCCGCAGCCTTCACCACTGCTTCTGATGATGGATAAAGCCTCCCACGAAGGCGTTTCTTCAAGTTAGAGAATAGAAAAAAAGTCACATGGGGCTAAACCCAGACTATAGGGAGGCTGAGGGATGCACTTCACGTTGATTTTTGCAAGATATCCAGCAACAACATTGGCAATATGCGGCCGCAAATTATCGTGGTGCAGCATCCAGCTTGCTTCACGGAAATGTGGTCTTTTGTACCTGATATGGACTTGCAACGTTTCCAGAACATCCCTGTAATATTTTCCAGTTATTGATATGTGTGCAGGTAAAACATACTGATATACCATTGCATGACTATCAAAGAATGAGGTGACCATAACTTTCCCAGCAGAAGCAACCACTTTTGCTTTTTCGGGGGTTGGTGATGAAGGAGATTTTCACACTGAGCTTTGCTGTTTGCTCTCAGGATCAAAATGATGTAGCCAAGTTTCATCAGCAGTGATTACGTTTGAAAGAAACTCTCGATGTTCCTCTAACATGAGCTTTAACTACATGCAGACCTCCACGCGAATGTCCTTTTGTTCGGGAATCAACAGTCTTGGAACTGATCGCGCAGAAACACGTCTCATGTGTAATGTTTCTATCACCAACGTGTAGGTGGCACCCAATGAAATGTTCAGTATTTCAAAAAGTGATCTTTAGGTAATTCGTCGATCCTCTCTCACAATGGCAGCAGCAGTGTTCATGTTTTCTTCTATAAGAGCAGTAACTGGAGCACCGGGCCCACCTTCCTTTGAAATCGATTGTCTCTCCTCTTTAAACATTTTATACCCCTTTCGATCTGTGCTATAGGAAAGAACAGACTCTCCATAGGCCTCCTGTAACATTGTATAGGCCTCAACTGAAGATTTGTTGTTCCTCGCGTGTTACCTCCATTGCAGCGGTAGGCGATACCGAACATGTCTGAACTTGCCTGGTTCTCACAGGCGGGAACCAGGAGTACCAACAATGAAACTACTACGGTGTGTTTGTTTCACATTAAGCTAACAGAATATAAAAGATTGAATTTTAGTGCGAAAAATTATGACCCTAAAAAGATTATGATCACTCTTTATTGAACAGCCCTCCATAACTTCCTGAATAATACCAAATCAAATTAAATGTGGTGCTTTAGGCATGTGGACATGGTAATATATCCCCTATTGAAGTCAAGACAAGTCTAAATATAAAGACAATTGAAAAGTTGTTTCACTAGATTCATTTCCTCTCCTGATTTTGTGTATTAGAGTCCTTTATTCAGGACTATTAAATAGCTGTTATTAAGATTTTACAAAAACATACGTTTATACATATCCTGAACGCTCCAAAAGTATTTTTAGACAAGATGTTTATATGATGCATGGTGTGAATATGTATATGCACACGTTAGTTAAGTAGTTAGGTAGACTTTCATATACTTTAGATATTTTGGAAAACGGATTTATACGAAAATATCAGATGCTTAAATGAATATTAATATAACACGACAAATAAAATGTATATCTTAAACTTTCTGAGAATGTCCTCTGGAGTACTCCTTCACTAATCTAGAGAACCATTGTTTGCATTTTTTTCAGCTTTTAAATCCGTTGTATTTTTACCTAATCCAGTTGTACCTACAAGGAAATTTAAAATAAGGAAATTTGTTCAAATTGTTATTTAAATTAACATGAAGCAAATAGAAAAATTAATTCTTGCAAAAATAGTTTGATGAAGAATGTGTGGGTAAATTTATGTGAACATAATAAAGACTTTATTTCTTTCTCATCATTAAAACTTTTGTATTTACTTATCAATGCTTCTAATCAAATATTTAAATACCATTTCTGTACCTTGTCGGCCTGAAAAAATTGTAGAATAAAAAATTTTAGTGTAAGGGCGGTGGGGAGTTTCTGGAGGGAAAATGTTCTTAAAAATCGTATGTTCCATCCTTGGAATACTTAAACATTGAGTTTGGTAATGACTTCGTTTTTGAGTTATACTATTTCTCTCTCTTTCTGGTTTTGGGTTCATTCGGTTTCATTCAACATATACTTTTGATGAACTTTTGAAATTATGTACTGGGTAGAATATGTACATACAATACCTCATCTGCTCTACTATCGGTAAGTGGTGGAAAATGTAAAAAAAAAAAAAAAAAAAAAAAAAAAAAAAAAAAAAAAAATCGAGAATCGGGGAGGTTACAATTTCATACTTGAATATTTTTCACGCAGCTTCGAGAAAACGTTTTTAAAAATCACCCTCAAACACACAGCCTTTACAGGAAGTTACTCAATTTTTTTTAATTTATCCAAATCACTTTTCATTAAAGCAAAATAGGTCGAAATATTTCTCTGCCCTAACAATAAGGTGATTCAAGTTGGCGGGCGTCTCGGATTAGTTTTTCAAAATTTGCAATTGCTCCATTACTGGCATTTTGTTAATTCCTAAGTCGTTTAAGCTATATTTATTACGAATGTGCATTGAAATTGCTCCAGAAACTTAAACAATAAGGAAGTGATTACTTTCTTATATCCATAATCCTTCTTGTACTTATTATAGTTAATTAGTGCTGTCAGTGGCAAAAACAAATATCACCACAACAGCAGAGGCGAAACGGATTAAGGTAAGACGGAGGATTTAAATTTATATTATCTTTTCTTTTACCTCCTCCAATGTTAAGTCATACTGGAAGATGAATGAAATTGGTGAAATAATGCTCAAATGTGCCCAGAAAAATGCAGAATGGTACCACGAAATCTGTGTGGGCGCTGTGAGAAAGAAGCAATTCATATGTGGAACATGTGTGTGAGATGCATAAGGGTATACAAGTGTTGAAATGTGTTATTCTGTTCTCATGATTACATTATGTACTGAAATTGAACCATTTAGACCGTTTTCTTTCCAAGCTTATGCCAATCCTATTCATCCCCCAATTGTGGGCGAATAGGATTAGTTTCCGCTCGGAATAAAAATGTAAACGAAAGTAAAAAGAAAATTCTTCATCCAAAACTTTAGCATTTAAAATAATTTGGAATATCCAGATTTCAATAAAAACTAATCTACGTGGCAAATCAAAAAAAAATCTACGTGGCAAACTGGGGCTTGGTGAAAGCTTTTCAAAAATTTTATCTGATTCAGCCGCGTTTTCCTTACTTTAGTCTTCTGTAGTGAAGTGGTTTCATTATTATGCTGGTAATCCATAAGAAACATGTCGTTTTGTAGCGGGTAGAGAAAGTATGTGACGTTAGATATTATTTTCTTAAACAGTAGTTAGCAAGTTCAGTGACGATACTGAAGATACACTAATTATTTATAGCATACCACCCAGCGGCATACTGCGGTTATATTCTAGATTGTCTGAAATTATGAAATCCACTGTTTTACTACATATGTTGTTTTCCACCTTAGGCAATATTAGTGCTTTAAAATGATCAGATTTTGAGAAGGGGTGGAGTGGAAGATAACTCACCTGAAGTGATTGCTCCCGTAAACTGTTACTTCCGGTTGCGCTTGCTTGCAGGGGATAGGGTTGTCCAAACCTCAACATTAATATTAACTTCAGAAACCCCTCATCAAGATGGGTATGAATGAAACGTTCACTTTTATGAAGATTTATTTGTTTACTTTCTCTGCCACATGGATAGAGGAAGTAATATATTCGTCTCAAATATTCAAAACAGAAATGTATGCTTCGAGCGCTTGGGTACCAATAAATACTTTGAGAAGGACTCATGTGTCCAATGGATAACAAACTTGATATTTGTCCTCAACATCATCCAATGATAAAGTTCCAAGTCTATTTGCAGCAAATCTTATACTCCGAACTGCCTTTCACATGGAAAACTTGTCATTAATTTTAATTTTCTTAATCATGGATGTATCGATATTTATTAAAGCACCTTATGTTTTGGTAAACTACAGATACTCATAAAATAATTCCGCCATATAAGACTGTATGCATAATGGAGAGTTATTTGAAATTACGAAGTGTTACTAAAATAAAAGTGTTACAAGTGATTGTAAAACACAAACAGGATATCAAATAAATCCGGCCACATGGGACTTTTACGACAAAGATAACAGCTATTACACACAGAGGCCGACAGAATTATTCGAATAATACAATATATAACATTGCACATACTATAAATACTGTAATATTTATTTGGCAGCGTTGAATTATTAAACATGTAAACATTAACCTTTTGTGTCTCGGAAACAATATTTAAAATATCACTTTGCATGTATGTATTGCACAATCTGTACTGTATTTATTCTATTGTCGCTCTTATTGGAGGACATAAGTATTCTAACGTACCCAATCGATCAGAGAGAAAGGTGGTTGGACGTACCCTACACGCCCCTGCCACACAGCAGTTGTGTTTATGCAATGCCTCGAGACAGTGTACTCAAAGTTATTCAGCCGATTGTTAACTCACGGGCATTATGGGACGTAAAGGTAAAGAGACAACGGTAGCAGAGAGGAATATCGTGATAAATATGTAAAAACAAAACAAATATTTCCCTGAAATTGCCAAAACCATTAACAGAGGCAAAGCTATAGTTCTCTGCATAATTCAACGCTTCAAACAGAAAATACTGTTGTAAATAAACCTAGAAATGGCGCTCCTTCTAAACTCACCACCAGAGACAGGAGGCAAATAATAAAAATGGTGAAGCAGAATCCGAGAGTCATTGCATCTGAGATTAGAGGATGTCTTGAGCAATATTTTGGCACTGTGGTTCACACCAGAACATTTGAACTGGTTTTAAATAGTACTGCGTGTCATGTTGCGTTCCTGGGGAGAAACCATATGTTAATAAGGTGAATAAGAAAAAGCGTATAATTTTGCTAAACAGTATGTGGTGAAACCAAGAATTCTGGGATAAGGTTCTCTGGTTGGACGAGAGCAAATTCTGCTTGACCAAGAATGATTGACGTCTTGAAGTGTGGAGACTGCCAAATACAGAATGGGAACCTAAGAACATGGTAGCTACAGTGAAACATGGTGACAGTAGTGAGATGGTATGGGGCTGTATAGCTTCATCTGGATTGGGGAACTGGTGTTCATAGATGTGATCATGGACAAATTTGAATACAAGAGGATTCTTGAAAACAATCTTAAAAAGGGTGCAGAGTGAGTGAGTGAGTGAGTGAGTGGGGCTTTAGGGCCCGTCGACATCGAGGTCATTTGGGCCCTAAGTCAAACCTAAAACCTAAAAGCTATAAAAAATATTTGTTAAAAGGTAAAATATAATAAAAACACTCATCTGTTAAAAAGGACATAAAAAACCATCTAAAGCCTAATAATTTAAAATCTCTAAAATAAATATAAAATGCAAGTTAGACTTGTTTATTAAAACCAATTTTAAAAACAAACCGCAGTGCCTTATCCACGGCCACTGGGTCGTCACCTAAAATACTGAGCAAGTTAGCTCCCAAGCCCAAAGACTGGCGAACGCGGGCGTACTGTGGGCAATCGAGTAAAATATGCCGCACAGTGAGGCGTACGGCACACGGAGCACACACTGGGGCCGGTTCCCCTTTCAACAAATGACCATGAGTAGCCCGTGTGTGCCCAATTCTGAGCCGGGTGAGTATCACCTCGGCTCGCCGGTTATCCCTGCAGGAAGTTAGCCAGGGTCGTACGCTGCCTTTAATTGCCTGGAGTTGTGTGCCTTGTAAAGCTGTCCAGGAGTGCTGCCAAGCAGAGAGGAGTTGGCGACGGAAAAAACGTTGCACGTCCTGGAATGGCACTGTAGTTGTTAAACTCCGGGGCAAACGGCAAGCAGACTTAGCAGCCGCGTCCGCCTCCTCGTTCCCGCAAATCCCAACATGGCCTGGGGTCCAAGTAAAAACAAAATTGTATCCGCGACTGAGCATTTGCGAGATCTGGGTCTGTATTTTTAAAACCAGTGTGTGAGCGGTAGTGTGCTGTTGTAAGGCCTGAAGCGCACTTAGACAGTCAGTGCAGACGATAAAAGAGCCAGGAGCTAACTTGCAAATAAAAAGGAGCAAATAAAAGATGGCATACAGCTCTGCTGAGAAGACCGAAGTGGAGTCCAGAAGTCGAAATTTATGAGCCTCACCGTTAATGAAGAATGCGCAACCCGTAGCGTTACCTAGCTGGGAACCGTCTGTAAAGACCGGAACGTAGTTAGGGTAACGGCCCAGTAATTCGGCAAAAAGTTGTTGGAACACCGAATGTGGAGTAGCGAGTCTAGGGTTGTTTGAAAGAGTTAGATCGAACCGCGCACGATTGAGCTGCCATGCAGGATAAGGGCAGACGGACGACCTCTCCACGCGAGGCATTCGGAGGCCATGGGAATGTAGGTGATCCCGAAATCTTATTCCCACGGGGCGTGTCCGAGAACCAGGGCGCATATAACGGTGGACTAAATCTGGACGCAGAACTGGTTTAAAACAAGGATGATTGGGATAACTTGCCAACTTCGACACGTATGAGCATAGTAAATGCGAGCGACGAATATGGAGTGGAGGTTCGCCTGAGTCTGCATACAGGCAGTCGACTCGACTGGTGCGGAAAGCTCCTGTGGCAAGGCGGATGCCAGTGTGATGCACGGTGTCTAAAAGGCGAAGTTTAGAGGCGGTCGCTGCGCCATAAATAGAACTGCCATAGTCCAGCTTGGACCGAACCAGAGAGCGGTACAGCCTAAACATTACAGTGCGATCGCCCACCCAAGATGCTCCAGATAATACCTTCAGCACCCGAAGAGAACGATCGCAAGAGGCTCGAAGGTGACGAATGTGGTGCTCCCAGTTTAGTTGTCGGTCCAAGTAGAGGCCCAAGAACTTCAGGTGCGAGACAAATGGCAGGGGTGTGCCGTTCAAATAAAGATCAGGAGGCGGGTAAATACCTCGTAGGCGGTGAAAGTGGATACACTGCGTCTTCGCAGCTGAAAAACGGAAGCCGGTTTGAAGCGCCCAAGCTGCTAGCTGGGTAATGGTCAGCTGCAGTTGGCGCTCAATGTGATCTATGTTGGCAGACCTATAATAGATAGCGAAGTCGTCAACATAGAGGGATGATGGAATTCCACTTCGAACGGCACTAGTGATGCCGTTAATCGCTACGGCGAAAAGGGTGACGCTCAAAATCGACCCTTGAGGTACACCGTTCTCCTGTATCCGCTCCCGTGATATCGTGTTTCCTATGCGAACCCGAAAACGGCGAAGTTTTAAAAAATTGCATAAAAACTCGGGTAGATGACCACGCATACCGTAACTATGAAGGTTACGGAGTATGCCGTACCGCCAAGTGGTGTCATAGGCCTTCTCCAGGTCGAGGAACACACCCACGACGTGCTGTTTCAGTAGAAACGCATCGGAAATATACCCCTCAAGGCGTGTTAGATTGTCGACACTTGAGCGATGGCGACGAAAACCGCATTGCAAGTTGGACAGATGGTTATGTTTTTCTAGCCACCAATTTAATCGAGCGTTTATCATTCGCTCGAAGGTCTTGCAGATGACACTCGTCAGGCAAATGGGGCGGTAGCTAGATGGAAGTGTGCGGTCCTTTCCGGGTCGAGGGATGGGGATGACAATACCCTCTCGCCAGGAGGAAGGGAAAACCCGCTCATGCCAAATGCGGTTATAGATGTTTAATAGGAAACATAGCGCCTCAGATGGAAGATGTAGTAGCATCTGTCGGTGTACGTCATCGGGACCTGGAGAAGAATCCTTTGCTAACGCTAGAGAATGGGCGAGCTCGGCAGCGGTAAAGGGTTGGTTGTACGGCTCGGTGCAGTCACTATTAAAATTCAGTGGTACCCGCTCCGCCTTTTCCTTGATAGGCAGGAAGAGAGCGTCATAGGGGGCAGTTTGGCTCGTGGCAGCAAAAGAGGTAGCTAGGGCTTCAGCTATGTCCTGCTCGGTGGTGCACATGGAACCGTTGATGGCAAGGCCGGGAATTACCGTCCGGCGATACTTGCCATACATCCGCCGAACAGCTGACCATACTTGTTGGGCAGAGCTGCGCCGGGAAAACGAAGACACATAGGCTTCCCAGGATTTACGCTTTGCGTTGCGCAGTATAAAGCGTGCCCTAGCGCGAGAACGTTTGAAGGCGACGAAGTTCCCTTCCGTCGGGTGCCGCTGAAAAACGCGCAAAGCACGTTTGCGTGCTTTGACAGCCAAACTGCATTCCTCAGACCACCACGGTACAGGGATACGACGTGGTGTAGGTGAACCTCGAGGAATGCTGGATTCTGCTGCGAGCAGGATCGAGCAAGTAAAATATTCGACCATTTCGTCGATGGTGTCGAACCATCGTCGATGAGGTGTTTGAGGGATTGGAATTTTCCCCAGTTAGCTTTGGAAATAATCCAGCGGGGATGTCGAGAAGGTACACATTGGCGGCCAGAAAAATGAATGTTAATGGGGTAATGATCACTGCCAAAGAGGTCGGAAAGTACTGACCACTCAAGTAGTGGTACTAATGACGGACTGCAGAAAGAAAGGTCTAGTACGGAATGTGTACCATAAGCGGATGATAGGAATGTCGGGTCACCAGTATTTAGCAGAAGCAGGTCTGACTGATCGAAGACGTCTACGAGGAGGCATCCACGGGCGTCATCAGTGTCTGATCCCCAGAGCGTGTGCTTGGCATTCAAATCTCCCACAAGGAGTAGTGGTGAGGGGAGCTGAGCCAATAGAGCTCTAAGATCACGCTCTGGAACTATACTGAGCGGCGGCAGGTACACGTTGCAGATGGTAAAACTGATGCTCTCCAGCTGTATCCGAATGGCCACAGCTTGCATTGGTGTGGTGAGAGGAACGCTGGCGGCTGAGATGTAAGGAGCCACTAGGGTAGCAACGCCACCGCTTGCACGCACACCTGCAAGAGAGTCGCTTCTAAATGCAGAGAAAGAGTGAAGGTGTAACGAGTGATTGGGATGTAAGTGGGTTTCCTGGAGACAAATAATTGATGGTGACCGTTGAGAAACTAAATGTTGTAGGTCTTGAGCACGAGCTCGAAAACCATTGACATTCCACTGGATTATTTCCATAAAGAGTTTTTAGCGGGCCGTTTTAACCTTTTTCTTGACCTTGGCTGATTTGGGCCCTACGACTCGAAAATCGTTAGCCTCCTGTGACTCCGCTGATGTTCGGGAGTCAGAACTCCTACGGCTCGTAGAACGAGACCGGGATCTGATAGAAGGCGAGCGACTTCGCAATCTATGTGTTGGTCGGGATCGGTTTTTCACATTTACCACGGGATTGTTGTTACTCGGTGATGGCTTGGTGGCTGGAGTCTGTACGGCTGAAACGGAGGCTGTGCTGGTGGATATACAAGCAGTCTGAGACGTGGGTTTAACGGCAAGAAAGTCAGTCTGCGTGGAGGCGTGGGCGACAGGGACGTGTCGAACAGCAACAGTGGTGTTGGGAGTACGGCGAGCTGCTGATGCATATCCAGTAGTAGTAGCAGGCTTTAGTTGCTCAAAGCGCCGTCGTGCCTCTGGAAATGTCAGGCGTTCCTTTACACGTAGCTCCTGTATGCTTCTTTCGTCCATGAATCTAGGGCACTGTCGCGAACTGGAGGGGTGACTGCCGCCACAGTTCACGCAACAAGGTGTTCGACTGCAGTTTGGATCGTCGTGCTTCGGTAGGCCACATTGCTCACAAAGAGCAGGATTGGTACATGTGACCTTAGTATGTCCGAACCGCTGACATTGGAAACAGCGCATGGGGTTCGGGACATACTGGCGGACGCTAGCACGTTCATAGCCGCAATAGATGTACTCGGGTAGCTTAGTCCCGGCGAAAGTAAGAAAAACCGTACATAGCGGGTACTCCTTGCCATCTTGTTTTCGAGTTAGCCGGTACGCCTGACAAACGAGTTGATCGGAGAGGCAACTTACTATTTCCTCATTCGCAAGACCATCCAAGCTGGAGGTGGTGACTACTCCTCTGCAGGTGTTAAGGGTTTTGTGTGGGGCTACCCGGATCGGGTAGGAGCCCAACAAAGTCGCCTTTTGCAGTTTGCGGGATTGGTCTGCATTTGAACTCTCCAATAGTAAGGTGCCGCCTCGGAGGCGCGTCGCATTTTTGACAGGGCCCCTGATCTTATCTAACTCTCTCTTTATGTAGAACGGACTTATATCTTTGAACGTTTTGCCATCACAAGCCAAGGTCATTACCAGAAACGGGTCGGTGAAAGAGGTCTTGCGCGGAGACATGATGATATAGACCCCCATCCGGAACCGTCGGCGTCAGCCTGCCATCCGGGGGTTAAAGAAAAAAGACACCGAATCTTCACGGTCTGTGCCGTCATGGGGACCTCACCCATGACCGATCTCATTTGTACCTCAGAAAAGCTACCCTTCAATATCCACTGCTTGTCCGTATGGGTAAACCGTTCACCACGCACACCCCGGCTTTATGCCCCTACCACAGGAATAACCGCCTGTGGCTCCCCACTTTAGGCCGCGCTGCGCATAATGGGCAGACGCGGATTCAGGGGACTTGTGGTTGATTACACCGGGGTTCCGTCAGCGGTAACACGTCCGGTCCGTGATACTAACCCAACGGCAAAACGCGGCCGTCGGGAGATTACCACAGACCGGGCCCTCAAGGAGCTACGTGGGTGTACTTGACGGTGTGGACGGGCTCCGCACCTAAGGCTACACATAGGGGCAGTGCGAAGGGTCCGCTCAACCTTCACTTTTGAGACCTCCGGAGAGCACACATGTCGGAAGCCGCGCTGAAAACCGTGGGACAGAACCACGGAGATAGGAGAGATCCCTGCTGGTGAGACAGGAGTTATAAACCTAAGACCTTAAGTACTAATAATCATAATAAAAAACTAGAAGGGGAAGAAGGTGATGCATACTGATCAGCAGTAGCACAGCGTGGCACAGTTGATGGAGGTGAGGGGGATGAAATGAGGGTGAGTGGCTAGGGACCCCGGGTTCGCCAATCCCGTACCTACCGTAGTAGGTCCCTGGGGGAGAATACCAGAGCCTCTTCTGCCAGTTTCCGGGGTTACTGATGGGCCTTCTCGGCAGCCGTAGCGGTCGTGGGTACACTAAGTCCCCACCGTACATCACCCCATCAGTCAGTCCCCAACTTCCTGTTGCCCACCCCTCGGGACGAGGACCGCAGAGGTTGGATTTTGAGGGGCAAAGGGTGCAGAGAAGCTGAGATTAGGACATGATTATTTCTTTCAGCATGACAATAATCCGAAGCATATTGCTGAAATTGTAAGGTTTTGGATCGTGTACAACACTCCTCACACTTTGAAGACACCACCCCAATCTCCAGATTTAAATTCTATAGAGAACAACTGGAAGGAACTCGAGGAGCGTGTGAGGAAGCATCATATCAGAAGCAAGGAACATCTGAAAGAACATCTTTAAATAGAGTGGAGAAATATGGACTCTGTAGTCACTAAACAACACATACAGAAAATGTCCAAATGATTATCAGCAGTAATTCAAAGAAAGGGGATGATAACTAAATACTAGCTGTTCTCTGAACGAATACTTATGTCCAGATGTAAAGTGACCGTCTTATTTCTCCTTAAAGTGCAAATTAGTTTCAGTTGCTATTTATGAGTTTATATGTTTAATGGAAGACTCAAGTTTATTTTGTATCAGTTGTACTTACGTATGCTTACTCTGCGTATCTTTAAAATAATATAAGTAATAAATATGTTTGCGTTCGAATACTTATGTCGGCCTCTGTACCTTTGACTCCAAAGCAAGATACACACATGCCACTTTTAATATTCGACCACTCTTAGTCATGCTTACTTGGACATTTATAAAAAGGGAAGCCTCGCATCCCCCATTACCATTTGTGACAAACCTGTATGTCTGTACTGTCGTCTTGTACAGTAAAATCAAATCGGACGGAAAGGAAACAACCGCATTTGAGCAGCACTGTGTGATCACATAGTGGTCTTTCACTATGCTAAAGGTCTTACGCATTTAAAAATTATTGTCAAGGTCCATATGTCATGAAGCACTGTTGAAGACGACATCCGACGATGCAGAGAATACAGAATCGAATCTTTGTCACAAACGGGACGTGCACAGGAGTAGTCAGAGAGAGAGAGAGAGAGAGAGAGAGAGAGAGAGAGAGAGAGAGAGAGAGAGAGAGAGAGAGAGAGAGAGAGAGGGAGAGAGAGGGAAGAGACTGCTTATGACAAAAGTAATAAATAATCCTAAAATAAGTGCCCCAAAACTAACGACTACATTGTATCTGACTACTCGTAAAGATGTGCACCCAGAACCAGCTAGAAGGGCTTTTATTGAGGAAGGCTACAATGAAAGGGTAGCGAGAAAAAGGCCTCTTGTAAACAAAACTAACATAGCAAAGAAATTGCAGTTTTCTAATTGACTGTGCAAGAATGACCAAGAATGGTGGAATGATATAATTTTTGTTAGTGAAAGTCTCTTTAATATATTTGATACCGAAGGGAGGGCTCATGGTTGGCGCAAGCCCAATACAGAGCTGAATATAAGGAATTTACATCCTACAGTTAAACATA
Organism: Mantis religiosa; assembly: GCA_030765055.1. Taxonomy (NCBI): domain Eukaryota; kingdom Metazoa; phylum Arthropoda; class Insecta; order Mantodea; family Mantidae; genus Mantis; species Mantis religiosa. The sequence goes on from CM060955.1 coordinate 51,150,029, forward strand.
AAACATAAAGATGGTAATGTTATGGTCTACAGCTGCATATGAGAAAATTGGGTGGAAAATATTGTATTTATTGTAAACGCCAGTGATAAATACCAGTTTCTCAATATCAGTAGAGAAAACCAGTGTGCGGAGAAATTGGGATAAGAAACCATGTTAAGTTTCATGAGGATAATGAACCAAAGCACCAGGGTATATTTTCAGGAAATGGTCTTTATATAACTGCCCAAAGTAATACATCTGCCCCCACAGAGTCCTAATCTTAAACTAATGGAGAATTTATAGAGCGAGATTTATATAAATAATCAGGTATTCTCCCATATCCTCTAAGATCAACTAAAGAAAACATTGCCCGAAGAATGGGTAAAAATTGAGTCTGTCTATATGAACAATACAATTGCTGATATGAAATCGCCCCTCTTAGAATATATCAGGCTACAAATTATTTAATTTAAACAGGTGAGGAAATACACACATATACCTTTTTGTTGACCGAAAATTTAAGTGACTGTTGAAATTCCAGCAATTACACTGAAATATTTCTGTCAACCCCTGTTTCACTTATGCAGAGCAATTGTTTTTGTTATGGTTGCAAATGGCGTGTCTTTTTGTGTAATTTACGTCCTTCAACGTTAAGTCATCTCGGACGGTAAATGAAATAGGTGAAATAATGCTTAAATGAGTCCGGTGTTCATGGAGCTTGGAGTTACCCGACATTCGTGTTTCAGTATGGGGGAAAACCCCTGAAAAATCTTATCCAGGTAACTCATCCTAACCGATATGCGAACTCGAGACCTCTTGAACGTGAGTCAGACACACTACCATCTACGCTACCGAGGCGGGTGGCAGGTGATTATCTTACTTTATATTTACTTTAATGTTTACAGCTGTTTTTAGGAAAATAAATGTCTGACCTAAGGTGGAACTGTGACTAAATATTTTTGTAAGTACCTGTAAATCCTAAATAAAGTATATAACTTAACTTTGCTATGGATGGACTGTCAAGTTCTCCATTCGGAATGATCTTTGTATCCTTTTGTATAACTGGTAACCATTAGAATCAGACCAAAGTTACAAAGTGATAGTTTTAGATAAACTTTGTAAATATGGCAATAGTATCATTCTTCGGCGGAATAAATCACATTCTATCGCACTTTCATCCAGGAGGACTTGATCCATATCTAAACTTAGCAATTTAAAAACTTCACAATATCTTCTCAACATGGAATAAATCACGTGGTAAGAGTTAGCTTCGCTTTACTTCTGTAAACTTTACACTTTAGTTGTAATGTAAGTCTAATATTATATCATGCCTCTTTATGCACAATATAAAGGAAATATTGCGAATAAAATATTCAGGTTTCATCAGATATAAACATTTAGATGTCGTAACATTAAAAGGGGATAGATGTCTACTTAGAAATGAGTATCTGAGAGATCTGTCTGGCTGAAATATCTAAAAATGATAAGTCGAACAATTATATAAATCGAATAATTATGAAGCTTTATGAGTAATAATACACTTTTAAAAATTCAGAAATTATCTATACAAACACATCAGTTTAATTGGAAAAGTTACTCATTTTTATATTTTCTTAGAAGTGGTTACCACTTGGTGAAGCCAATTTAATATTATTGAGCTTTTATAACCGGTAAGCATCAAAATTTGGAGAAACTGACTATAAAAAAATATAGAGTTCGTTGAAATTATTTCAAAGGACATTTTTGTTATCATTAGACATTTCAGAAAATGATTTGAATATCATAAATTGTTATAAAGTACACTTTGAAACATTAAATAATCATTTTTTCATGAATTAACATATATAATATAGTAGAAAAGTATCAGTTTGAACAAATTTAAATAACTAAAATATATTTAATATGATAGTACTTATTTTCCATAGAAGTGCTTTTATTTTGTTTCTGCTGTAACAACTTTCAAAGTAATGAGTTCTTGGAAAAATTTTCTGGCTTTGAAAATCATTTAAGCATAAAGCTGCTGAGAGGAACATGACAGTAATAAAGAAAAAAGCGGCCAATGCCCTTATGGAGGGAGGAAGCAAAGGAAAATGCAAGAAGACTACAAAAAGGTTAGTGAAGCGCATTTCTTGGACAGTCTTGGAGCCGATAATGAGGCAGGAGAAAACTAGGAAATGGGCCCATTATTTAACGAGAAGGGTAACTCGGAGCAGCGAAGTGGAAAAGCTACCCCCTTCCCTTCTGGGACGGTGCGACAAAGCGGAATCATGCCTCGTTCACATTCTCAAGAAATGTATACTCAGGGGAGGAAGGAAAAGCGTTCTTACGTTCCCTAAATCGTGGACCAATCCGCACCACTTTAAACCTATATTACTATTAAGGTTTAAAAGTCTTAATATGTTTGAATCAGATAAATACACAAAATTCAACCGAATAATGAACTAAAGGAGCATTTAGCACTTGGAAATAAACGCAAAATACTGAAATCAAGTAATGAATATCTTCTAACTAAAAAAATAAAAGATAATAAAATTAAAGCTAATCTAACTTCATAAGAAATTGTTTGAGCTACTGCACGTAAACCTCCTAATAAAGCATAATTTGAATTAGAAGATCAACCAGCAAATACAATGTAAAACGAGTTAAAAATTCGCAAATTTCAACCTTTCAGCCTCAAGTTTTGAAATGACATTGAGAATACTGTAAAATGCCACTACATACATGAACAATCAAGATCACCCTCCAATTATATTTAAAACGTATATGCCCAAATGAACCACTGCTTTTCAGCAGTAAAATTATGATCATTGTCGTGGTTAGTAACATTCTTTAGTTTTAGGAGGCACCTTTGGTAATCAAGAGCCTTTTAACTATCAGGAAGTTATATGTCGCAAACGTATTTACACCATCACTCATATTTCTAGACTCTAAAGAGAATGACTAACAGACTTTGTTTAAATAATAAAAAAAAAAAAAAACTTACCATTTTCCAGCAGGGAATCAAACTTAGGACATCTAAATTTAGAAGGTAGCATTAGGATTAGGTTTACTACGAAGGGGATTCGGCACTGCGATAGTCTTGATCAATTGCACCTGTGCCCCTAAGTGTGACATCCGGGAGGAAGGATGAGGTGAGAGAAGACAAAGGTCGGCCGTCCTCAATAGCCACGACTGTCAGAGGGCAGGGTCCTTACATTTTACTTATATGGAAACCTCTCCCGGTAGGCCAGGACAACGGACGGACATTCTCCCCCTACTGTGATTCGAAAGCGGTCCAGCAGCCGGTTCGGAAACTGGCAACCGACCTACCGGAGGAGGAAGTGGTTCACTCAGGACATATCATCCTACAATGCACCCTGAAGGACACCACCAGATAAAAGATGACGTGAAATGATATTGGAAATGAAATGGAGGAACAGGAAATTCTAGGAATATAATTAACCTACCCAGCATTCACCTGATGATCCCGGAAAACCCCTGAAAAGACCCATGGGTCAGGTAGGTCGGTCTCCGGGATGGTCTCCGCCTTCCGAATGCGGATTACAGACGAAACCGCCTGAGCGGTGGAAGCTAGCATAAGAACCATGAGACCAGACGAGAATGGCAGTCAAGGGATTATTCTGGGCATATACCTAAGCAAAATTCCCCTCTGGTTTTAATATAAATACAGGAATAAGGTATGTCATTTGTTACCTAACCATCGTTAATGATACGACATTGTTAATAACTATAAAATTATTTTAGTCACTCATAATTGCGCCATTGCGTAGTGAGGTAAGGCATCATACTTTGCTTCCCTGCCAGGGAATGCGGCCACGGTTCGATCTCACCCCTGGGCGTGCAAATGTAAGTCTGGGGTATAGGATCGATGCCTAATCAGCATCGTGAGGAAATTGAGGAGCTTACAATAGGTAAGCGGCTCTGATCAAGAAAGCCAGCTTTTCCTTTGGGGGCCGAGATTCTGACTACATCTCCTCCACGTATCGGTTGGACATCGCCCACCTCTACCTTGCGTATGTGGACCTGAGGCCGGCAGTCGGGTTGGCAGGCCTTGGCCCTCTCTGGGCAGTAGCGCCATGGGTTATTAATAATTGGAAGAAGTGAGCTAAGATGTTGTGAAAATAAGTTTAAGAGATTGCTGTTGAAACTAATATAGCAGAATTTATAGCATATATCTGGTTTCTAGAAAGCTAAGGCAGGGAAATTGTATTTTAGGTATTTTTCATTTCTTCAGCACAAGCTATTAAAATAAACTAACACCACAACCATACAATTAATATATCCAATATTTATTTATAAAGCGATAGTAAACGTACTTCACGCCACATTTCTTAACAGCAGGTAGTCATATATAAGTTTATCAGTTCTTAATGAGACCAAAATTAGTTTTATTTTGCAAGCTATATTACGATATGAGGCAAAATAAAGGCAACTCAAATTATACGTATCATTCGTTTGGATTCTAGGCTTCAGTAGCAAGCAAATCTTTATTCTGTGTAATAGTTTGGCGTATTGTGTATACAGCGTTGGGGTTTATGCTATAATTATTATGGTTCTCACAACAGAGGGGAAGGTTTTATCATCTAGCATCATTTCCGGTATTACGGAGTTAGGCCCCATGATGGACCAAGCCTGCGCCATGTTAGAGGATATTAGGTAACGAATTTTAGCAAGACAGCAGAAAATACCTAAACAATTCTAGTTATCGTCGAGAAGTTCCTCCGTTGTGTCAACGAAAGGGATCAACTAGGTGCCCAAGGACCTTCGCTACAAAAAAGAATCGTGAAATATTTCTCCAACAAGTGTTAGGATTAGGATTACTATGGAGGGGGCACGGCACCGAAACCTGCGGTTTATTGCACGGTTGAGGCGAGAAAAAACAGAAAGCGGCCAACCCAAGGAGTCACGTCAGTGCAGATGGCAGGATCACTACTATTTACCAGTTGAAAACTCCCTGGCAGACCAGACAACCGACACCCCACCCACTTGGTGTACTTCCTAATGTTCTTAAAGAAAAAGTTGTTAATTTCGGCACATTTAAAAAAGCTGTTAGAGAGTACCTTTGCTCAAAATCATTTTATTCTGTACAAGATTATCTGAATGACAAATTATCCTGATAATGCTTCTGTAGCTCTATAAGTAGTATCTAACTATTCCAATGACAAATCATTACTAATAAACATTTGATGCAAGTTGAAAATTTATTTTTAATGTATATGTATTTAATAAATAACAAGAATTTGCAAAAAGGTTGAGACGTACTGCCATAAGCCAAGTGAAAGCTGATTTAAAAAGTGTTTCATTTTGTATCATATATAATTATCCCTGCTTTGTTTTCCATATTGTTGTTCATATTACCTGTATACTATAATATGTGTCTTATGTTAACTTTTGTACATATATATATGCTATTAAACTTTGTACCTCTGGACATGTTCAAGGTTCACAGCCTTTTCTGGCTACAAGTGAACCTACTGAACGCAAATCAATCTAATCTAATCCACCGTGATCAGGAAACGGCCAACCAAGTCGGACCGGAGACTGGAAACCGGCCTGTTGAAGGAGGAAATGTTTACCAGGAGCATATCATCCTGTCATGCAGCACCGACACACCCGCCGACGACAGTTCTACCCTGAAAGAGACCACCAGATGAGAAATGGTGTGGAATGATAATGGAGATGAAATGGAAAGACTGGCAAATCGGAGGATGTAATTAACCTATCCAGCATTCGCCTGGCGATCCGGGAAAATCCCCGAAAAGGCTCTTGGGTCAAAACGTCTGCTGCGGGAATCAAACCCAGGTCTCTCGAATACCGACCACAGACGAAACCGCTTGAGACATCCCGCTCGTTAACAAGTGTTAAAGAGTTGCCAAAGCGTACTCTAGGACGAACATCGCTGAAACTTGGTATGAAAGTTAGGTCTGTTTGAAGGATGTTTAAAGAATTAGACATACCGTCTAACTCAAGTGGATGCTCATTACATTTTTCCTGCTGAATAGTTATGCGGACGCAGATATTTTCTGTAAGATATGGTTCTCCGATAAAATCTCTGTTTACCTTAATGATACATCAACCGACAAACTACTCCTTTTTTAGAGTTTGAACGGCTTGGTGACCTCCAGTAACCATTGTTTAGTATGTAGTTTCTATTTGGTGAGCCATAACCTCACACGAAATACTGAGGCCTTATTTCGTCGAGGATGATGCACAAAACGCGTTTTACAGAGAAATTACTGTTGCCCATTTGTATGGGATTTACACCATTTATAGCGCTACAGAAACCTGCCTCTGCGACGGCACTCAATTCAACAAGGATCTACCTAATGCACTTAATATTCCTTCCGGTTTCAGCCATTAAAGATTTAAAATTGGAAATGAGGCAAGAATCAATGGAAACTGAGTCAAAAAACAATATTTAACTTTTATAACCATGATTGTACTCCCTTAGATAAAAACAAAATTAACAACAGTACTAAAGAGAAGGCGCCGGTTTGGAAATCATTGTTGACGTTGTATTCATAGTACACAATTTAATGTTACCTGTCTCCATTTTTAATAAAGCGTATAAAATGAAGATAATAATTGCAAAAATTTCGTCACTTTTTGTAATGTTTTTTCATGTCTGAGTGATTGCAATATTGGAGCTTTCTGGTTTTAATTCTCCTTGTATTTCAACATTTTGACTAAAATTACTGTTCAATATGTTGCAGAACAATGTTAATACAAGGAGAACAAATAGAAATTAACAACTTTAAGAAGGAGCAATGAGTTGTGTAAATTTTGTGTAAAGTTTTAGCAAAATAATAAATTAATCATAAATCATAAATTATGGTATCATATTTTAATATGAAAATAATTACATCTTTTAAGTATACGGCATTAACACTTAAATTTAAATATGCTAATTAATCAACTTGGTTTTACAATATAAATAATCCGCAGAATGGGAGCTGTAGAAGAAGCTGGACTGTACACATTTTATATTAATTAAATTACATTTTTGTTTACTTTTAACTTAAACTGTTCTATTAATTTAATATATAGTTTGAAAATAAAGAATATTACTTCACAAAAGTTGGAAAATACCTGATCATGCATGTACTGAGCATTGCACTCATCCAGAACGGCAATAAATAGATAAGTGGCATACAGAGATGTTTGTGTGAATCCACGTGAATTCGAGTGGATAATGGACTAATTTAGACTTCGAATGTTTTCTCCTCTTCCGTGTGTGTATGTGTATATGTATACGTATATGTGTAATTGTGTACAATCTCTGTGATATAAGAGTGTATCTTCTTTGCCTTATCCCTAATATATCACCTATCGCGGTGTTAGGGAGTTTTTGTTCCTCAATCCCTTAAAGTCGGGTCTGAGGAACCGAAGTTTTGGATCTGATAGATAGCCAGGATTCGTGATCAGCCCGATGCCTGATATGAGAGAAGTGGATGATGGTATGAGGGTGAGATGAATGATAGGTGAGGTGATGATGGAGCATTTGGTGGAATGATAGCAGGGCAAACCGAAGCTCCCGGAAAAAGCGTCGTTTTTTTCACTGCAAATCTCACTTTGCTGTCGCCTGTGATCGAACCCGGGACATATTGATCTACTCGACCACGACGCGGCCCAAGAATATATCAACATATCAAATTTGATATTATGTACGTCCGAATTACATAAAGCTTACATGTACAAGATAGTGGAACACAAAAACTTTGGTATCGTGGATCCAATGTAGTAGGGGGAGGGGACGATGGATGAAATTGGTGAAATGATGCTCAAATGAGTCCGAGGTCCATAGAGCTTACAGTTACTTGACATTCGTCTATCAGGATAAGGGAAAAACCCGGAGAAAACCTTATCCAGGTAACTCACCCTGACCGAGATTAGAACTTGGGACCTCTTGAACTACCACCACGCTACCGAGGCGGGCTGAATAATAAGTTCATTGATGAACCATATGTGTAACTCATCTTTATCGCAAATGCTTACATCACAGACTAATCTCAAGCATTCCTGCATTGTACTGACACAGATGTCAGTTTGCTATATTTTCCTCCTGATTTAGATAGGTTCTAACGTAGAAAATGACTGCAATGATTCATAAATTGATAATGTATCTTAATGAAGCTTCATGAACATTCCCCTCTTGTAGTTTATCTCTGCTAATTCTCTCCCTTTTGACGCTCTTCTCAGTACGATGGGGAGGTCTTTATCTTGTGCCAGATCCGTGAAATGAATGTTCCTGTCGGAACGAAGGAATATTTCAATTGTCACCCTCACCCTTATCTGTTCCTGCAGACAAGGAAAGAAAAGAACATCGCCTGCGCTCCACAGCACAAAGGATAAGGGGGTTGCTAGTTTTCTATTGTTTAAGAGCACAACTTTAAGTTCATTCTGCCGATTCTCAGCTCTTTGTGCCCTTGTCTTCTCCACCTTCTCAACAGATTCAAGCAATTTCAACTTAATCAAAGGCTATGGAATTCCCTCCTTTGCAGAGAGTTAATTCCCTCTGATAATTTTGCCGTTCGGTAATGCTTAGGTGAGTTCTGCGTGTGTACGTCCTAAAGCACTAAATGACATATTCTTCGATTACTCCAGGTTTTGATTTCATTACCATTTAGTGAAATGTGTACCGTCTGTTTCCGACAAATATCTACTTACATCTATTCCATCAGCACTTGAAAAAACATTCTATTATTTAAATACGTCCCTTTCTAGAATTCACATAGTTCTATCATACAGTACAATTATTAGTGTCGCTTCCTGTGTCGGTCTGTCCGTAGTTATTAAACAATTCTCACTTTTAAAGTTAAAATTATATATCCTAGGCCTGGGGGGGGGGGGCGTAGATGATGTGTTACGTTCATATGAGTTTCTTTATCTGACATATTTTTTAATGTTCGATATAGGTCTCTTAAAATAAATGTAAAAAGTACAGTTTTTCTTTTTGCTTCAAATAATAGACTTAAAACTTGGATAAATATAGTTAAGTACAAGGAAGATACGGGAAGCTTAATCGATGCTGAAACCATTAAAAAGAAAATAACAAACAAATTAACAAATTGTTATATACCGATTAATAAATTCATTTTAAACACTTTCTCTATAGCGCTCATAAAGATGAATAGTAGTAGCACTTCAAAAAGTATTTTAATATGAGAAAATTCAAGCAATAACAGCGAATATTCGAAAATGGTTACTTCCATAGAAAGTAAAGCCATAGATAAAGTGTGTATTTTAACGAGCTCTGCATGTTAAGCTCAGTAACTTTTGTACCTATTATGGTTGAAAGATATAAATTTATCATTGTACATTATCAATATATTACATATAACACACCTGAAGAACAATGAAAGTAATAGGATGCTTCCTTCGGAAGAAGAAAGAGCAGATGATGCAAAAAGTGTTATGATGAACTGCAAACTATATTGGACAGAACAGATAAAGCAATTATATCAACATAATGGGAACTCTCAATTCTGGATTTGGAAATGTAACAATTGGGAAGATTATAGGAGTAGGGAACTACTTTAAGAGATGTAATTTAATATAATAGTGTGAGTATAACATGTACCTACATTTGTTCCTCACAAGAGCATCTACAAATATACATGGACTGTAAGAGACAATTTTCTATTTTAATTTACATCCTCCAACGTTGTCATAGCGAACGATGAATGGAATGGGTGAAATGATGCTCAAATGAGCCCAGGTTCCATGGAGCTTACAGTTACCCGACATTCGTCTTTTTGGGATAAAGGAAAACCCCGGGAAAAGCCTTATCCAGGTAACTCAACCTAACCGAGATTCGAACTCGGGAGCTCTTGAACGTGAGGCAGACATGCTGCCATCTACGCTACCAAGGCGGTTAGGGACAATAATAACTACGTTATAGCAAATGAAAAATTGTATAAGTATTGCAGAATACACGAGTGTACAGAGCACGTAATATCAACGCATTATCCCTATAAATAATAAAAAAAAAAAAAAAATCTTCAAGACCATCTAGATGGAAAAATATTAAAGAATACCACATAAAACAAAACAAACACTTAAAGTACTCTCCTACAAAAATAGAGAATAATACTGCTATATCAAAGCAGCTTGAAAATTAAGTGGTAGGAGAGCTATTCAGTAATAACATAAATTTACAATAGGAAGAAACCAAAGGGCTCACTACAGGCAGCTACAAGAGGATGAAAAAAGATATAAGAACTAAGGACCCAAAATTTGGAATGAAGAGATTGCAAACATAGTAAACACAATGGAAAATGCATAGTTAAGGTTCCTAAGCAAAAAAAAAAAAAAAAAAAAAAAAAAAGTAGAAAATTGATAGAATGTAAGTGACTTCTTTTGTAGTTGAAAGAAAAGTGAAAATAATTAAATGGCAAAGTTGGGATAAATATGAGAATGACATTCAAAATTATCTATACGTCGACTAGATTCAGTATGCCAAGCTTTAAAACGACTGAATGAGGATAAAACAAACTTTGGTATAGGTCAATAAAAATTAAGAAAGGAATGAACATTATAATAAATTTTGAATAGAGTGAAATTTACTCACTCACTTATTTATTTATTTATTTATTTATTTATTTATTTATTTATTTATTTATTTATTTATTTATTTATTTATTTATTTATTTATTTATTTATTTATTTATTTATTTATTTATTTATTTATTTATTTATTTATTTATTTATTTATTTATTTATTTATTTATTTATTTATTTATTTATTTATTTATTTATTTATTTATTTATTTATTTATTTATTTATTTATTTATTTATTTATTTATTTATTTATTTATTTATTTATTTATTTATTTATTTATTTATTTATTTATTTATTTATTTATTTATTTATTTATTTATTTATTTATTTATTTATTTATTTATTTATTTATTTATTTATTTATTTATTTATTTATTTATTTATTTATTTATTTATTTATTTATTTATTTATTTATTTATTTATTTATTTATTTATTTATTTATTTATTTATTTATTTATTTATTTATTTATTTATTTATTTATTTATTTATTTATTTATTTATTTATTTATTTATTTATTTATTTATTTATTTATTTATTTATTTATTTATTTATTTATTTATTTATTTATTTATTTATTTATTTATTTATTTATTTATTTATTTATTTATTTATTTATTTATTTATTTATTTATTTATTTATTTATTTATTTATTTATTTATTTATTTATTTATTTATTTATTTATTTATTTATTTATTTATTTATTTATTTATTTATTTATTTATTTATTTATTTATTTATTTATTTATTTATTTATTTATTTATTTATTTATTTATTTATTTATTTATTTATTTATTTATTTATTTATTTATTTATTTATTTATTTATTTATTTATTTATTTATTTATTTATTTATTTATTTATTTATTTATTTATTTATTTATTTATTTATTTATTTATTTATTTATTTATTTATTTATTTATTTATTTATTTATTTATTTATTTATTTATTTATTTATTTATTTATTTATTTATTTATTTATTTATTTATTTATTTATTTATTTATTTATTTATTTATTTATTTATTTATTTATTTATTTATTTATTTATTTATTTATTTATTTGTTTATTTATTTATTTATTTATTTATTTATTCATTCATTCATTCATTTGTTTGTTTTTTTTTGTTTATTTATTTATCTATTTACCTATTTATTTATTTTTTTGTTTCTCTGTTTAATTATTTATTTATTCTTTCATCCAATCACTCATCCATTCATCCATTGATTTATTCATCTATTCATTCATTCTTTCATTCGTTCATTCATTCATTTATAGACACCCTTTAACTGCTGTGGTTCTCAGCGTCTCATTTTACATTGGGCTTAAAAGAAGTTTAATTTTTTACTCAAAAGCTTCATAATCAGGTTTGAGGTTCCTTTACTTGCCGAAGTCTATGGTATAGGACTACCGGCTTTACTTCCCTTGAGTAGAAGGCCATGCTAAGGATTTTTACGCCCGCAAACACAGAGGACTACATATGGAAGTAGGAGTTAGTAATAGTAATTATTAATGAAAATGCAGGTTTAATAATTATGTATAAATTAAAGGACGCATTTAAGACACTTAAAAATAAAAACTCCCGGAACTGATGGTATGCACCTAGAGTTGTTTAATATTCGTATGACAGTTTACCAGAAATACATCTCTGATGTACCTCATTTATTAAAAGCGAAATCATTCAAAATGTTATAATTATAGAAAATTTAATCTCCTGAATTCACGTTGCAGTATATAAGAAAATCATAACAGCAAGTATTGTGCTTATTTCAGAAACTATATTGACGTCTCCAGAACGATTTTAGAAAAGGTTGTTGGAATGACTGCATCTTTACAATAACTCAATTAATTGAAAAGAGAATAATTTGTATGGATTATATAATACGAGTAACTTTCGGTAAAGTTAAAAAAAAATCTGCTGTTGGGAACAAATGCTCAAAAATGGATTCCACTAACATGTCACAAGAATAATACAAATCATGTATATAAAATAATATTGAAACTGGCCAAATGAGCAGAAATGTGTAGCAATTAATGTAGGACTAAAACAGCGGTGTCTATTATTAACTACCTTATTTAATATAACATTTTATATTAATGATGTAAGATGGCAAAAAGAAGAATAAGGATTGAAAATACAGGACTTACAAGCAACATGATGCACAATTGAATGCAACCGTCATGCTTGCGGAACGGACGTTCATTCAACTGATGATTCAAATTTGAAAATGTCTCTAAAGTCAAAGGTATGCGTTTGCAACATGACCTCCAACACGCTTGCCAGTTGCACGTCTTTGTGTTAACTTAGGGCATGGAATCATCTGTGATGTGCACAAAGGAAGGTCCACAGGACCTCATACAGTCTTGCTTTTCCGACAGTGGAGCTAGAAACTTTGTAATATCGACTTACAATGTTTACAAGGGCTACCAAAGGGAGAGTACGATAGAGTTTGGTTAGCATGCAAATGGAGTTTTGAGAATAGTTTCAGGGTATGCCAAATGAAGATGATGATTGTAGATCTACGACGCTCAAGTCAAACTTCCCCATAACTGTCTTTATTGTCGTTAATCATAATGACAAGGCAGTCAGTGATGAATGTCTGCGTAGACTATCATCTACCAACTTAATTTTACTATTCATCTTTGAGGTTTACTTTCTGGTACCAAGTATCAGAATGTTGGGCGCAACAATTTTACAGCTATGCATGCACTTTGTGACTTCTAGTAATAAGACGGAACATCTCCTCTCTGTTACTATCAAGGTGAGCGTATTTTTCTGACGAGCATGTAAGAAAAGTAAATAGACGCACACTTTAGATCATATACTTTATCAAATTTCACATCTCCACACGTTTTTCATTTAAGGGGTCAATAAGAAAGTAGAAGACATAAGAATGCATTTTCCTTTGCTTAAGAATTTAATGGAGTGTACACAAAAAGTCACTGGACACATTTGACCAACATGAAAGAGACAGAAATTTTAAAGGAAATGCGTAATATTCCCAGCAATCGACTAAATACACAGCAACACAACTGAACACACCATGGGAAAGTAAAAAAAGAAAAACATATGCATACTCTTCATAAAACGTCAGACCCATTATGCACCGTGCCCTAATTGCAAACCAATTCCAATTCTCTTATAATGTAGTGGTGCTAGTAGTAGATTATTTGGAGAGTATTCGTCACATCGACCAGACTAGATATACTGTACTTACGTCCCAAGCGGGGTGTCCCTGGGAGGGAGGATGAGTTAAGGGAAGAGAGAGGGTGACCGAACCCAAAGAGTCACTACAGAACAAAGAAACTTCCCGGCGATGAGTTCAGGACACTCGTCATCCCAGCTACCGTTGCCCCGAATCAGTGAAGAGACCGGTTCGGATACCGGAGGCCGCCTGCACAGTTTTTTTTTTTTTTTTTTTTTTTTTTTTTCCAGGCAGTCTTGCACAACCAGCATACCGCCTGCCGCACTCCTGAATTGTCCCACTAGACAGGCCGTCACACCAGAGGGCAAACCGTTCTTACTCAGTGCACATCATCCCGCTATGCACCACCGAGACTCCCACCAACACTTCTAATAACTGAACATAACCGAGGGTGCTGCAGCCCATGTAGGGCCAAGACCTGCCAACCCGACTGCTGGCCTCACGTCCACATACGCAAGGTAGATGCAACCGATCTACCAACCAGCCGATCCATCAAACGGATAGTGGGGGATATGTGGTCAGCATCTCGGCATCACCCAGCCGGAATATTGGCTTCTATGACCAGGGTTCACTAACTAGCGTAGCTCCTCAATTTCCCCACAATTCTGAGTGGGCACCCATGGGTGGGATCGATCCCGGGCCGCTTTCCGTGGCAGGGAGCCAAGGCATGCTGCCTTAGCTCGCTACGCCATGGCGCTGAACGCCAACACTTCTATCCTGTAAGAAACCACCAGACGAGGGGAAATGTAGGGACAAAAAATTCGGGGGATGTAATTAACCTACCCAGCATTCGCCTAGCTATCCAGGAAAACCTCAGAAAAAAAAGCATGAGTCAGGAAAGTCGGCCACAGGAATTGAACCCGGGCCTCCCAAATGCAGGCTTCAGACGAAACCGCCTGAGTCATCCCGCACTGTTCACATAATGAAAAGGGGTTTCATCTACACATTCACATTTTTTTTTTTTCGGAAAACATGTATTTTTTTCGGGAGTATTGTGTTTACACATGAGGTTTGGTAAAACCACATCTTACCTGAAATCTATTCATAAGTTCGTTTTTGCTGTTCTAGAAAGCAAGATTACATATGAAATTCGCTGACAAAGTAACTCCTTAATGGAATATAAACCGAAAGGACGAAGATCAATAGGACGACCTAGGAAACGATGGATCGATGTGAGACCGGAACAGGCTATAGCCTAATCCATGGAGGTAGAAGAAGAAGAAAAAGAAGAAGAAGTAACTCCTCCACTTACTTTTTCTAACGAACATTTGACTTGAACAATTATGGGATAATCATTTATACATATCACAGTAACTTTCCCACCTTATTTGGAATCACTCACAGAAACTGATTGGTATCTCCCTGTTACCAGTAATAATGTCAGTTTACCTTCAAAACGATTTTGAGAATAGCAAATTTGTCAATTTTTCTACTACTTGCTGCAGCGAGTATAAAATATGCTACGTCCATACAAAATGTTATATTGAAATTTCGCCCAGTGCAGGTTTGAGATACCTGGATAGAAAAAGCATGCTAAGAAAAACGTTACCGTGTGTATGTGTTTGTGTTTGCTTGTTTGTGTGTTTATGTGACTGCTTGTAACTATTTATGCACAGCACGGCGAGAAAAGAATGTGTCCTATAAATGCTAATTAAACTTGATAATTAAATTAAGTAGCTAAAAAGGCTACAAAGATTTACAAGAAAATTTCCTTATTTTTTTTAATGGTAAACCATACCAAATAAACATAGAATGAAAAAAAGATAAAACTCATTAGAAAACAAAATCAATGTACAATAAATTGTCTTTATATTAACTATTTCCATCGCTATTAGTTTGAATTTTCCAACACTATATGAGTTGTTCTTGTCCTACGCCGTGGTGTAGTGGGCTAAGGCATCATGCCTTGGCTCCAGTAAACCGGTCCGGGATCGATCCCACCCATGGGGTGTGGATTTTAAGTCCCGGGTATAGGACCGGTGCCTACTAAGCATCGTGAGGAAATTGAGGTGCTTACGGTAGGTAAGCAGCCCTGGTCAAGAAAGTCAACACTCCGGCTGGGGGATGCCGTGATGCTGACCACTTCTCTTCCCCGTATCGGTTGGATAATCACCCACCTCTCCTTGCGTATGTGGGCGTGAGATCGACAGGCTGTTTGGCAGGTCCTGTCCCTCTATGGGCTGTCGCACCATGGGTTAATTTATATGATTTGTTATCGGTCACAGTTTATTCGTTTCTACCAACCTCACGTAAAGAAACTGAAATTTCAGAACAAGCATATGGCACCAACTTCTTTAGAAATACAAATATTCCTTGAGTTTACTGTATTATTCATCGTAAATGTGTATTCAACAATTTTGCTAAACGTTACGCACTATCCCAAAAGGAATTCAGTTAAAAAGTCTACAATCATATTTTTAAAAAAGACATTGAACAAAGAAATTTTTGAAATGTGGAACAGCACTTGGATAAACAGCGATAAAGGACAAATCACTCAACATTTAATTTTTCCTACTGTTAATGATCGTGTAAACTGCAAGTACTTTTCACCTTTTTTTTCGACCCAGTTTGCTACCGGAAATGGGAAATTTAAAACTTACTTTCGAAGATTCCATATAGACTCTCCTGATGGATACCTCTGTAAATGTGAAAGTGTTTATGAAAGTGTTCAACGCTTAATATTTAGATGCGATCTTCATTCCAAAAGAGATATAATCTTATTCAATATATTTCATATTCTAATTCAGATCTTCAAACACCGTTGTTTGTACGAGGGCTGTTCAAGAAAATATGATCATAACCTTTTTTTGACAACGTACCTTTACTCATTCTCATAATTTTGATGGTCCTTCTTAAAATAGTCTCCCCTGAATGCGATGCACTTGTCCCAGCGTTTCTGTCAGTCTTCAAAGTCATGCTGGAAATTATTTTTTGAGATATCCTTCAAAATCGCCTCCGCAGCCTTCACCACCGCTTCTGATAACGGATAATGCCTCCCACGAAGGCATTTCTTCCAGTTAGGAAATAGAAAAAAGCCACATGTGGCTAAATCCGGACTATAGGGAGGCTGAGGGATGTACTTCACGTTGATTTTTGCAAGATATTAAGCAACAACTCTGGCAATATGCAGCCGCGCATTATCGTAGTGCAGCATCCAGCCTACTTCACGGAAATGTAGTCTTTTGCGCCTGATATGGACTTGCAATGTTCTCAGGACATCGCTGTAGTATTGTCCAGCTACTGATGTGTGTGCAGGTACAACATGCTGATAAACCATTCCATGAATATCAAAGAATGAGATGACCATAACTTTCCCAACAGAAGCAACCACTTTTGCTTTTTTTGAGATTTCCACACTGAGGTTTGCTGTTTGCTCTCAGGATGAAAATGATGTAGCCAAGTTTCATCAACAGTGATTACGTTTGATAGAAACTCCGGATCTTCCTCTAACATCAACTTTAACTGCATGTTATCTCCATTGCAGCGGTAGGCGATACTAAACATTTCTGAACTTCCCTGGTTCTCACAGGCGGGAGACAGGAGTACCAACAATGAAACTACTACGGCGTGTTTGTTTCACATTAAGCTAACAGAATATAATAAGATTGAATTTTGGTGCGAAAAATTATGATCGTAAAAATTATGATCATTCTTTATTGAACAGCCCTCGTATTTCTTAAAAATTGTTGCACTTCAGCCTTTGAGCACTTTATTGGCCAAATTTTTTAAACGTTATACTTATTATCCTGTTCTGTTATTTTGCTCTTTGTATTTATGCCCTTTTGTAACTAGAAATCTAACTTAATTTACTGGTAAAATAGGGTTACTTCTTTTGGAGAATAAATAATACTAATAATAAACAACTTTTGTAAACATTTATTCATTGATATAAAGTAAGAGTAAGAATAAGAGTTTGCGAGAATACTTTGAAGAAGTTGTATAAGTAAGCAATAATGTTTAGACAGTAATGTGAACGTAACACATTACCTTTTGTGAATCAGGAGGCAATGATTCATATATCCTGAAGCCCAAGTTTGATAAATTTCGTCACAATCCAGTATTTACTGTTGTAGCCCGTGAAGATATGCTGGACACTTCTTTGCCAAAGACGTGTTGTAAAGAATTCGGAAACTGGACGCTGATATCGCATTAGTGATTCTTTACAGGTCGATCTTCTATTGTTTTCGATCAGATCAACAACGCACCTCAATTTTGTGCTCAGGGAAAGCTGAAAATAAACCAACCAAACTATACACTCACTTCCTATGAAAATGTGCTCTGTCCTAAAACACTGTACTGCACAACACAATTTCTTAGCATCTAAGTATTTTAGACAGCAAATTTCCTTTCCTTTCCCATATTTTATAATCTGAGTGGCATATTGTACCTAACTCTTATGGGAAATATACTGAAATTAAATTAATATTATCTGTTTTAATAGAATACACAGTTAACTTCATTTTAATTTAATAGTAACTTGAAAGTAAGCTTATTAATTCCATTATAATATGCATGCAATAAAGAGATAAAATAAATGTTCTGTAATTGATATTTTTGGCAGATTCAAATGTTAAATGTTCAAAAAGTATGTTATAACCAAAAACATAACAAAATTGTACTTCAGCGCTGCCGATTTGCCGGAATTTCGTTCCGCAGGAGTTCTTTTATATACCAATAAATCTGCTGAGATGAAATTGTCACTTTTAAGCTCATTTAAAAACCTTAGTCTGGGTAGATTTGAAGAAGCGACCTTGGAATTACTAGCCAGCACCTAATCAAATGAGCTATTCAAACCGACATATCAGCACAGTTCGTCAATCGTTAATATTTCAATAGATGATGAAAACATGCATCTTTTCTCCGGGAATGACATGAATTTACATGCTTCTACTCACTTCCTCCAAAATGTTGACATGTCTCGGTATTTAAGGATGGAACTTTTAACAAATTAAATGATTATGTTCATGTATAATCTTAACTATTATATGTAGTTAATAATAATAATAATAATAATAATAATAATAATAATAATAATAATAATAATAATAATAATAATAATAATAATAATAATAATAATAATAATAATAATAATAATAATAATAATAATAATAATAATAATAATAATAATAATAATAATAATAATAATAATAATAATAATAATAATAATAATAATAATAATAATAATAATAATAATAATAATAATAATAATAATAATAATAATAATAATAATAATAATAATAATAATAATAATAATAATAATAATAATAATAATAATAATAATAATAATAATAATAATAATAATAATAATAATAATAATAATAATAATAATAATAATAATAATAATAATAATAATAATAATAATAATAATAATAATAATAATAATAATAATAATAATAATAATAATAATAATAATAATAATAATAATAATAATAATAATAATAATAATAATAATAATAATAATAATAATAATAATAATAATAATAATAATAATAATAATAATAATAATAATAATAATAATAATAATAATAATAATAATAATAATAATAATAATAATAATAATAATAATAATAATAATAATAATAATAATAATAATAATAATAATAATAATAATAATAATAATAATAATAATAATACATTTGTTTTATTTTGAGTATCGTAAGAAGATAGCTGGAGAGATTATAATCAAGCTAGAGAAAGCTGGTGAAGCAAAGAGCACGACAAACGCCGTTATTGACATTATTGTGTATTCTAGGGGTGGAGTGGTTTGAAAGCTTGGTTCCGATTTCCTTGCAGCTTTTGTCGAGAAAGGCACTGTAATTGTGGCATGTACAGACTGCCCTTTACCTCCCGGCACCTTGACATTTTGTCAGATTCAACAACCCGCGAGATAGAAAGAGAGAGACAGAATTCAGGGTCACATGAAGATGAGCTGCTACTTTCATAAGTTTGCTCCTAATTTGTCGCATTTTGCCAAGTTCTGTTACA
This sequence comes from Mantis religiosa, assembly GCA_030765055.1. NCBI lineage: Eukaryota > Metazoa > Arthropoda > Insecta > Mantodea > Mantidae > Mantis > Mantis religiosa. Next base: position 51,169,767 of record CM060955.1, read on the forward strand.
GCGGTAAGCCTATTCGTTCCTCCGGAATAGTTTGAACAGTTGGCATAAAAGCTTCAAGTGAACCTGCTTCAAGTCACCCATATGCAATGAAGTAACTTCACTTTTGACTATGTTCTCTATTTACTACCACTTTACACGTAATGAGATCTCTGCTATAACTGGCAGTTATCGACTCCGGACGTGAGAGCTTACGTTCTCTCTGGTTTGTTGATTTCAATGAATTCATTTAGCTACTCTCGTCTGTTTACAGAGCATTCTTAAGAAACCTCTTTTTGTTTTACTTACTTCGTTGCAGTACACGGGACTGGAGCGATAGTTAAATGTTTAAAAAGCTAGCTGCTATGCCAAATATTTGTAATTCTAGACCATTTCTGCTATAATATACGATAAATAATTATTTATTTTAAATTTCTCAAGTGGTAATTGAATCAGACAGAAGAAAGTATGCTATAATGAGACATTTTTCCCAAATAAATGGGAATGTTACCCAGAGTTAGAGTTCTTCTTGAGTAACATAAGCCTTCTGTATAAAAATAGATAATATGTGTGCTTATGCGCTTTAAATTTAAGAATACAGTGGTTTACCGAAAAGAGAAACGAGTTAGTTAGAGAATTTAATGCCATGCTGGCATGTTGGCCATGGTAGTTCAATGGTTAAGAGCAGCCGGACGGAGACCGGATGATCCGTATTTAAATCCCGGCAATGGCATTGAATTTTTCAATCTGACTCTACCTTTCCATACTTTGTGGTACACACGGCCAGTGTGAAAGAATAATGCATTTCCATTAATTGACGTAATAGTGGTCTGAAGTATAAAGCCCGGGCCTTAACGTAACAGCATAGTAAGTCGCAATTAAGGTAATTGCCTCATGTGTTTAGGATTACCTGGGAGAAACTCGAGTTTATTGAAGAATTTAATGCCATGCTGACATGCAGGCCATGGTAGCTCAATGGTTAAGGGCAGCCGGACGGAGACCGGAAAATCCTTTGTTCAAATCCCGGCTCTGAGATTGAAATTTTTAGCCTGACTCTACCTTTCCATAATACAGAGTGTGAACAAAAATGTTGTAATCAAATGTAGCGGAAAGGTGTGTACTGTAATTACTATACATGAAAATGGCAATGGAATGAATGGGGCTGGTTTACGGTTTGGAGGGGATTCGGCACTGCGAACAATCTTGATCTATTGTACCTATGCCCCGAATGGGTTGTCCCCGGGAGGAAGATGAAGCGAAAGGTAACAGAGTACGGCCGTCCCATGCAGCCACGACAGTGCCGAGAGCAGACTCTGTACTATTTACCGGTTGGAAACTCCACGACAGGCCAGCACAACGGCGTCCGAATCGCCTTATTCAGGTAACTCCCACCAGGTCGACCCGGAGACCGGAAACTGGACTACCAAAGCAGGACGTACTTATCAGGAGTATATCATCCTGCTATGCAACGCCGAGACTCCCGCCGACACTTCTGCCTTGAAAGAGGCCACAACATGAGAGATGGTGATAATTTTAATAGAGATGAAATGGAGGGATAAGAAATTCGGAGTGTGTAGTTAACCTACCCAGCATTCGCCTGACGACCCGGGAAAACCCCCGAAAAAGCCCATGGTTCAGGTAGATCAGCCACGGGAAACGAACCCGCGCCTCCGGAATGCAGGCCACAGAGAAACTACTTGAGCCATCCCAATCGGTATTTATTATTATTTTTATTATTATTATTATTATTATTATTATTATTATTATTATTATTATTATTATTATTATTATTATTATTATTATTATTATTATTATTATTATTATTATTATTATTATTATTATTATTATTATTATTATTATTATTATTATTATTATTATTATTATTATTATTATTATTATTATTATTATTATTATTATTATTATTATTATTATTATTATTATTATTATTATTATTATTATTATTATTATTATTATTATTATTATTATTATTATTATTATTATTATTATTATTATTATTATTATTATTATTATTATTATTATTATTATTATTATTATTATTATTATTATTATTATTATTATTATTATTATTATTATTATTATTATTATTATTATTATTATTATTATTATTATTATTATTATTATTATTATTATTATTATTATTATTATTATTATTATTATTATTATTATTATTATTATTATTATTATTATTATTATTATTATTATTATTATTATTATTATTATTATTATTATTATTATTATTATTATTATTATTATTATTATTATTATTAACATTATTATTATTAACATTATTATTATTATTATTATTATTATCATTATTATTATCATTATTATCATTATTATTATTATTATCATTATTATTATCATTATCATTATCATTATCATTATCATTATCATTATCATTATCATTATCATTATCATTATCATCATCATCATCATCATCATCATCATCATCATCATCATCATCATCATCATCATCATCATCATCATCATCATCATCATCATCATTATTATTATTATTATTATTATTATTATTATTATTATTATTATTATTTTAACTGAAGCTCAGTGAAGAGTAACACTCGTACATAGTATCAAGCGAAAATTATTTTTCCATTCACTTGCTATGTAACAATTTATGAAACAGAAAAACAAACAATGAAATTAAAAGGAAAGTGAATGTCTAATTTGTTTTCGCTAGCCGTTGTATATCGTTAAACTCTTTTGTATAAGTTACTCCACTGACATGCATTACAGTTCCTTGCCTCTTCACAAACCGAGTGCCATGGCAGTTTGGTCTGTGGCCCGCATTCGGGAGGTCCGTGTTTGAGTTCCGTGGCCGACCTACATGACCCATAGTTTTTAGGGTTTTTTTCCGGATCCTCAGGTGAATGCTGGGTACATTAATTACATTCCCCGAATTTTCTGTCCATCCATGTCATCTCTATTATCATTTCACACCATCTCTCATCTGGTAGTCTCTTTCTGGGTAGAAGTGTCGGCGGGAGTCTCAGATTTGCATGGCAAGATGACAGTCTCCGGTCTCCAAACCCGGTCTGGTGGGGCCGTTTCCGGACCACATTAGGTCAGGATGCCGGTTGTACTGGCCTGCCGGGGAGTTTCCAACTGATAAAGTGTAGGAACCCTGCCCTGTGCATCGTCATGGCTTCTTGGGATAGTCGCCATCTCTCTCCTCTCGCTTCATCCTTCCTCAAGGTGTGCCTCAATTCTAGGCACAGGTACCACGTGCGTTCAAGTTTATAACACCTCCTATTTTTTTTCAGCACTGGGACCAGATAGGAACTTATGGTTACATTTAAAATACACGCGGACTCTTTGTGAATGCGTGATAGAGATGGCAGCACTTTATAGTGAATAGAAGTCTAGTGGTAGCGACGAGAGTTAAGACCGTTTTTGATAGTTAAAATGGCGACGTTTTCATTGCAAGAACAGCGTGTAATCATTCGATTTCTCCATTTTCGTGGTGTGACACCTATTGAAATTCATCGCCAGTTGAGTGAGGCATGTGGTGATGGTACAATGGATGTGTCTAATGTGCGTTCCTGGGTGAGACAGTTCAATGAAAGTAGAACATCATGTAACAACAAACCAAGACAGTTGCAGACATTGCCTCCAAAATTGGCATTTCCGTAGGATATGGACTAACCCCCCTCTGACGACCAGAGAGTTACCGAGCTGTCCCAAAAGGGCGCCCGGCGCCTCCACGTGGCTTTCCATAGGGCAAGACCTACAGACTAACAAGTCCCCTTCCTATCTGCTCCTATGGACTTAAGATGGGATGGAAGTGGATATGCCACTTCCGTGCGCCAGCCCCAAAGGGGAAGGCTACCGATTTGATCTCGGTGGGGCCTCATGGCGATCTAGCACACCTTCTACTAGATATGCCGGCTAGTACGCGGGAATATATGGCTTCCCTCAACCCTGTCCGGAGATGTACCAGATCACCCACGGGTGTCGGAAACCCCTGCGACTTCGAGGCCAACCCAATCCGAACAACTCTCATTCAGGGAGGGACTCGAATGTTCGGCCCGAGGTTCCACCAGTAACGTCAGAGGTACCAGGATTGCTAGGGGTCCGCAGCGCTCGCACCACGGTAGCTGAAGGGGATGGATCCCCCTCCTGCGGGAAGGATCTGTGTACACAATCCTGTATGAAGATTTGAAAATGCTCAATGGGCGGTCCTCCAAAACAACGCTCTCCCCTCGCTGGATCATGTCGTCAGACCGGCTGGTGCGAGGCCGTGAGTATCTTGGTTTGTTGTCACAGAATGTTCTACCTTCATTGAACTGTCTCACCCAGGAACGCCTATTTGACACATCCATGGTACCATCGCCACATGCCTCACTCAACTGGCGATGTATTTCAATAGATGTCATGCCACGAACATGGAGAAAACGAATCATTACACGCTGTTCTTGCAATGAAAACGTCGCCATTTTAAGTATCAAAAATAGTCCTAACTCTCGTTGCTGCAACTAGAGTTCTATGCACTGTACAGTGCTGCCATCTCTGCCACTTATTCACAAAGAATCAACGTGTATTTAGAAAGAAAAAAAACAGAAGTTCCTATCTGGTCCCAGTCCTGAAACAAAAATAGAAGGTGCTATAACTTGAAAGCACCTCTTACAATGGACCAAGTTTGGACCTCCGTAGCGTAGTCCAATTTGAAACGATTTCAGTAATTAATATAAAAGATGTCTCACTTTAAATACTTTGACAATCAATTATAAAATAATTATTATTTAACTTTAAAATTAGGTTAAGAAAAATTTATTTAAAAAGAATGACGATATATGTAGAAAAGCTGAACGATGTTTAGTTGTTATGGCAACGGCAAAATTACAAAAGCTGAGGCACTGTAAGCCATTTTTGGTCTTCTGCAAATGGACGAGATAGTGTGAATGTGTGTTTTGCGTGTGCATTTCTGCAGAGTTTGTGCTTGCGTTGGAAAGTGGAAGTTTTCGAAGGATTGCAATGTAAAGCAATGAGGGGTGTAATTGATGGTTGGAAATGTTTCCTTTTAATTGAAATACAGGTTTTGTAGAGCAATGGAGGAACTGCCATTTTATTTTAATTTGTACCTCAATAATCTGAGACCGCCCCTGAAGGTAGGATCTTGTGCAAATACCAGAGCAGCCGTGGAACTCCTAGAGTCGAATAACTAGATTTTCAACGAGGTTCACCATCATCTTTTCCTCCACAACTCACTTTCAACGACACCAAGTCGTTACAAATGGCTCCGTAAAGGGAAGCAGAACTTGCAGAATATCATCACTACTAGTACACCATTCCCACCACATACGCATTAGTAGCCTAGTCGTTACAAATCCATTTCCCTTTCACACGATTAGTTAATTTACTCCGAATGATTTTCACAAGTATTTTGCGTGCAATTATGACGATATAAACACTTATGATAGATGTACGTACTCCCTCTAATATGAGAAAGAGTTACAACCGAAAAATTCTGTCATGTAGGTTTCAGGAATTTGCATAAATTTATTGAGTGATATATTTCATTCTTACGGTTATTATGATTAAATCGAAATTTGGTCTTCAGTATGTTAAGTAAGATAAAAGATCATGCCAGTAAAGCAACTATTCTGCATCACAGAACAACCTAATAGCCAATAGAATATGACTGTCACGTGATATATGGGAGAGAGAGAGAGAGAGAGAGAGAGAGAGAGAGAGAGAGAGAGAGAGAGAGAGAGAGAGAGAGAGAGAGAGAGAGAATAGCAGAACTCAAAAACGAAATGTTGAGTAAATACAACACTTGGTACCAAAGTTTAGGCTCTACTAAAATGCCACATGAAGATTTTCAAGAAATCTTTGCAGCCAGCCCTAACTACCTATAAAATGCAAAATGTTTCTTATATTTTATTTTCTGAAAATCTGCAGTCAATCGATCGCTGAATATTTTATTTAAAATACCGAATATTTAAGATATATATTAGAAAATGTTGTATAGCTGGTGTGTGGAAAGACACAAAATATGGTGAAGATATAGAAATCTTCAATCGCACAATATAACTTGCTAGAATCTGGTATCTTCTAGGGAAACTAAAGAAATGTGTTAATCGAGATATGTTAATAACATCTTATTATGCCTTCTTTCATCCACATATACTGTATGGGGTAATTGTGCTACCTCGAAAAATGCATTCATATGGCAAAAGAAATCTCTCAGACTAATTCTAGGATTAGGACAACAGGATACATGTAAGCCTAGCTTTATAGCCCTTAAGATAATGACTTTTCCGTCAATGTATATATACGTTAAAGAAAATCAAAACTTATTTATAAATAGTTCCCCAGTACACAGTTATGACACTCGATGCAAACATAATTTAGATACACCTCACAACCGATTGAGTACGATCATAAATAGCCACTGTTATCAACAGTTAGAATTATTCAATAAGCTTCCTCTGGAAATAAAAGAACTGCCACAAAACAGATTTTTTATAGTATTAAAAAACTGGTTTAAACAAAAAGCATTTTATACTGTACAAGAATACTTAGAATATAACATACATGCTAGTGAATTTATGTAAAACTATTGTAAATTATAGTAGTAGGTACCTAATTGTTTAATTTTATCATTACTATAGTAAAGTTAACTTACGATAATTACCAGCTTAAGCCATGCAAATAATCTGATTTAACCTAAAATTTTATATGCATTTACTTGTAAACTTTCTGTAGCTGTAAATACATTGTAAATACTTTTTATAACTGACGAAACCTATTGCTTCTTGTATGCTTAATGGTGAATAAAGGATTATTATTATGATTATCTCAAATAATCTTTTTGTGGCATAATCTATTTCCAAAATATGTATTGTTATTTGCGTGAATTTGTGAGTACATTGTCAGTTTGTGAAGTGTTCTCAACGTGCAGACGTTTCTAGGCATCTGAAAGAACTAGTATGAAATGTGAACGTTACATGGACAATAATTGCATGTCACTGTAATAACTATAGTGTCTTTAAATAGTTTGTTATCCCTTAAAAATAAGATCATTTTGTCCGCTTTCCCGTTGAAATGGTATCTGAATATAATCCCTACTTTAGTTTGAATTACCAAAGAACGTGATTGAAATAACTGTTGAACTACTCATCGAGAAAAATCACCAATATCGATCCCTTAGAAACGCTCTGTTACGTTTATTTCCCATTTTGACGACTTATTTTTATTTTCTGTGCTCTATAGGGTCTCGTCATAAACCAGAGGTATGGGTATGAGAAAGGTGTTCCATCTGGGAAAATACCAAAGGAGTCTAAAGAAACACGAAGTTCTGGTGAATGAATGCGTATCCGGTTGATATCTAACGTAGAGCAAAATAACAGATTTTGGAAAGCCATCCCTAAAAAAAAAAATAATGGTCGAAGTTTGTAATGTTCTTGTAAAACGTTTATACGCTACATTGCTTTTACAAAAACGTTTTATTCGACAGTGAAATGTGCTGAACATGTTCGCAAGGCACAAAGATGTCATGTACATCATAAATCACGGACGAGTTTCAGTAAAGTTACTTATTATTTTGCACAAATGACAACTGGTTCTGCAGGGGGAGGAGGGAAGATAAAAAGTAAACAAAGAAAAGGCAATTCGTGTCGGCAGATTCAGAAGTCATGCTGTTAGACGAGTACGAGCAGATTGCTGTAACAAAATTTCCCTTTCTAAACACGCCTGGATGAGAATCCAACTCATCATCTCCCCGAGAAGGCAAAACCGAATTTGCTCTAACCCGCAACTCGAAAGTGCGGAATTTGTACACCAGTTGGCGATTGCAGACACTATTAGCAAATAGAGGGAACAAAGTTGTTAATTATTAATCGTATTTATACAACACTTTTGTGTATGTATAAACTGACTAGCGTATGAGATGAGAAAATATCAGCATTACCACACATCCCTTCTCTCTCTTTCTTTATACATTCTTCAACAAACATTTCTTACGAAACCTTACTGTTTTATCTACTTTACGTTAGTCCAGATACATATTTGTATAAAGGCTTTTATTACACAATATTCCCCTTCGGATATAGCAAATAAATGGGGAAATGCAGTTGGCTTAAGTAACAGTGAAGTATTTTAAGAACTATGCGATGACTTCGAAACTCCGTTCAATTTGCATGAGTGGGAGAATAAAATACAGACAAAATAATCACGAGCTTTCATTTGAGAAAAGAGAAAGGTATAATTATAAGTTTTGACCATACGTTTCTAAATTGCCAGTACGCCACTGCTAATGATAACACCACTTGAGTACACAAGACATAAAAATGAAGAGGCGTGTCAAAGCACTTCCTCTGGCGCAATTGTTATGACATTAGCTTTCAAATCAAGCGTAAACGAGTTCGAGTCTCCTCACTTTGTTGTTTTTTTTATTTATTTTTGTTTCGTTTATTTCGTTGTTTTTTAACATTTTCTCTAAGCTTTTAATTCGTGTATAAATGTATGCGTTTTACAGAGCAATTCCACCTTGTCAGTGCAATTAATTACAGTTCTTTCTAACAAAGGTTAAATCCTGCTTAATACTTTCACATGTTGTACGTCTAAATGAAAGGTGTTTTAAAGGTTGAAAGAACTTACATAAAATAAAAGTAAATACAACTCTTTATGTCAGCTTTATAGGAACTGCTCGAAATGGCGACCTGCCATTTCATACTCTGTCAAAAATTGACTGTTATACTCTGTCAAAAATTCCTTATGTATGTTGAATAACTTCACGTGTTCATATTATTCGGATAATCAGATCCTCTTCTCAGATAACAGGTGTTTCATACAGAAGAGACTTGTGGTGACCCCAGAAAAAGAGATATATTGGTTTGAGTTAGGGAGAGCGTGCTGAATGAACTACAGTTGGACTGCCCCTTGCACTGCCAATCAGATACACGGTCATAGTTCCGAATCACTATTAGAATTTAGTATTAAAAAGACGAAAAAAAATTACATGATAAAAAAGTGAACCCAGACCCCTTGGATCCCCAGTTTTGGGCGTTACGGAGTGGGCGACCACAATATTTGCTAAAGCACCACTAAAGTAGTGGTGTTAAGAGTTAACTTACTTATATTAGTCAGGTCCACAATAGTTGAAATTATTTCGGTGTAGTTCATTAACATCCTGTAAATCGCGGAACTTACTGTGCAAAACTCGTCCTAAATGAAAAGGATTTTCAGAGGCTATCCCCAGAGAACAGAGGCTTCGTTTGACATGAAAATGACTTACATGTACCTACTTATGGCATAATAAGCAAAATCTTTAGAGCTATTTTTGAATAAGTCATACCTTTTTAAAAGTGTACCTTTAAGGGGTAGTTTGTAGTGGCGAATTTCCTTTTATTTTCCTTATTTTTTATTTATGGACGCTTTTTAACAAATGTGGCTGTCAGCGTCCCTTCTATTATAGCGTGAATGAATGTGTAGAGCTTAACCCCACTTTCACTATATGCGGCACTGCAGGCGGATACTGACGATACGTGTAATGAAGATGCAGTACTGGTGGAATGACATGGCGGAAAAAACCAGCGCCGTGTTGTCCACCAAAAGTCTCACATGTCGTCGCCTGGGATCTACCCCGGGCCCCCTTAGTGAGAGCTAAGCGGTCTAACCGCTCAGCAATGGCGCGGCCTTTATGTCCTTTTTTTTAATTTTACGTCCTCCAACGTTAAGTCACATCGGACGATGAATTAAATGGGTGAAATGGTGCTCAAATGTGTCCAGGGTCCATGGAGCTTAGAGCTATCCGATATTTGTCTTTAAGGATAAGGGAAAAACCCCGTAAAAAGTCTTATCCAGGTAACTCACCCGGACCGAGATTCGAATTCGGGACCTCTTGAAGGTGAGGCAGTCACGCTGCCATCAACGCTACCGAGGCGGGCCTTTATGGCGTGAAGGACCGCTTAATTTTGCTCAGATGCCCCTTTATCAGACTTTTTTTTCTGTTATTTACGTCCTCCAACGTTAAGTAATATCGGACGATGAATGCAATGGATGAAATGATGCTCAAATGAGCCCAGGGTCCATGAGCTTAGAGTTACCCAACATTCGTATTTTAGGATAAGGGAAAACCTTATCCAGGTAACTCACCTTATCCGACCTCTTGAACGTGAGGCAAACATGCTACCGTGGCGGGCTTTATCAGACTTGAGATTCTATTGTGCCGCAAATCTACGACAACAGGCAACCATTTTATTTACCTTCGGAAGGAAATCATACTAACGGATTATTTGTTCGAAAATAACCACTGTCCTCCGCCAGATTTGGTCCTGCAACTTTAGGGATTTTAATGTTTTTTGTTGCATCCTTGTAAGATTCTAAAGCTGGATACCAAGTTTCGTATATTAAGCGACTTACGGTTACTGGGGTGTAATGTTTACAGACATATGCTCGTAGGGATACATGCGTACGCATATACACAGAGCGTGCTCGTACCTTTTTCTAAACCGCTATTTTGTTCAAGCTGTTACAAAGCGTGTATTTCCAGTGAAATCGGAGCACTTGTTACGCTTACACAACTTATTCCACATGTTTTGTACAAATTGTACTTATAAACCTCACTTAATTATCTTAAATCCAGATAAGTTTCGTTAAATAAATTTCAATGCAGGTATAAAAGAGATACAACATAATACGTATTTCATAGGTAATTCAATGGAACTCTGAAACTATACCCAGACACCATATGTTGAGGTGTGCATCCTGTATTTAGCACTTTTAAATTCGTGGTTATATCACTGCGGTTACTGCGGTCACACGTGAGTGTGGTTCTTTGTATTTATGACATATTCGTCTCTTTTGCACCATATATTTGAGAACAGTGATATAGCGAAAATTGCCTAGTCGCCTTCCCGAACAATCGGATTTTTTTTTCAATTTCATTAATCTGTAGAGGAAAATATGGATAATAGTGATTAAATAACCAATATTCCAGAGGAATAGCCCACAAATTTTCGACCTTGTTACTTCTGTCAAACGGCTTCCACAGATTTCGACGTTTAGGATTTTAAAAATACCATAAGCACTGTTATAATAATAGTAATAATAATAGCAGCAGTAGTAGTAGTTGTGGTTGTTGTCGGTGTAGTAATAGTAGTTCACATTCTTTGCTTTCTCTTTCACTTATCCGCAGTAAGCAAAGTAAGCATCGTATTGCAACAAAACGTCCATTTCTGAAATACATGTTTTTATGTTCCTGGAATTAAAGCCCTCTGTGACTACTGATGGCAAAAGTTAGTTAATAGGTGTTAAACTCAGGCTTCAATCATCTTCCTAGATGTAACACAAAAATCTCTCCGTTCAGTCTCTCTACGCGGAAAGTGATTCGCTATTTTTATTTTTGTTGCTATAACTCACGATTTTCGTAAAAATACTATAAGGTTATGCATGCAAATAAAATACATATCTTGAGTTTTCTGTGAATATCTTGGATGGTTATTTTCACTGTAAATGTATGTTATATATGTATTTCTATAGAACTAAGATATAAACACCTCTATTACACCATAAATGCAGTTCTCGTTAAAAATCCCAAACTATTTCAAAATATTTCTGTAATATCAATCACTTCCGGAATATCTTTTGTTTCAATATTCAAAAACTTTACTCATTTTCATTTGTTTGTCTCTAGGTAATGAACTCAGTTGAATTCAAAAGTTATCAAATTTATACATATTTGGCTATCATTGCAGCAATCCATAACCAAATACGCAATGAAATAATTCCTAAAAGCGTGGAGGAGATGGAAAAATATGTGTTCATAAAAATAGCTTCAAGAAAAAATACAAAAGTGCGCAACGTATCAGATTTGTATTAATTAATGGTTTTCAAGAAGCAGTTTATTAGTCAATTACGTGTAAATAAAATTACAATTAAAGAAGTAATATAACAAACTGGCTATCTTCAATGTAATATTCTACTAAGTATACACAAACTAGTCTGATATATTCACATTACACATTGGTAGTGAAATCGCAGCTCAAAAGTATTAACTAGTTTTACCCTTTTCTGTAAAAATTATGCGAAGTCTAATATTTTATTCTTTTATAAGAGTATATGATATGCTATTCATAATGTACACACTAATTGGTTAATTTAATAATTATTACTTACTGATGCCAACAGATATGCTTTATGGTTTGTATTCAGATAATGGCGAATCTATACTATATTACTTTGTCTAGTAGGTAGAAATATTGTATTAAACCCAAAAATTCCACGTCAAGATTTTGCCATAAACATGTTTTGTATCCCCTGAAGCCCACAAAAGGCACTTTTGGGAAACGTTTTATGATTATATATCAGTTTAGACATGAAGATTTCTCAGAAAACCATTCCACCTCAAATTACCCTTTAAGAGCTATAAACCTTAACATACAAATAAAACTTATAACTTAACAGTAAGCTAAAGCGCATTATTTATCATTTTTGTGCACTAAATTTCCAAGACTTTCTTGTTATTGATTTGCATTTTAATATAGTTCTTTTTTTCATTCAAATGGGAAGTAGTCTTTGATTGTTAATGTTTCCAGAGTATACTTTCTCTATAGACAAGGTCGAGTAGGCATTGCGAGATTTCATTGTGGAGTTACGTTTTGAGGTACACTGAATCCGAAACAATGTGCTTGTGTGTGTCAACGAAAACTCGACTGAAAGTCAAACTTGGTCTTTAAGTTCAATATCTTAACAATGAAACGACATGAATATTTTTGTGAGAATCCTCCATCCTAGAATACCTTTTTCATTAAAATATTTTAGAAAATGTTGTTTTGTCAAAAATATACCAATATTGTAAAAGTATACCATGTGTTTAAGATATTTTCACAGCAAATGAACTTTGTGCAATTGTTTTTTAACCTGTAAGTTCTTTCGTTCCAGACGGGTTTAGCGCAACTTCTAAACCATAAGGAACAGTTCAAATCTCACTACGTATACAAAAAAATGTAGATATAGCTCTTCAAAGCCTACATTTTATTTGAAATAAACTATGGAGATAGCTGTTTACAAGGTATTGTTTGTTGCTGGTTTGGTTTTAGAATATTTTCCATCATTATCCAAAGGGTTTAAACCTAAAAAGTCTTGTTCCGGTCTCAAACACTGAAATGTATTTGTAGCCATCTCTTCGTTGCTCTACCAATGTTCTACCAATGCTTCTTTTTCCCTTTGGGGTTACAATTCAACAACAATTTTGGTATGCGATGATTGTCCATTTTTCCAAGTGCTCTTTCCGTTTGGTTCTATGTTCATTGGTCTTCTCCATTTAATTGAATATACCAAGTTCTGTTCTCATGTCAGTAGTTTCTATCAAATAGTGTATAAGCTGCAACACTCCTTAGTAATCAACTTTCTGCAGCTTCTACTCGTCTTTCTTCGCTTTTATGAAGTGTCCAACATTCTGAATCACATAAGAGCATGGGCGCTGCCATTCCCGTGTAAGTACAGCTTTAGTTTTGTGTTTTTTCTAGTAGTCTTGAGACATGATTTTATGGTACCGCAAATGTTCAACCTATTAATCGTATTATTTATATATTAATTTTTAAAATATTAAACATTGTAGCCTAAACAGTTAAAATTGTTAACCTGTTCTATTATCTTTATCTTCCAATATTATTTTTCTCTTATTGTTTCTATTCCGCGAAAAGCTAAAATTTTTGTATTTGCTATAAATATATTATTGTATCCCTTTGCATAAACTATGTAATAGATATATGTTCTTTTGTTAATTTTTTCCGAGCTACATATTAGAACTTGTTCACCTGCACATAAAATAGTAATATAATTTGCATATAAACATAATAAAGTGATTCCCACAAATGTCTATCTCGACCAATACTTAGTAAATAGACAAATTAATTAATTTGTAATAGCTCGCCTCGGTAGCGTAGATGGCAGCGTGTCTACCTCACGTTTCAAGAGAACCCGAGTTCGAATCTCGGTTAGGGTGAGTTACCTGGATAAGTTTTTTACGGGGTTTTCCCTTATCCTGGAAGAGGAACGTCGGGTAGCTCTAAGCTCCACGGACCCCGGACTCATTTTAGCATCATTTCACCAATTTCATTCATCGTCCGATATGACTTAATGTAGGAGGACGTAAATTACAATAAAAGAAATTGTAATAAATAAACTCTGGGTATAGCAACCCAGTACGTAGGTTGCTACAGTAGGATACCTATAAAAATGTTATCATTATTTTTTGATAAAAATTTTATATTTATTTACACATAATTTCTCAGATAAAAATTGCAACAAGCATGTAAATTGTAGTTTACGGTGAGAGGGAGGAAGTTTTCTTTTAAATCTTATTGTCCCAACCTTAGAGCATGCTCAAATTTAAAGTTTGGTAAAAAAAAAAAAAAAAAAAAAAAAAAAAAAAAAAAAAAAAATAGTAAATATTCTCCACTTAACTTAAGAAGCCGATGATAATACTTCTATTATATTTTTGCGAAATTAATTTAAAACTTACTTTAAAATTTAAATTAAAAATTTAAGGATTGGTATTTTTTATTTATCGTCTTAGTTATGCTGTTCAAAGACACCGGCACATACGCACACTTTTTTTTTCTGAAAATAATTTAAACGTGAAGTCTCAAAATGTGAAGTATCGGTAGTGCACTTTTGGGTGGAATACATTAGTTGCAGGGGCCCAAATGACCTTGTTGTCGACGGGCCCTTAAACACCACACACTCACTCACACTACATTAGTTGCAGTACTTGCTGTAGGTACTTGTGTAGTAGAGAAAATAAAATTCTTAAAAAACTCTTTTACTGCCAGAGTCTAAAGTGAAGTGTTGTTTACATTGGCACAACAGTACTAGAGGATTGTTTTGTTTCAGTGCTCGGATAGAGTTGGTTGTTATGAATATCTACATGTGAATGCCTATTTGAATACTTTTATTTTTATAGAAGTCATAAATCATATTTGGAAGACAATTATTTGGCTGAATGTTGTAAGTTCTCACAGTAATGACGCAAAAGACAAATGCTTCCTCGCGTGTTTTCCGTGGAGGGAGCAGGAACATGATGATGACCTTGAAAATGCAAGACGCTGTAATTCAAGCATGTCTCCTGCCCTGAGGCTTCTTCCACCGACGACAAAGCCTTCTCGCTCAATGGTTCCTGTGAATGAATAGCCAGAAATGAATGAATTGTTAATGAATTCAAGCAGCGTGTGTACCGCCAGCTTCTGGTTCCAGGAGACATTCTGATGGAGATTCTTCGTTTCCATCATTATTCCTGCTTGTCCTTGGCATAGCTTCTTGTCTGTATGACCATCGCGTATTCAGGTATAGTCCAATTCGCAGCTACCAGAAACATCAGCTTGCGTCCGAGTGATTTCATTGGCTAGAATGGCTAGAACTACTTGATGGCATTTTCCAAGAAATTTGTAATGACCTTCTTAAAGTTAATTAACTTTCTTAATGTAACGATTGCACAGTTATCTAGAGAAAATTAGGAAGAAATAATAATTTCGTAAATATTATGCATCAACCAAATAAGAGACAAAAATTGTAGGGATATTCATGGAAGCTGTTGCATTTTTGGATTCCTTAATATTTTCTGATAGTCTTTTATGACGTAGAAGCAGTGGAATAATTTTGGAATGATCGAATGATTATTCGATCGTAATGAAGAAGTAATGTTATATAATCTCATTTATTGAAATTTTATTCATTATTATTACTTGTATACTAATATAAAACTCTGCAGTTTTGTACATAATACGAAAACCTGTGAGGACGTTCAACAAAAATGGGTCAAAATAATGAAGCTATTTAAACACAGTCTGCAACAAAATACAAAAGTTATTTTTGTAAATACTAATCGAGCATTTCTAATATTTTACTAGGCACTATTTCTTACTTTATATAAGTGTTTAACATATGATGGTAATGTATTAGATTCCTACATAGAGGGGAAACATGACACACATTTCCTATAAACGAAGTATCAGTAATTTGGGCCGCAACTTGACCTATAAAATTAGATGAACTGTTCCCAGTATTAGCAGCAAAAAATTAAAATGTCGAACAAAATGAGAGTTAAAGAAGGAAGCATAATCTAAACAGCATCCTAAAGCTATTTACTTTATTTAGTGCCACTTTGGCCATACTGTCACTGTCATTTAAGTTACCACACAGATGATTTTAGTCGCGCAGTCACCTTCCTGTACCATGTAATTTGTTGTTCTGAGTTTTTGTGGAATGTAGACTTTAGGATCATGGAACTACTGGCTGTTCTTGGAGTCTACACCCAGTCATTTGCTGCTGGAAAGATGGGCTTAGCAATACAGTGATCTTCCTTTGCCATCCGCTTTATTTATATTTACATTTTCGTTCTCTAGGTGCAACTCTCGGTCTGGTATTGAATGTCCAATCCCGTATTTATCTGATGACTGAAGCAAACTAAAAAAAGTGTTACATTAACATAACGTAAAGAACCCACTGTTCTCAAAACTATTCTTACAAAAGCTCAGTTTTCTATATATTCGTGGCTACAATAGATGCTCCTTTCATTACAAATATGTATGTACCTACATTTTTTCATAGTATAAAAAGAATAAAAAGCTAAAGGCTGAATCAAAACTCTTCATAAGGTCGCTGTCCATTAGCCTTGAAATTCCATTCTCTGTACATGAACAAGAAGAGAGGGGGGGAAGAGTAGTAGTTTGCAGATGTTAATAATAAAAAGTATTTTAAAATAATACAACGATAAAATAATAGCAAAATAACTGTGTTGCTATAAATTATATTTGATATGGATTGTGTTCCTTGTTGATATTTTCCTACAATTTGTACGGTTTACAAATTATACAAGTCATTCAGGATGGGAGGTATTTCACAAGCTATTCAGAAAAAATTCAAAACACCCATTTTATCTGTCACGTTTATCCTAAATGTACAGTATTTTAATGAAGGTTATCACAGCCATTTGTAATAAAATCAAGCATATCTATTTTTTCCTATGTAAAATATAGTAGGAGCAAGGAGCTTTTCTCAAAACCCTTTGTATCGCATCCTTGGACAATGCATAACTTGATTTCCAACTTTGTTATTTAACCGACTCTCTTGTTTTGAGTTGTGTTTTTCAACACACAAACACACACACGCACTTACACATACACCTTTATCTTTGTATGTCTTTGAGATAAACATGTTTAGAGATATATTACATATAGGATAACATACTCGTACACTTAAGCGATAGTCATTTTTTTCATAGCTGGTCGTTAAGGATGCCTTTGAAATTCCTTTTCTATATCTTACGATTTATCAATTATGCAAAAGTTATCTTAATGAATGTGACTTCAGAGGCTACTCCCAGAAAATTCAAGCTATTTCCTTTGTCATAAACCTAAGTTATTTTAGTAAAAACTAATTGTTCTTTCATACTAGCCATGTGTAGGGCAAGGTTTAAAAAAGTAGAGTCAGAGTGAACAATTCAGTGCCAGAGACGCTATTTTAACCCTAAATCTCCCGGTTTACGTTGTGTTGCTCTACCAACTGGGCTACCATGGGAAACTGCCAGTACGGCACTAAATGTGACTCCTAGTTTTTCCAGGTAAGCCACTAGGAGTTCTGATGTACACATGAGGTGGCGACTTACTATGCATTAAGTACTTTAAGGTCCGGGTTTTATAGTTAAGACCACTATTATGTCCACTATTTAATGTCAATCTGGCACGTTGCCATGGTAGCTCAGTGGTTAGAACAGCCAGACAGAGACCGGGAGATTGGCGGTTCAAATCCCGGCTGTGACATTGAATTTTTCAGTCTTATTCTACTTATCCTTATGTTATTTTAACCAAAATCGTCAGTGTCACTATCGAGAAAAATGTTGTATGTAGAGGAGAGTTTGGTATGGAGAGTACTTTTTGAAAATCTTAAATCACAGCCTTGAGATGGTGAACCTGTATACCAAAAGTTTTATTCAAATGTCTTCTCGGTTTTCAGTTATGCACTCACTCACACACACACACACACACACACACACACACACACACACACACACACACACACACACACACACACACACACCACACACACACACACACACACACACACACACACACACACACACACACAAATACTTTTCCTCAGTTTTTAGAGGCGCCAATTCAAATATCTGCTAGGGAGAGTTACCTGGATAAATTTCTTTTCAGAATTTTCCCCTATCCTAAAGGATAATTGTCTGGTAACTCTAAGTTCTATGAACTCGCGTTCATTTGCGCACCACTTCACCTATTTCATTCATTGTCCGATATGAACTAGCCGGTTAAGAGACGTTATTTTTTATTGTGAGAGCATCATCATTATTTCCGGTGAAACCTCATTATTAAGTATTTGAGTATAATATAGTAATGTAGCACTTCTTCTACCTACTGCAAGAGCGCAAATAGACAAAGGAAAAATTTGTTCTGATTTTCCTTTTTCTATTTTTAGAGAGAGGTTAAAAACGGAGTTTTGTGTGAAGTCTCGATATCCAATTTTTTAAAGGAATATAATATTTCTAACCTAATGTAAGTATAAGAAGTAGAGAAATTAAAAGGTAAACGGGTTATGAAACCATGATTTCCCAAATGGAAGCCATGACGCACCACTTACGAGGGTGGTCTGAAGAGCTTCCGACCTGAACATGAAGATGGCAGCATTCGTAAGTAAAAGCTAGTGAATTTCCTTGTTCATCTGTTGATAGTTACCAAAGTTTCAGCCAGTTTGGAAGCTCAGTTGTTATGTAAAAGTCGTTTGAGTGAGTTGATGTGAATATTTTTATGAAAAGGACAAAATCAAATATCGAGCTGTCGTTTTTGAAAGACAATATGCCTACACAAAGCAAAGATGAGTTGGATTCTGTGTATAGGAAATCTGCACCATCATTTACCACAGTGAAATTTTAGGAAGCTGAATTAAAACGTGGCCGTAAGAGCCTGGGAGACAATAGACGTTCTGGAGTCCAAAAATTGCAACTACTTACGAAAACATCGCCAAAGTTCACCAAATAGTGCTAGACGACCACCGAATTAAATTGAGAGAGATAGCAGAGGCTATTAACATTTCAAAAAAGTGTTTATCATATATTAAATCAACATGTGAAAGCTATCCGCACGTTGGGTGCCGCGTTTGTTCACGTTAAACCAAAAAGTGTTCCATTGAACATTTCCAGCGCTCTGTTGGCGCAGTTTGGGCGAAATAAATCTGAGTTTTGGCACTGATTAACTACTGCAGACAAACCTTGGATACACAATCATACGACCGAAACAAAAATACAGTCCAAACAGTGAACTGCAAAGGGGGAACCAAAAAAAAAGCAAATACCATTTTTATGTGGCTGGGAAAGTGATGGCGACTATTTTTTGGGAGAGTCACAAAGTCATTTTAATCGATTATCTTCAAAAAGGAAAAACCATTACAGGAGCATATTAGGCATCATTACCTGACGAGGTGAAGGCAGAACTTGCGAAAAAACCAGCCACACCTGCAGGAAAAGGAAATACTGTTTCACCAAGACAACGCACCGTCTCTCATATCAGCGGTTGCAATGGCGAAAATCCACGAATTTCGGTCTGAACTGCTTGATCATCCGCCTTACTCACCAGATCTAGCCCCAGCGTCTTCTTTTTGTTCCCTCATCTGGAACTTCCGCTCAGGGGACAGAGATTTTCGTCAAATGAAGAGGAAATCACCTTCGTGAACAATTATTTTGCAGAGATAAGTTACAGAGATGGGAGCATCGTTGGGCGTAGTTACAAGGAGGCTATATTGAAAAAATAAAAAAGTAAAAAGTCTGAAAAAATGTATTGTATCTTTATTAAGTCGGAAACTTTACAGACCACTCTCAAAGTCATTTTGGCGATGCCGATGTATTTTGAAGTACTCTTAACTCCTTGACATTCTCAACTATAAGAAAATGTTAACAGGCTATTTGTCAAACTCCGAAATGTTTAATGTATCACAGTTTTGTTAAGGGTAGTTGAATTGTTTACGGAACTCCCTATAACTAGCATCAGCCAAGTACCTACGCAAATGATTTGATGTAATGAATAAGTGTAGATCACGCAGTAGATTCTTTGGCCGTTGAACTTTTTCTATGGCTTGAGAATGCATGACTTAGTTGTGTCATGTTTGAATAAGCTGATTGTTAATGAAGACGTAACACAGCTCGTGTGGTCACGACTCATGGAAATGAGAACGATTGCAAATAAAATCAGAATATGCTTTGCTTACGACTAATTAGTACACACAATGTGCTTGTACACTCCAACACATAAAAAAACATAGAACTTATGCTTGAAAACAGGCAACTTTTGCTGATAACGAGCAGTTTCTCCTTCTCTTTTCAGGCGACATCATTGTCGACCAAAGGAGCAAAAAATGCTTCAGTTTCCGTATTACGTATAGGTACTTCATGTGGCGTTTACTTGTTCTACTGTACAACTTAAGGATATTTACGTCTTAAATGTTATTAACATGTCTTGCTCATTCACTTACACACAAATACACATACACAATTCCTGAAACATTTCCTTTTTGTACGTATGTGTCGGTGTCTGTTCAGGCAATTCGAAAATGTGTGTTTTCGACATGAAATTCTTGAGTGCAATACAATACGTACTTCTTCTGAAGCGTTGAGTTATCCATTCATTATTTTACATATCTGGTAAAGAGAATTAAAATATGTAATACTACGCTGATAATAGTGCGAATTGTAAGTGAAATGGTTGTTACTGCGATTATTATTATTATTATTATTATTATTATTATTATTATTATTATTATTATTATTATTATTATTATTATTATTATTATTATTATTATTATTATTATTATTATTATTATTATTATTATTATTATTATTATTATTATTATTATTATTATTATTATTATTATTATTATTATTATTATTATTATTATTATTATTATTATTATTATTATTATTATTATTATTATTATTATTATTATTATTATTATTATTATTATTATTATTATTATTATTATTATTATTATTATTATTATTATTATTATTATTATTATTATTATTATTATTATTATTATTATTATTATTATTATTATTATTATTATTATTATTATTATTATTATTATTATTATTATTATTATTATTATTATTATTATTATTATTATTATTATTATTATTATTATTATTATTATTATTATTATTATTATTATTATTATTATTATTATTATTATTATTATTATTATTATTATTATTATTATTATTATTATTATTATTATTATTATTATTATTATTATTATTATTATTATTATTATTATTATTATTATTATTATTATTATTATTATTATTATTATTATTATTATTATTATTATTATTATTATTATTATTATTATTATTATTATTATTATTATTATTATTATTATTATTATTATTATTATTATTATTATTATTATTATTATTATTATTATTATTATTATTATTATTATTATTATTATTATTATTATTATTATTATTATTATTATTATTATTATTATTATTATTATTATTATTATTATTATTATTATTATTATTATTATTATTATTATTATTATTATTATTATTATTATTATTATTATTATTATTATTATTATTATTATTATTATTATTATTATTATTATTATTATTATTATTATTATTATTATTATTATTATTATTATTATTATTATTATTATTATTATTATTATTATTATTATTATTATTATTATTATTATTATTATTATTATTATTATTATTATTATTATTATTATTATTATTATTATTATTATTATTATTATTATTATTATTATTATTATTATTATTATTATTATTATTATTATTATTATTATTATTATTATTATTATTATTATTATTATTATTATTATTATTATTATTATTATTATTATTATTATTATTATTATTATTATTATTATTATTATTATTATTATTATTATTATTATTATTATCATTATTATTATCATTATTATTATCATTATTATCATTATTATTATTATTATTATTATTATTATTATTATTATTATTATTATTATTATTATTATTATTATTATTATTATTATTATTATTATTATTATTATTATTATTATTATTATTATTATTATTATTATCATTATTATTATTATCATTATTATTATTATCATTATTATTATTATTATTATTATTATTATTATTATTATTATTATTATTATTATTATTATTATTATTATTATTATTATTATTATTATTATTATTATTATTATTATTATTATTATTATTATTATTATTATTATTATTATTATTATTATTATTATTATTATTATTATTATTATTATTATTATTATTATATCATTACTTTTAAACGGCCCTTTTGTCTCTGCGAGTAAACTTCTGGCTCTAACAATCTGAAGCCAGCCTTTTCTAAAACACCGTATTAAAAAGTGCATTTTCAGGACTTCAGTCCCAATTTATCTTGTCAGGTAGCCCTCCTTAACGGACATTCGAGTTCAGCACCTCTTTAGTAGATATTAGTAATTATGTTTATTACTTCAGTGTTTAGTACTTTGAATTAAATAAAAGCTATCTTATCTGCATATGTCATTGATAAACACTCGTTCATAGTTCATAGTTACTTGTTTGTTTGTTTCTTTCTTTCTCTGCTTTTTTCTTTATATCTCCCTATTTCTCTCCTCTTTGCTTTATAATAATCGTATAGAAATATATTTCAAGATATGTGGAAATATTATTCAAAAAGGTACACCTATCTGCATCATTCATAAAAATATTTACTGTGATACCTGTAGCTAGCATGCTTTAGAATATGATGTGTCACATTTTCTTTATCTGAAGTAATAATTCTTAAACATCTAACAGTTTCTTCCTAAACCAACGAGTTATATATATATATATATATCTGTGGTAATTAGAACGTGATCCTTTTCAGTGTTATCAACAGACAATGTAATTTTAGATGGGCGCTTGTTAAGGTTTAAAAGATGTGCTCTCCGCACACGATTTATATTGTAGGCGCTTATGAATAAATCAGTTTTCCGTGGAAAGATTTACCGGTTTAATTTCCGGGTTCTCTTCCCTAGATAGATTACCTTCCCCACAACTACAAACCCCTTGTAACCTTGGGGCACCACAAGGAAGGGCTCTGCCTGTCTCTCACTCTTCACAATGGTACACACATCTGTAGAAAGCTTTCATGGCTAAATATAGAAAAAATATATTTAAAATCAAACATGAAAATCTGGTGTGTAATACGCATGTGGGTTTCCTTGCCCGTTATGTATACATATTTAGATGTATTTTAATACCGTCAATACATATTGTTCATGCAAAATGATTCTTCAATCTACTTTAAGTTAAATTAAGTAATTTTACTTTAAGTAAAATAAATATTTTGTGCAGATGTATTCTTAATTTGAAATATAGACCTATTAATTCAGATTTTGAAATACAATTTGTAATAATCAAGTTAAATCTCTGACAAGTGAGAGAACACTACACTTCAGCAGGGAAAACTTGAAAGGTCAGCATCAAATGGGTGATACTGGTAGATGACATTAATTGCCTAGTCACCTCTCTGTAGCATAATATTAAATTTAATTTCTATTTACTGTACATGAAGCGGGTCTTTCTATTTTCAATTCGACATTTCTTGGCGAGTGAAGGAAACAATAAAAGAAAGAATGAAAATTAAAGGAATTTTGGCCAGGATATTGGAATTCAGCCTGGCACTTCATCACTGTGGCTCGTAGAAGCAGTTGCCTCATATAATTCTCTCTATATATTGCTGTAAAAAGTATTTGCCTTTACTTTAAAAACATTCTAGCATCCAAATTGACGAAGAGAAAATTCTAATTTGCAATAAGTAGAGAGAACAAGTGATATTGCAGCTGACTTGCTCGGAAGTTTTTCAATACTTTATATTTCAGTGGGTTTCAAATCATTGTAAAACTCAATTGTTCAATATCTTTATGTAAGGTGCTTACAAAATTATTTGCATGCGTTAGTTTTGATGTCATAGAGAAGAGGTTTTTGAAATCGGGAAATCTCTCTTTGTACTTAATGGAAAAATGCAAGTAGAGTTGACCGATCTATTTACAAACTATGAATAAGCAGAAATGAAAGATAAACAAGAATTTGAGAGTGTTTGCAAATGCCTGGAACACTTACGAAGATGACAGTGTCATTAATAATGGCAAATTTAATAACTGAATATTTAATTAATGCAGCTAATGACTTCTAATAATGTATCTTCTTAAAGCCTATACTACCACCACTAAACCACCCTAGCTCAGTCGGCAAAGTACCTGCCTTCCTTGCGAGGGGTCCCGGGGTCGATTCATGGCTGGGGGTGGGGATTTTTATCCAAGTAAGATGTTTCCTCATCTTCCCCAGATTCTGGAAGTATGAATGAGAGTGCGAATGTGTGCGTGATCTAATGATTAAAACCCAAAGTACCTGCAACCCAACGTATACGAGTTAACACCATCGCCAATGTGTTCCAAAAGGAGAACAGTCGCTGACATGACCACTGCAGTTAAAGGTGCATAAATGCAGCAAAAATAAAAAATAAAAATAAAAACAATCCATTATAGAGAGAGAGAGAAAGAGAAAAATAGAAGCTTTCTTAAGAGTAGTTTGTAGAAGAGCGGAGAGAGAATATCTTGTGAATATAACCTACATGTTTCTTGATGATGACCGACTTAGTTTCTTACTGTAATGCCATGCACCTTATTTTATTGCCTGCCATATAGAAACTACCAGTGCTATAATCCCCCTGAGCTAGAAGGATTCTGTTGTAAACATATGGAAGGAGAGATAGTGAGAGACAAAGATACTTTAACTGAACGCATTTATGTTGCTGGTTGGTGGAGGGAAATTCATTTCTAGAAACGGTTGTCTCGTCTCTCTTTTTGTTCCCCTCCATATATTTACAAAGATCGTTCTAGATTATGACAGATTATAGAGAAAACAACAGAAACATAAGAAGGTAATAGAATGTTAAACGTTTCAAATACGAATTGTGCAGTCTTACTTTGGTATGTTGAGCATCACTTTTACAGCATACGGCGGAACTGATGATTTGTACAAAATTCTACAAGATGAAATCATCAGTAAATTACAAGCTACAAGGAATTAGTATTTTACACTCCTTTTAAGGAGAACTCAAATAAGATTACCTTGACCCCTGACGTGTAATCTCGCGTGCTACAATTGAATAGAGACTCCCGTGCCAGTAGCGACGGGATCAAGGAGATCTAATTCCAGGTTCGATGTTTAGTAATGATGGGTAGCGGCATTTAGTTTGGATCACGTATAGTCCGCGACAAGACTGTGCTGTGTGGTTACCCACAACAACATCTCTCCTGCACCATATAGTCTCTCAGGGCTGTCCAAAACTCGATATCACTCAAAATACGTGCATTGAGATCTCCGTATCCACTGATTTCACTTTGTGTGTGGGGAGGAGGAGGAGGACAGTGTGTGAGAGTGAGAAGACAGAGCTACGCGTGCTTTCTTTGACCACCATAAATAAGTAATAGGGTTAATAGCAGTTTAAAAATCAAGTTACCATTGGATGATATTGTACACTTCTAGCACAAGTTCATAAGTAACTAAATAATGGTGATTTAAGGAAACCGGAATGTCTATCCTTATTCCCCGGTATTCTAAAACAAGAATCCATGAAAATGAGCGTCTAATAACAAATTTCGATTTTATAAATATAATTTTAAAGGTATAACAAAACTGAGCACAGATTTAAGCCAAAACCTGAGAATTCTTTTTCGGTAACTCACCCAGCCGAGATTATTCGGACTTCTTGAATGTGAGACAGGCGAGCTATTCCCATACCACAGAGGAAACTGAAGATATATTTTCCTTGTTAAAAACGCAGTCAACTGCTATGAAGAAATCAGCGCCGCCGGTGTGCTCGAATTTGCACCCGCAGGAGTTCGTTATTCACCAGTAAAACTGCTGATATGGTGTCAGCTAAATTTTATTTATATCCAACTTATTCTATATTTTTAGAATTACTCATACGGAAAAAATTGCGATGCTTAAGAATCTAGACGGATAGTTTTAATTAAATTATTTGTAACTAGAATAAAACAAATCCACTAACATAAGGAAACATTGTGTCATAATTATTATCACCTTAAACCTTAAATACTCAAATATAATAAACCAAATAAATAAATGGTAGCTAAAGCAATTAAAGTGCACAAGTCCAGTCAACTAAGTTTCGAGAAAATCAACTAAAGCTTTATAACTTCTGAAAATGATGTGCCAATATTATGATTTTTGTAACATATGAATTTTGGCTCATTATATTTGTTTTACTATTCAGTAATTTCAGTTACCATTGGTACTTTGTTATATTATTTATAATGAAAGTGTTGGACTTGTGCAGTTATGAAACTGATCTGGGTGTACAAATTTATTGAAAGGATTGCATTATCAAATGCACAGAGGAATTATCTCTAAAGATGCAAGGAATAGTGAAAATATTTTATAGTATTCATAAGAACCATGTTTTATTTGTAGTACAATAACAAAAATAGATATTACATTCATTCGGTTATTCTAATCTAAGTCCCACACCTCACTTCCTGATTCTTCTCCATTAGATATCTGTTCTTTGCTATATTTATCACACAGAGTTTGAAAATACCTTTGTTTTTCAGGAAGAACTTAAGCAAGATACTTTGAAATGTCCTTGGCTTTCGCAGCTTTCAGAGGGAATTTTTTCGTAAGCTTTCTTCAGTATGGTTTCAGCAAACTTTGTGTTTACTTTGATTAGGAATGTATTTGTCATTAAACCCCTAGAGTTCTTGCTATCAGTAATAATGTTTGATCTATATTCAATAATGTTATATATAGTCAGTCACTTTCCCCATTTGCCTTTTGGCCACTGGCGTAGGTTACTTCACCTTGCTGAAAGCCTTACAGTCCTTGATCATAGACTGTTGAACATCACATACTTTGATGTTCTTGGATCAGTCCTTTATTATGCTTATGTGAACATGCCTGTCTGAGTTGCAAAACAACACAAGTCCCTGGACTTGCGTTGCAATGAAAATTCACTAACTCAGTAGCAAGTGGAAATGCCTGAAACTTTGAGATGTTTTAATGTCATACGATAGAGCTCAGTGAGACGATTGCGACATTTATATCTAACTCATATAATGCCAAAAAGTGAACTGGTGCACTTATAAAAGTCATGTCTTCAATTATGGATTCTATTGAACTCAGCTAACAACAAACCTATTAGCTCAAGATTTGGATAAATTGAAACTCAGTGCGTTCAGAAATCACAGTTTTCTGCAAATACTCATTTATGGCAGTAGTGAAAATTAGAAACGGAAAATAATTCTTTTGTTCAGCAAGTCACAGTGTGTAAAGTTATGCTTATGCGAATGATAAGCTTAAGATGTGGCAGCGCATAAAGTGGGACATGTTCATAATAAAGCGTGTATTAATAATAACTAAACACTAGGAACACAACTTCACTATTTACTTATCGTATTCAAATCCTACCAACTTCAAATCCTGAAGTTGTGTTACTAGTGTTTAGTTATTATTAATACGTAGTTTACTTCACTGTCAGCAGCTTCAGTTTTTAACATAAATAAAGCGTGTGTTTCTAAGATTTGTGTCTCTCATGTTTTACAGTACTTTTTATACTACAAAAGGGGTTTACGGTAATCGATTACTATCCGCAGTAGTAGCGCCTAAGGACCGCGCTCGATTATTACATACTTTGTAGTCACAGCAACGGGATTCACCGCTTAGAACTTCAGCAATTCTCGGCAATTTATTGAAGTTGTCTATTGTCTCACCAATCCACGCATAACCCGAAAGAAAGACCTCATAATGGTACTCATACATAGTAATACTTGGTACCCAAAACAAATAGTGAAAAGACTTTACAACAGTTCTCTCTCTCTCTCTCTCTCTCTCTCTCTCTCTCTCTCTCTCTCTCTATTTCCCTGCTTTAGCTGGTACATATGCCCTTATAAATCACAGTTTAGTTTTAGGATTCAACCATATACGAGCTCCTTTTGAAAATTATCCTAATGTGAAATTGTAATATAACTACAATTAGCAGAAGAGCAAGCAATTGTCATTCGACTATTATACCCTTTTACATGTTTCATGAAGTTAATAACATTTTCCCTAAATTCTTAAGATTATTATTTATTTGTGGCAGCAGAAAATGAACCATACTATTACGGCAACATAAAATTAAACTTCCATTCGCAATTTCATTCATTTAATACTGTCATCACAGGTTGAATAAATCATTCAACAGACCTGCATTGAAGTCTGAAGAAGTTCTCGTGTTGAATAGTGTTACGTACTAAGGGGTTAGTCTATTTCATAATTATTTTGGGCTAAAGCTTCGCATCCTTTGGGTGGGGGGGGGGGGAAGTGTTGGAAGTGGAGACGAATGCAATGGAAATTTCTAAATCAAAGGGTTAACAGAAGATACAGAAGCTTGTGAAGTCTGGAAGCCAGCCTACCACCCTTATTAAGACTTTTTCTTTAATTGCAAAATCATTGCGAAATGTCAATAAAGAACACCATTTTGTTACAAATGGTCATGTGTAGATGAAGCTGCCAACCCAAATTTAACGTGCTTTTCTGAATCATAGAGTTTAGCTTCACAGATTCTACAACTACGTACTCTTGTCATTCCGCAGTTCCCGCTTACCCTCTGTTTTTCCTCAAATGTTGGTAGCTCTTAACCTCTAGAGTGCAATAAATACGAGAAACACAAAGTGCCTCGTGTAGGGGCAACTCAAACAAACCAGAGCCCTAAGATACGGAAGTGTGTCAAATTTTATAGCGTCATTCGTATTACGGCGATGCTGTTTGAAGAATAGCTATCTCATACACTTAACTTTCCTTTTCTTTTAATTTACCTCTTTCAGTGTTAAGTCGTATCGGGCGATGAATGAAATAGGTGAAATAGGTGAAATGATTCTCGAATGAGCCCAGGGTCCATGGAGCTTAGAGTTATCCGATGTTCACCTTCAGGATAAGGGAAACCTCCGAAAAGAAACCTTATCCAGTAAGTCATCCCGACCGAGATTCGAACTCGGGACTTCGTGAGTACGAGGCAGACACGCTAGCGCCCAAGCTAACGAGGTGGCATACACTATATATTCTATACACCATATTCTCTTAAACGATGACTCACTATTTAATAAAATGCACTTCATTCTTATATAACACATCGAAATGACCAAAATAATATAATGTAACAACACTTTTAAGATTCCGGTAATTCCGTCTTTTTGTCGAATAGACATTATTTTGTTGAAATGGTTGACAATCAATGTACTAATTGGTATATAAACGTTTATTTCCGTTTGACTTCAAAAAATATAGGGGGCTCTAAACTTAACACACCGCACTTCCCTGAATTTGTAAATGTATTGAGTAAATAACAAAGTAATAGAAAATTCTGGACAGTTTTCATCGGTGTGTTACCCCTTCAAAATTAACCTGCAGTTTTTTATAGTGTTTAATCATTCAAAAACATTTTCATGCTTAGAGATATAATTAAGAGAACATATTATTATATTTACTCTTCTTTACTGTCATTTTTTCTCAATATTGTGATTTCAAAGAAACTATTCGTGTTAAGGTTCCTAAAAGATCTTTAAAAATTGTCCTTATGTGGGTTAGACTGTGTGTTTCTGTTTGTGAATACCCTAAGTTAAAAACGAAAAGTCGGATAAATATAAAAAATGGTGTTGAAATTGAAATGCTTCCAATGAGCGACACGAAAAACATTCAAGAGCATTGCAAACTAAACTTTGCATTAAAAATGCTCAAAATATTGCTTTTCTCAAAAACGATACCAAAATTATTATTAAAATACTACATGGAAATTAATTGTTCTTTCACACTGGCCGTGTGTAGGCTAAAGTATGAAAAGGTAGAGCCAGACTGAAAAATTCAATGCCATAGCCGGGATTTGAACCACGGACCTTTTGGTCTCCGTCCAGCCGCTCAAACCAACATAGTAGCTCAATGGTTAGAGCGGATGAATGGATACCAGAATATCCGTGGTTCAAATCTCGGCTGTGGCATTGACTCTACCTTTCCATAAAATACTACATGTTTAACATATTTTATGACAAATGAAATGTATATCTTGAATTTTCTGGAATAGCCTAGGAAATATCCTCTTTACTCTGAATGACTTACAAAATTGGTAAATCATAAGAGATATAAAAAAGATTTACTACAGAATAGATCTTGCAAAGTACACAATGTATGTTAAATAACTATATTTTCTGTGGAGTTAACTATTTTTGATATTTCCCTTGTTATTGGTTTCAGTTTTTTATGCTTATAAATTTCTCAAATGGCAAGTTCTTATTAATTATATGTTTTTTCTCTGCTCATGTAGACAGAACAGAATTTCAAAGCTATCACGTAGCGATTATCACTTAAAATAGTTGACTACCTCTTAAGTCTACAATATTCCATTTCCATTGTACCTACAAGGCATAAGTTATATTACAGTTTTTAGAAAAATGTGTAGAATAAGTAATGTAGATGTAATATATCAGATAACTTCTATTTAAAGATACGTGTTTTCAATAAAACCTTGGATAAAATATTTGGAAGGTTCGCACTGCCTAACAGGTGGAGAAAGCAAGTTTGAGGTGTAAAAGTTACCAAGAATAATAATTGCTTGTTCCTTGCATGTTAAGAATAAACCTATTTCCGGCTATAAGTTGGCCTCCAAAGTAGGAATAGTTGGTCCAACTGGCGTTTATATTAATTTAAGAGATCAGACGTACCAAGCTACAAGAAATAATAACAAAACATTGCGGAACAGAAAATACCGAGTTAAAGTGCAGCGACCGGAAATCGAAATCGGGCCTGCAGCGTGAGAATCAGTTATAGCACAACGGTGCAAATTAAATCTAAAGTGTGAACAGAGAAAGTGTTTGAAACTTTCCTTTCGCCGAGAACTTGTGGGTATGCATAGTTCGCCTCTTTTTCCCATAATTTTAAGACTTTTATTTCTTGAGCAAACAACGTTCTGCCTGTTTTTTAAGCTATAAAAACAAGAAGGAAAAGAAATAGCGCTAGAATGCTTAAGCTGCATGGGAAAGGATTTGACTAACTTATCCAAGAAATTAGTGAGATATTTAAACCCTACTTTTAACTTAATGGTTTTGAAATATGTTCCATACGGATTTGCCAATTTAAATTATTATTAAAAGTTAACGTTTTTCGCCTTTATTTCAAAGTTTTGAAAGTAATGTTCCATCTGATTTGGTTCTAGTTAGAACATAAACTGATAGGAAAATAAAATAGTTTTACTATTTTTTTTTCCTCATACTGACTGCAATGAGACTAAGGGGGGCTACATTCGCAAGAGTTTCTCTGCATATGTTTATTTATTCTAATATCTACTGTAGCAGAAAAATATTTCATTATACATTTTGTAGCAGTTACAGGTAGTAATATGGGGGGCAGATAAACTTCACTGCATTGTAAAACCTTGCTTTGATGCACCCTCTTTAGGTGAGCTATGGAGAATACCAGGCTGGAAACATATTGTTTAAAACTTCTTCTTCTTCTTCTTCTTCTTCTTCTTCTTCTTCTTCTTCTTCTTCTTCTTCTTCTTCTTCTTCTTCTTCTTCTTCTTCTTCTTCTTCTTCTTCTTCTTTAGCTTCCCTAGTTTTACCGCTATTTGGGGTTAGGTTATTCTTCTTCCTCTATTCTTTATTCCTTTAGGTGGCTAATTGAGGAACGGGAACTCTGGATCAGATAAAACCTAGGATGACTGATCAACCCAATGGCTGGTACGAGAGTGAGAGAGGCAGATGACAAAATGTCGTCTAAATGAATGAAAGGGAAGATGATAAAGGAGCAATTGGTGGAATAATGTCGTGGGAAACCGGAGATTCCGGAGAAAACCCGACCCTACGCCGTGTTGTCCACTTCAAATCTCGCATGCTGAGATCGAACCCGGGCCACCTTGGGAGAGTCAAGCTGTCTAACCGCTCGGCCACGACGTGGCCTTGTTGTTTGAAACGTTCACAATTAAAAGGAACCGCGACCGGAGGAGAATTCGGAAGTGGCTAATACTTTTAAACGGATTTTTGACAGAAAATGTCAAAGAAGTACAGTATTTTACTCGTGTAAATTTTTGTCTAATCTTCTTCAGTTTCCGGCTTATCTACAGCTGGAAAAGAAAAGTGCGACGTTAAGTGTGTAGTGTAAACATATCGTAAGAAAGTTTTCGACATTTTCCGAAATGAACTTGTTTTTGGGATCTTGTTCCCTGTTTCTGTTTTGGTATACAAATCGTGTTTAATTTATACGAAACAGTGCGGCTTAGGGGAGGGGAATGATTCAGTATATTTCGAATTTTATATTCTTATTACTTATTCTAAAATAATAATGTCATATTTCAAACGAAAATGTGTGAATATTATTTATCTCATTAAACTTGCAATCGTATTGATATTACGAATTGAAGATATTTGTTGGCCCAGGCAACAGTGCAATGGCCTTTGTAAGGAACACCAGCTTCCTAACGTCTCCTATTAATCCTTGGTATGCTGCACACACTACAGAAGAATTCCTGTAACATGTCAGTGTGGGAAACGGTAGCACCAGAATGACGCATGAAGTACAGACAGGGCCGTCTGCCAAGCTATGTGAGAAACATCGTCTTTCTGACATAGGCTACCTCAATCAATATTAACGTGAATCTCTCTTACTTCCTGATTTTAACTCCCAAAAGCGAACAGCGAGGATCTCTAGGTGGCAGGTTCAAACTCGGCTCAGACCGATAGTTTACAAAAGTACTTAAAATTGACACCCACATGTCAGTAGACATGGCGGTTTTGATATACACCAGGTAGTTGAACATCGTTAAAAGTATATATTTTTTTTAAAAAAAAACTAAGTGACATCTATTCTTCCCTCTTCCGCTTTCCTCTTCTCTTCTGCATATAAACGAATTTGTCCTAAGAACTAGATGCTTAACCTCTGCCCTTTATTAACTTAGTGGTCAATAGAAATCTGATACATTGTAAGGTTGATATTTCTTCTTGGCATTTACATAATTATTTCAAAACTAGCTCGGCGTAACTTGCCTAATATAGTTATAAGTAGACTATGGATTACGATTTAAAACATCCTATAAGCTACTTTCACGTGGTTTATCTACTCATTCTTAAACAAAGTATTCTTAAAGGCGCTAGTTCTACTATCTATTTGATATTGACCGAGATAAACGGTTCTATATAAACGGTTTTATTGCATGTAAGGTATAATAAAAATAGAGAAGAGTAAACGGGAAGAGAAGAAGTAGAAGAAGGAAAAAAAGGAGGAAGAGAATAGTAGTATAAAGACGAGTAAAAGAAATGCAGTACTTTAAGAGATAGTTAAATTATAACAACAGATCGTTTAATATGATTAAAATTTTGTTTACCTTGCATGTCAAGGAGAAAAAAGTAAATTAACAAGTATTTAAAAAATACACATATTGAAAAATTCAATCCATAAAATTTTAATTCGCACAAATTGTGTTTTGTGCAGTAAGAATTTTTCTACGTTTTACGGTTTACCAGTTATGCAAAAGTCAGCCAGAATGATTCAGAGCTTCAAAAGTTACTCCTAGAAAATTCCATATACACGTTTAATTTGTCACAAAAAGATCTTAAACATATGTAACAAATGCAAAAGTTGTTAAACACGTGACATTTTAATGAGAATTCTTAGTGCTATTTTTCTGAGAAAGGTAACATTTTCTAATATTTTTCCATATAAAGAATAGTTGGAGGCGACGGAATTTCTTAAAAATATACGCATCGCAATTTTTGAGGATTCTGATCTTATATACCAAATTTGATATTCAGTCGAGTTGTCATTTATCGTTACGTACACTCATAGACACACACATACACATGCGCAAACACACAGATAAACATATATTTGTTTTTCTATTGGAAATGTTTTTCCAACTGGAAATTGGTGAATCTGAAAAACACGCATTATCGTGTAAATCTCAGTATCAAATTTTCAGGTAGATTACAACAGATTATAGACAATATAAAATTCTGCCTAGGAGTGATTTCAAAGTTAGCAAGAAGTGTTTGGTTACACACGGAAGACAGTAATAAGTTCGCGCAGTGAGAGAGAGAAAGCAAACCTTCAAACATGTTCGAAAATTACATTGGAAGTCCTAAGATTCCACATGAAATAGTTACTTAAAATGGCTAAAGAACAAACAATTCGACTGGAAACTATGTGTTTCTTGAGCTCTGTCTTTTTCCTACCGTAAGTTGTCTTTATTTTAAGATTTCGTAGTTATACAAACATATGAAATATTTAATTAAATAAAGGTGAAGTCAGATAAATAACCACGGAAAATTCAGACTATGAATATCTTAAAAATTAGATAATAAAAATAGATAATCTGTTATGTGAAAATGAAAAGAAGACAGTTTTTCTATTCAAAAGATTTGGGATAAATAATTACACACATACACACATCTCAAGAGTTTTATTTATTCAGACGTCCTCTACATGTATTTCAGTGATATGTAGATATTTCAGTAATTCAAATTATTTATAAAATTTACTAAACTAGTTAGGCAAATATTGTGCAAATTGTCAAATATAACCCTGTCACTATCGAATTTCATAGTCATTGTATCTCTTTCTAGAAAGTATTATGAGCATAGCCTGAATTTTCTAAGGGCAACAATAGTTCTAAAAAACCTTGCTTCTTAACTCGGGATGGAAATAAAACTGTAGGTTTCGAAGATAAAGTCTCAAAAAATGTGTTGTGTTTATTATGTATTAAATACATAGTTTAGGTTTGTTGATATAGGGTTGCTGCAGATTTCACGTGGATAGTGCCACAATATTCCTTATAGGATCCAGCCCTTGTTAACCATACGTTTGAGCATTCATATCCTAGTTTGTCCAATTGGCTGTAAAGTAAGTTAATAAAGGAGCAATTGCTATTCATAGGATAGTCAAGGACTTGCACCAAATAAAAACAAAATGTTTTGTGCATAAGCCCGGGAAATGCAATCTCTAACAGTAGCGTTAACTACGACACAGAATATAACAAATAAAAAGCTTTCATAATTTACTGATTGCAATGTCTGATAAGCAAAATAATTTATTTTCTTATTATTTATTTATTTTCCGTTTATAAGTATTAAACTATTAAGATGATGATGATGATTAAGAAGAAGAAGAAGAAGAAGAAGAAGAAGAAGAAGAAGAAGAAGAAGAAGAAGAAGAAGAAGAAGAAGAAGAAGAAGAAGAAGGAGGAGGAGGAGGAGGAGGAGGAGGAGAAGAAGAAAGAGATACGTACTACGTTTGTCAGCTCCATTAGTTTTAACTTGAGACAGCTTGTGAAAGTATATAAAAATAAATAAAGCGCTTAGCTAAGGTCACACTAATTTATTTATTATGGATTGTTATTGAAATGTAACTGAAAGGTAGATTTAGCTATAATTTTATAAAGATTCTTAGTATGTACACATCGCTTGTCACTCTCTTTTTTAAGAAAATTCGTAACAAAACACGTGTATCAAAATGTTGTTTTAAGAATGGCCAATAAACACACATTTACAGAATCGTCGTGTCACAATAAGCACTCAGCACATAGTAATAATTTTTAGAGAACATTAGACACCATCTTATAGTAGTAAACGCGTTTGATTTCACATTTATAGCAGAACAGATATGGTAACGTTTAAAGGCCAAGCCGCCACACCTGAAACACGCAACCTCCTTCGATATACAAATAGAAATGGAATTATGAGCTACCATTCCTAGACATACACCCAACTACACATCCAAAATACATTTTGTTACAGTGCTGTCAACAGAAGAAAAAGAAAGAAAATGGAAAGTTTCGTATGTAAAGACAGCCTCTCCATAACTATAATACCATAATAAAAGTAAACAAAAGTTGAAGGACAAACAGAAATTGTGAAATTTTCAGCACTACAAACATACAGATGGATCATATGTGTTTCATTGGAGGATAGTGTGCGGGCCAACCCAGGGTCATGGGATTAAATTAAAACCATAAGCCTTTATCAAAACCTTAATATGGATTTCTTTTCTTCTTCTTTTTTTTTTTTTTTTTTTTTTTTTTTTTTTTTTTTTTTTTTTTTTTTTACTGCTACACTTTGCATTGATCAACCAGACACAAAGTAACTATCAACTTCTGGTCCCAATCTGGGAGAAAGAGCCCCATAAAACCCCACGGCTCAACAAAATGCAACGCATGAAAAACCCATGGAGCACTTACCCTTAGAAACACCGACGCGACACCAGCCAGGCACACACTCCTCTGCCGGTTTGAGGGAGCCACCCAACAAGCCTCGGGCACCGCAGCGCCCCCAAAGAGGAACGGCGGAAAGCCCAAAACAACCTGCCAGCAGCGCCCTCGAACCGGAAGGGCAAGTAAAAAGGTGCCGGAGAGAAAACAAACGGCACAATAGGCACACCTATACACACCTATATCGAAAAGTACAATCAGAATACTTTGGAGACTCCAACTAATGTTCCTATGACAACAAATACGACGTTTCAAATGAGTCTGTTGAACGTCTTACAAAAGATGTACGAAAACCATAATACTAACATAAACGAACATAAATAATAGCAAACATCCACCATCAATACCAATCATAACAATTGCAAGGATTTAAGAAGTAGCATCGAATCTCTGGTTAGTATTACAGCACATAATAGGTACTTTTACAACAAACCTTAAAATATCAAAAGTGAACTCACTTGCCAGTTTGCAATGTACACTACAGTTTAGTAATTGAAAGCATATTAAATATGCTCATTAAATAAATGAGATAACATTAGGAATGTGCAAAAATAAAACGAAACAAAATATAGAAAAAATAGGAGAATTACTTATTTATATTAGGAATGTGCAAAAATAAAACGAAACAAAATATAGAAAAAATAGGAGAATTACTTATTTATATCTACAACCTTGGAGCTTAATGCACTACTATCCACCGTAAGACATAAGTAAGACCAGGTGAAAAGAAACAAATAAAGGAATAAAATTAGCAGAGACATGATAGCAGCTAAAGTGATAGACACCTATAATCTAAAAACTGACAGAGATTTTATATAGCATATAAACAAAAGCACTGCAAACTAATATCTCCTAATATTACTAAAATAAGGTATCAGTTTGTGCAAAAATTATCTTTTCAACTCAAGACAAAATATAATTGAATTTGAAGAATTGTTTAAGGTATTCACCCCTCTTAGTAAAGATTAATGGTATAAATCATAGAAAAATGTGTCAGGAATACAGATAAATTTAACATAGCTAATTAGTTCTTACACACGCAAATGTCAAACAGTTTCCAACCCTAATAGGGGACGGACTAAGTTATAGAAAACACGAAATGGATGCGTAGGCCTCCACGGCCTGTGACCTGATAAGTATCCTTAGCTTCCGGTGAAGTCCGCGTCATTATAGCCTTATTTACCGACGTTTCGCTCATAATGTCGTGAGCTTCTTCTGGGTCCAGAAAAAACAATATAGAATTCTCAGATTACTCACAATAACATTCTGACACTAGAAAACTAGCTCATACATTTTACTAGACAACTTCGTATCAGAAGGCATTCACCAAAGGCATATAAACTAATTACAGAGACATCTTTTGCACAAAGGACTTAAATTATTGTTTATGGCGGATATCACCAGACAAAGAAGTCAGAAAATACATATATAGCATTCGAACACAATAGTAAGACTTTAGTGTTCGACAGGGACGTGTTGTTGTTTCCCCTTTTGTACCTTATAAATACCCAAAATTGTCACAAACCAATCACCAACAGCATTTAATGGGCCCAGATTCCTGATTATATATATTTGCAGCAAAGAAGTCTTCGACACTTCAGTAAGTAAGCTACAATACTCTATTAATCTGATCCCTGATTGCTCTATAATTGCTAAGAGAACGTAAGTCTGTAAAATCTAAAATAGAAGCATTTATGTACAAGCACATTATGGAACATTCAGTTCTCCTGGAAACAGAAATAATACCAGAGCTGAGCAGTTTAGACCTGATTTTATTCCTATGATTGCTTTGGAAGTTACACTTTATGCATTCAGTCCAAAAACTACAAACATAATTAATCGAGTTAGATTTTTTATTTTTTATTTGATTTTTTATACTGCAATTCGAAAGAAGAAAAAAATAACTTACTATGCCATAATTAGATTAATTTGGGCATATTCCGTGGAGTGTATGACTGTGTAGCAAATGAAAATATCAAGATAACAGGAGCAATCCAGAATTGGATCTTAAGAATATTATTTGATGCACCTCGGTTCATTATCAACGCTATTACTCTGTGATCTCCTGCTTCCTGCACTCTTTTAAGTTCTTAAGAAACACTACACAGTCTTAATTTCACTTTCATTGAGCTTCTCACACATTACTCAATAATGTT
Organism: Mantis religiosa; assembly: GCA_030765055.1. Classification (NCBI taxonomy): domain Eukaryota; kingdom Metazoa; phylum Arthropoda; class Insecta; order Mantodea; family Mantidae; genus Mantis; species Mantis religiosa. The sequence goes on from CM060955.1 coordinate 51,208,288, forward strand.
CCAACTCAGATGCCTCGCCCTAGACGGGATAAAAATATTACAATGGAAGAAACGGAAGATCACTGCTGGAAGACACCCATTATATAATGTTTTTTCAATGTTAACAAAAGTGTAATGTAAGTTTTTTGCAAGCTATCTAAACAAACAGAAAATACAGTGTATTTGAATTAGCAGCAGGTAGTTTAGCATTGCTAAGAGATTTAGTCGATATCTTCCACGAATCGATAATACATAGATACATCTATATATGTATATAGTCATCTAAATAGAACAATAACTTACAGAAGACGAGAAATGCCAGATAGTATTGGAAATGATTCAACAAAAGAACACCGACGAGGAGAAATAAGGTAAAAAGAAAATGGAATCCTATGCTACAAGATTTTGTTGAGAGGAAATAATGTTTCCCAAGTAGACAAAATGAGTTACCATTTAAAATTATCATTTACAGGACCATTGACAATACAATTTAGTAACTATATCATCAGTGTGATCGATAGACCAAAACAATAATTTTGTGCTAAGGTATCACAAGTACTTCAAAATCTTTAAAAGAATTTTAACAAGAAAAAGAAGTTTTCATGTGCTCTTCTCACAAACATGTACAGAAACTTTTAAATATGAACTCTATCTCATAAAACAAGGAAAGAATCTATTACTTTATAGAACTAGACTCTGATATACCTGAGGATATTCAAACAGCTTTGAAGCTCAGCTGCACAGTAAACACGCTAAATCACAACGCAGCAATAGGTACGCCTGATTGATTTAACATCACATACTATAACTTTTAAATTATTTTTTATGTATTTATTTCAAATAAGAGGTCGTCATAGGAGTTGGCAGTTGAAATACGAATTTAAGGTTTTGTACTCCTTTTAAAATTGTCCTTCTGTCCTTACAATTATTTATGTTAATTAATTCCTTTAGTTCCTAGATGGAACATAGGGCCTCGACGAAATTTCTCCGGCATGTTCTGTGTGCCACCAATGATTTTACCTCCTTCTATTCTGTTAACTCTAGCAGTCTCCTTTTCTATGGCTCTCTTCCAGGTAACACTCGGTGTACCTTACCAGCTCAATGCCTGGCTTGGGATACTTTTTGTGGTGTACTCAGGGTGTGCCCAATCCATCTCCATTTTCTTCTCATTATCTGTTCCTGTATGGGACTATGACTTGTGGCCTCCCAAAGGTCTCTGTTTGGCCACCATATTCTCATAATATACCTCAAACAACCATTTATAAAAGTCTGTAACCTTGTCGTAATGTCTTTGGTCACTTTCCAGGTCTCACTTCCATACAGTAACATAGATTTACATTTTAAATTTGTTTTTATATGAATGTGAGGGCATCTCCATTATTGGAGATTGTGAAAAATCCCCTTTGGCTTTATTTATAAGACTCACCTTATCTCTCAAAGCACCTCCATCCTGGCTCACCATGTTTCTTACCTAGCAAAATTCCTATATCTATTCCATCTAGAGTTAAGTTAGAAAAAAAAATTGGTCTTTAACTACAATGGCGATATCGGCGGCTGTTCTCCTTTTGAACATATCGAAGGTATTAGATAGTATTCGTTGCGTTTTAATAGTTAGATCACGCACACATATTCATACTTTTTTGTTGTTGTAATTTACGTCCTCCAACGTTAAGTCATGTCGGACGATGAATGGAATTGGTGAAATGATGCTCAAACCAACCCATAGTACATAGAGCTAAGAGTACCCGACATTCGTCTTTCAGGCTAAGGGAAAACCCCGGATTATCAGGTAACTCACCCTGACCAAAATTCGAACTCGGGACCTCTTGAACGTGAGGCAGACACGCTACCATCTACGCTAACGAGGCGGGCCCCTCATTCATACTTCCAGACACTGGGGAAGATGGGGAACCATCTTGGTCGAAGAAAAATCCCCAGCCCGATTTCCGAAGTCGAACCCAGCACTCTACCACGGCAGCCAGGTACTCTACTGACTGAGCTACGGGACCAGCCAAAGATAAAATTGTTACGAGGTTTATACACATTTCCTTAGACTTTCTGTTATTAATCTTTAAGCCTACTTCTTTAGCTTCCATTTTTAAGTCACTTAGTTTTATTTCCATGTCCCGAAAACATTCAATCAGCTTCCCTTTATGTTCTAATTGACACGCATATCCATCAGATATTTCCTGTGTAAGATTGATTATCCTTTGTGGAATTTCGAACTTTTCCCTGGCCTTTTCCTCCGGGTGACAGAGTCAAGTTTATTTATGTTCACAAGAAGATAATCTGCTTATTCAGATACTAAAACAAAACATAGTGTCATTTCAATTTGGAGCTGTTGTTCCAGTTTCCCTAATTCAACCAGATATAGCTAAGTTATGCAAATCAATTCAAACGTATGTATTGCATTAGAACGTTATCTTACCTCCCCAAGTAGTACCTTTTGTTTCGCAACATTAAAAATGATCTTCTGACCCAGTATATGGGATGTTATGGATTTACAACACTTACGTTTAGTTCATTTTATGTTTATCGCGAAATCGGTTTAAGAACAATGCTGTAATAAAATACGATTAAAATAATTAAATTGTCCAGGGTCACAAATTCTGAATATTTACCTCTTAAACCTCAAATGTTATGGTCATAAAGTACTAGATGAAAATGAATGCTCCAGGCTTGAAAGGTTTGGAAACCACTGTTGTGGAGACGCAACTTTGTGCAGCCATGAACACAATGAAATATCCCCCAACGATTTGTGGCTTCCATTGACCGTATAATGGTCCCTTCTAAACTTTTTCTTTGGAGGAGCAGAAAAGTTTCCACTTAATTGCAGAAATGTACCTATTGGATAATCTTTCTCTCAGCTTGTAGAAGCAATAGATTGTTACGTTCCATTGTTTGGTATTACACTCTTTACTTTCGTGTCTTGGCCAAGGTTTTTTAGACAGTCCGCTTACATAAAAAGTAAAGATCCTCCTTGCCGTATATGGCAGTGAGTACTAAATCAGCCTTCTCAAGGCTGCCTGAGATGCACTGCAATATGACGTGTGACATAACACTTTGCTTTTCTATTTAAATATTTAAGCAAAGTAGCTTGTCAGTTTTGTTGAAAGTTTAATTTACCTTTCATCACCATCACATTATCTTCTTTCTGCTTTCTATTCTTATATCATAGATGAAGTATTACATTCCACCTGGTGATTCGATACCGAAATTTCGTGTTAATTATATGTATGATTTTCCGGGCCCAAATGACCTTGTTGTCGACGGGCCCTAAAACACCACACACTCACACTATATGTATGATTTTCCTAGAAAGCAGCATTTTAGTAAGAAAAAAAGTCTTTGTGTTTGCGTATTTGTTTGATTTTTAGTAGTGATTAACACCTATTTTATTACATAGGCTGATGATTACTCTGATGATATAGAAAATGACATAATTAGGAAGAAAACGTTCCAGGCCTCTGTTTACGGTATCTCTGGCACTTTAATTATGAGGAAGAGAAAAACCTAGAAAACAACTAAGAGTTCATGATCCTGTCGGAATTTGAACCACGGACTTCCCATCCACGAGTTCACAACATAACACTTGTGCCGCTTGTGTGTGTGTGTGTGTGTGTGTGTGTGTGTGTGTGTGTATGGTGTGTGTATATATTATATATATGTGTGTATGTGTGTGTGTGTGTGTGTGTGTGTGTGTGTGTGTGTGTGTGTGTGTGTGTGTGTGTGTGTGTGTGTGTGTGTTTGAAGGACTATTACACAATTTTCCATAACTAAAAGCTATGAGAGAGAGAGAGAGAGACAATAACTAATACTTACACAAACAATGAACATCTCTTTAACAATAACAATTTTTTCATTACATTAGTAATTTTCTGAATAATTGTTATTTGTTTAAATTTTTCAATAATCTGCCAGTTTTTCAAGTGGTCACCATTCACTTGTTTACCGCAGTGTCGTGGAAGGAGTACATTTAAACATTCAGCTTCCATTTACCTTTGAACCTAAAGTGGAAAAAAACCTACAGTAAAGCACAGCGGATCGAGGTCTGTGAATCATCACTACCATAAATAAATTACAAATAAATTCCTTTATCAGCAATACAAATTTAATTCTTGGTTAAATAATATTTTGATTACCACATATATTACGTTTTCATTTAATGCAGCTAAAATTAAACTGATACCAAGTTATTTAATTAATATAAGGTTAGAAATTGATCTAAAATAAGCATATTGATGAAAAATTGCATTTTTCTCTTTGTGTTACAAAAATATTTTGACATTACTTATTTATTATACAATACATTAATGGTTGTTAGTTATAATTATAGTGAAATCCTTATTAATTTTGCAATTAAAATGGTTCACTTGGAAGCAGAATCACAACAGAAGGCTGTGGTAGCTGACATATTTGATCCTAGAGCTCAAGAGCTATCGGCAGGCGTGTTAACACCAACTGGTTTCTCTGTGACATCCCTCCGAAAAAGTATCACGAAATTGCCTATGTCACGAAAATACCTCCCTTTACCCTATCGTTTAGGATTTAGGAACAATTAAGTTGTATATATTAGTAGAGATTTCTGTCTCATATAAGTTCCTATATTTTCTCATTTGATTCCTTTACTATCAAAGCTTTCGTGCATTTTCATAGTAATTTCTGAAAAGTATGGTTATTAATTAAATAGTGTATATATTAGGAATCTTTGACACTAAAAATTTAAAAAATTTAATTCTAAATATTGTGAATTTACAAGACTGAGATAGACGTAATGTAACATGTATAAAAATTTTAATATGAGTATTTGAACATTATATAGAATGTACATCTCAGTTGCTAACATAATTACAATAAAAGATTAATAGACACAGAAAGCATGCATTTTATAATGTTATCAGTATTTTCAGGCTTTATAACTAAGCACCATTGAGTTTAATCGAGTTTCTATAATTGTTCTTTCATAATTTTAATAGGCATACGCATATCGCAATGTAGTGCAAGCTGTAACAGCATAAGCACGAAAAGAAGAAGATCATAATTCGAGTCACGGCCATGACACTGATTTTTATTTATCCAAATTTGATTCAACTTTACAACTTGGTGACTACGTACGTTTAATTTTCAAAATCGTTTATATTCAATTTCGCCCTTGAAAAGTTCTGGCTTGTGTTCTATGTTCCAAGCTGAACCGTTTGCTATTTTGCAAGCCGTAAAGTGATTCATTCTTAATGGGATCAATTCATGTATACATGGGAGTACAAATCTGCCTGTTTCTAATAAATACTTTTGCATTTCATCGACACTGAAATTATATATCTACTATAGATATAAAGGTACATATGATTTTTGTGGGTACATGGCTTTGTGGAACAACAGGAGATTACAAATGAAATGAATGCTGATAAATTATCAAAATTAACACCTGTTGCAGATGAATAATATGATTATTCACTCTGTCGTACTTCATACATCATTAGGCATTCCTTTGAAATTTAACAGTTAATGGTACTGTGACAAAAAATGATGTTCCTTCCTGCGCCTAAGACCACCTAAAATATAAAGTGTTTGTAAAAGTCTCAATGATCATTCCTTTTGTGAATGAACATGAACAATTTGATGCTAATTTTAGTCAAGAGTGTTGGAGTATATGTTAAAATTGTCAATGTGTATGGGGTTTATTGTCCACACTTTGAAAGAAAGATTTTACTTAAAACTTCATGCCTCAGACACTAACCTAATTTAAAATGTTCCATTATTTAGATTATTTCATATAAATATTGTTTAATTGAATTTGTTAAATTTATTCGCTATATAAAACTTATTTATTAATTCTGTATACCTACAAATTTCTCTGAAAATACTGTTTCTCCTCCAATTAATAATAATAATAATAATAATAATAATAATAATAATAATAATAATAATAATAATAATAATAATAATAATAATAATAATAATAATAATAATAATAATAATAATAATAATAATAATAATAATAATAATAATAATAATAATAATAATAATAATAATAATAATAATAATAATAATAATAATAATAATAATAATAATAATAATAATAATAATAATAATAATAATAATAATAATAATAATAATAATAATAATAATAATAATAATAATAATAATAATAATAATAATAATAATAATAATAATAATAATAATAATAATAATAATAATAATAATAATAATAATAATAATAATAATAATAATAATAATAATAATAATAATAATAATAATAATAATAATAATAATAATAATAATAATAATAATAATAATAATAATAATAATAATAATAATAATAATAATAATAATAATAATAATAATAATAATAATAATAATAATAATAATAATAATAATAATAATAATAATAATAATAATAATAATAATAATAATAATAATAATAATAATAATAATAATAATAATAATAATAATAATAATAATAATAATAATAATAATAATGTTCACGGTTTATCTATTTACCATACAGTGTCCTAAGATCAGTGGGATCATCATTTGCTGAAATAAGTTTTTACCACTGCAATATTTCCCGATTTCTTTGATGCAGTGAACATCTCAAATGCTCAATAAGGAAACTGAGATATATCGCCCAAACGTCTCAGTGGTTCTATATTCTTCAAAACATTAATTGCTTCTGATTTTACTGCATTTATCGCTATTCCATAGTTTGTTCCACTATCCACCTGTCCATCCAGCAAACTTTGTATCGTTCTACTAATTTTTCATAACCACTACATCATATGTTGCGATATCGGTCAGTATGCTCAGTTGGTTAAGTGTTTTTCGTTTCCAATGTGACCTCAAACTCAGTTGAACCGATGGTTTTAAATGTATTAAAATAGTGTAGATTAGACCACAGCCCATATCTGTAGATTTACAAACAAGAATGCTTTTACTCTGGTACACCGGTAGCGCTGATATCATGGCAGTTGACAACATCGTTAATAACATAAACAATGTCTAACTTATGTTAGTGATTATAGGTTCCCTTGTTATGAAATCTCTCACTCCTTCTCAAACCAAGGGTGGTATTTAACCCACATTTATTTTGAGTTATAGATGCTGTTTACATACAGCGCGCGGACCTTTCCTAAAGATATGTTTACTTCCAGTGAAATTTAGATATGGATGTTTTGAATGGAGTGGAATAGTACGTGCATGGTATAGTAAGAAAACTGGTGTATTGAAATCATGGGATGGTACACAATCGAATGTAGTATCCTTCTTTATTATGTATGTGGTGGAGAAAGTAATCAAAATTGTTCTATCTTCCTATAAGGTTTGTTTTAGGTAGCACAATTCTTTGAAAATATTCATTCCTCATCCTAATAAGATACTCCAATTAAGTACGAAGTTTGGTGCTTAACACAATTTTTTTGTGTACATATATGTACATACATATGAAGTGTTACTAAAATGTATCAATTTTTAGAGACAGGTTGCGCAGTACCCCTCGAAATGCATTTTTTACCAACTGTACAACTTTTTAATATATTATATATTTTAATGTATATTTTCTCTACGCGGTATAATGAGATTTAGTATTATGAAATAAACTCTTGAAATACTGTGGTTTAGTGTAAATTACTATATTTGTTTTCTGTATCGTGTATCTTACGGATAGAGGGAGAACTGTGTTTTACCAACACATATTTTGGGGTCCCCCGAATAAACGGGACGCTCTTGGAAGAGGTCTGTGCAAGTGAACAGCATAACTCAAAAACAAAACATACGATAGTTATCAAAATTGGCATTTAGATTTCACATTATCCAAATATTCTCCGCGATGATTCTCAAGAAAATCCTCTCAACCCAAAACGCCGTCCACCTCGAAATTTTTTTTTTTTTGTCTCAAAATGTTTTTCACTTTGATTAAGATACCGCATTATTAATAAAATGGATGTACCGAATATTCTACAAATGAAGTCTATTATTCATTCTGAATAGTTTAGGAATTGTCTACTTTGTGTAATTAAAACTACTGAAACCTATAAGAGACAAAAACATAACATTCATAAGACGAAGACTTTAAAACACACTCAAAATATAGTGCATTAATGCATTCTTCATTATTGGTTTACTGAAATTAAAAATCATCATTCTTTTGTTTACATAATGTTATGCAATGAGGTCATAACCAGCATTTAGTAATTCAATTTTTTAAAGATTTGACTATCGCTTCTATCCTGTTCGTACCCATAAAAAAATGTGAAACAACTGCAAAAACTTATTTCAAGTAACCTAAGGTAACATTCTTCGGTGGCTATATGGGTTTTACCTAAAAGCCAAAAAGAGTACGGCAGCTTTAGTAAAAATAAATGGCAGAACAGATACGAAAAAGAAAACATAGTTCGATCTTGTAACTGTAGTTTACCTAAATGTTAAACGTATCGACGGACCTACACAAACGTGCCTGTAAGATGTTCAATATTTTAAAGTAGTGCATAACGGGGATATTGTTGTAATGTAGCTGTAACCGCATCCAGCAACAAGACAGTATGACATGCCGGAATGCCATGTTTGACCCTAGTGCTATGTATCGTAGTCACAGACTGTACCGGTGTGTTTCCCGCAAGCAACAAGTGATGAAACAGAAACCGCAGGACACGATCCTACTTGTATTCATTCCACATTCCTATCTAATTAATTTGCTATCTTCCTATCTATTGGATTCTGCCATTTCACGCTTTTTTTAAAGTGTGGTTGTAGCATCTCCTTTGTTTCTCTGCTGTGGGAACATGGTTCTAAGGCATTTTATCGCAGAGCAGGGGTGCTAAACTTCTTAGTGTGAAGTTAACTTAAAGAACATCTGTAAGAAATATTACTTTCACCTGGTCCATATCTGTTGAGCTACATTTACATAATTTTCTCTAGCCACTATCCTTTATTTGTATAAGCAACTGTAAAGTTACAAAGATATATTTTGTTTGTATTTGTTGTTAATAGAAATAGAAATCAAACAAAAAGCAATGAACACTTTATAAATATTTAATATGTACTACAAAATGTATTCACATAAATTACGTGCTGCTGTATTTGTTTCGAAATAACATTTCCACAAAACTGTGCGAAACTGACTTCGAATGAAGAGAACTTCACTGGGTATTCGCAGAAAATTGAAGATGTGTACACATCGTGACTTTGTCCAGCTTTTAGCTGTCATTTCGCTAAGTTTTCATTATTACTTCGTGCCTCTTATTCTGGACTTAACGAACACAAGACTTCTTCAATCTCCTACAGTAGCACGTCACAAAGTTTGTCGGAGAAAAACGCATTTTTCTCACCAGGAACACAACTGACTCATTTATTAAAGAACTAATTCGTGACCTGCTAAATTAATAATTCGCTCGGGAAAGCGTGCCTTATATATTCGCTGGAATTTTCTACAGCGTTGCAGTACGTTCTGGAGTAAGGAGATACGAGAAATGCCCAGAAGGTTCAGGCCATCTGTGAATAGTGCTTTTTTATTTTAGTTAACGTACTCCAAAGTTAAGTCACATCGGGCGATGAATGAAATGGGTGAAATGATGCTCAAATGAGCCCAGGGTCCATAGAGCTTAGGGTTACTTAACGATCGTCTTTCAGGATAAGGGAAACCCCGTAAAAAAGAAATCTTATCCAGATTACTCATCCTGTTCGAGATTCAAACTCGGGGTCTCGAAGACGAGGCCGACACGCTAACCCCACACCATACAGGTGGGTTGGATAATGCTTCTGGTGTTTATGTTGGGCGATAATGCTGCACATCCCTTTCCAGCGCCAGCCGTTCGCTATGCGATTACTTTCAAATCTAGTTATCTTTCCACGGAGGAAAGAAGAAGCAAAAAGATGAAAAAGTGGACAATGATTTCCAGCTGAAGAAATTCAAACAAGCAAAAATATTTAGGAAATGTTTAATGCTATAAATTATTATTTTACATAAATTAACTGTTTTAATAACATCCATGCGCTTTGTTAGTAAGATTTTGTGTGCCTCTTACATTTACTAATCATACGAAAGCTATTCTGAATGATCACTTCAGCTATTCCTGGAAAGATTTACATATACATTTCATTTGTCATAACTTACACTTTAAGTATGTGGTATTTGAACCATAATCGTTAGTAATTTGAGTAAAAGTAAAAGTTTCAAACAGTGCTTCATATACAGTTATAGTTTAGGGCTTGAGAATTGTGTTTACAATTTTTGTGTCGTATCCTTAGATATGCTGAACTTTAATATTAATTTTGCTACTTGCTTAACTTTAGCCTCTTTTAATACTACTCACACACGCACGCACGCACGCATGTTTTTAGGCATCCCAAAACATATATTTTCGGTAATTTTATGTATTAAAGTTTTGAGTAGAACATAGTACTTCCTTTAAGCAGTAGTAGAGAAAGAAGAAATTAATAAATGTCTTGGAGAATTCAAACAAATAACAATGAGTGTATGAGTGTCTCGGGAATAGTCAATGTAAATAGAAATGTATTTGGTCTAAACTACCTATAATACCCATTTTGTTTATAATTCTTATGGTAACTAGGTATATAAAATTTCAAGAGGTCCCGAGTTCGAATCTCGGTCCGGGCGAGTTACCTGGATAAGGTTTTTCCGAGGTTTTCCCTTATCCAGAAAGACGAATGTCAGGTAACTCTAAGCTCTATGGACCTCGGACTCATTTGAGCATCATTTCACCCATTCCATTCATCGTCCAATATGACTTAACGTTGGAGGACGTAAAATTAAAAAAAAAAAAGGATATAAAATTCATTCAAAATCAAGTAGTAATCACAAGTTAATCATAAAACTTCAAGAAATACCTACATTCTATTAAACATATTATACATATGGCATTTCCATAAAAAAAAATATTTACTGGCATTTCTGACGAAATAGATTCTATCGAAAAATTGTCAAGTTTGTTATTTATTTGTCTCTTTTTATGTTACACTTTTCACAGATATAGGGATCTTCTTCTAAACCGCCTCAAAGGAATGCAATTCCGGTGAATTCTGTATACAGAAATTTTGGGGTATATACAAACACGTCTGTCTACTATAGTTTTTTATAGTTTTTTTTTTTTTTTTTTTTTTTTTTTTTAAGAAAGTGGAAAAGCACATACTGGTAGAGGATTCTATGTCTGTTAGAAATGCATCAAAGACCAAGGTAAAGACAAATTTAAATAGACAGCAACAAAGAAATATCAGGCCGCAGAATTTGAAACCAAACGAATGCGTAATGCCATGCTGATGGGATTACAATTTCTGGAAAAGTACTTCAAATAACTGGTTCAACTTATTGTAACCTCATATTTCCATAATTTCTAAAAAGAGTAAAATTCGTACCCAGAAAGTGCTACGGAAACGCTTATTGGTCAATTTTTCCTATTTTTGAAGGCATAGTTGTAAAGCGTGTTGTTATGAGGGTAGGTAAAAAAGTAATGCCTCCTATTCTTTTTCTCTTTTAATTGGCAAGAAAATTGAATCCAATTTGCATGGCTAGAAAACTACAACATTGACGATTAATTTTGTCACTATTCAATATGATTTCCGTCCTTTTCCACAGTTTTGGTCCACCTTTTAACTAGAGCATGTACTCCATTGTGGTAAAGCACACAGTCTTGCTTCCTAAGCCATTGATGCACGGAAGTTTTCACAGCCTCCTCATCTTCAAAATTAATCCCACAATGAGCTTCCTTTAGTGGCCCGAACAGATGAAAGTCTGATGGTGCCAGGTCAGGGCGGTAAGACTTGCCATCCCAATTTCTCATTTTCTGCAGTGGTGGAACGGCTGGTGTGTGGTCTTGCATTGTCATGCAAAAGAAGAACATCCACCATAGTTTTTGTTGGGCGAACTCGGCGAAGACGTGTTTTCAGTTTGTTGAGAGTTCTGACGTATTGGACAGAATTTATTGTGCACCTGCTCCAAAAAAATCAATCATAAGCACATCCTCTGCACCCCAAAACACTGTCGCCATAACTTTCCCTACCGACCGCTGAGTTTTGAATTTTTTTTTTCTTCTGTGACGTTGTGTGATACCATTCCATTGACTGCCTCTTTGATTCAGGTTAAAAAAAAATGAACCCACGTTTCGTCTCTAGTAACAATTTTTTCTAGAAACTCCTCTTCCTCCAAATTGAAGCGCTGCAAGTGTTCGGAGGCTATTATTTTTCTTGTTTCTTTGTTTTGGGCGGTTAACTTTGTTGGTACCCAACGTGAACTAAATTTTGAGTAACCCAGTTGTTGAATAGTCGTCATCACACTGCCTTTACTGAGGGAGGTAATGCCACACAATTCACCTGTTGTTACCCGGAGATCACCACGAATGATGTCATCGACTCGCTGAATGTTGCATGGAGTCACTGCAGTCACTGGCCTGCCGCTTCGCTTTTCATCTGTCAATGGTGTTTGCCCTTCAGCTTCGTTACAGCGACTAACCCATCGTCTAACAGTACTGACATCCACCGTTGCATCACTATACACATTTGTTAGCCTTTCGTGAAGGCGAATGGCGTTTCACCTTCCGCAGTCAAAAATTCAATCACAGAATGCTGTCTAATACGAATGTCGATGTCAGACATTTTGCAAGAGGATGCAATGCTGCCACCTGTTGACTTAGGAACTTACTACTGCAGGGGATTGGAGAAGAAGGTTTGAGGAATTGCGCCAAATTCAAAGTTTTCACATGAGTTACTTATTTAAGCAAAAAAAAAAAAAAAAAAAAAAAAAATGGAGGCATTACTTTTTGACCCACCCTCGTACATATGAGGAACCTGTATCTATTATACTTTCATCCTCCATTCCACTCATGCACTTTCCGCTATTTTAACCCACTACACTATTAACTACTGCTATTTTAAAATAAACAAAAATAAAGTAAATGTGTGTTAAATTATCCTGTAATATAAAAATACAATACAGGACGTATGTTCCAAAGTGATCATACGTTATAAATTCTCCATTCCAATTTTCTTTAAACCAATTAGCTAATTGAAAAACAAAAATGTAATATATCCGTTTTTCTAACATTCTTAATAGAAATCAGCAGTTCAGCCAATTGTTTAGCACATATTTTCCTTTCACTTACATTAACGTCTAACTGCTGCAGACAGCGTACTGCATAATTAATAAATATAATAGCTATTTTCAAGCTTATTGAACTTTAAAGTATCTATAAATTTTTACTTCAATCAAAGCACCCAGGCAGATGTCTTAAACATCAATTATCACTATTTCCAGAGAAAAAGAAATGAAATAAATAATTACCAGAATAATTACGTGATTCATTTCGACTGTTGCTGTGTAGTATTTGCTTTCCTACCTTATTTTTTTGTACTGATAACATGGACCATCAATCAATGACCTATAATGTAGGTTCGCCCAAGCAGTCTTTTTTCGTGAGCGCTTTTACTTGTTTCATCTCGAATAAAATGATTGGAGTAACCGATTAGTGAAGTTAATGTGGTCACTAATGTCAATGTGGCCCAAAAATAATTTTCCTACTTTAATTTTGCAAAATCTAAATATCGATTTGTGCTTCTAGGCTATGTCAGAATTTCTTGGCTATACTTCAGTTTAAATTTAAAATAGTTTGAATTTAAACTAACTTCAGTTTCATTTCAAAAGAAACTTGCATGAAAGTTCACTATCATCATTCTAACAGCATAGTACCTATATTAATACTTATAGAATAAGCCACATAGACTTCAATTCCAGCACTTTCTACTTTATCATAATTTGAGTTTATATTTTAATATTTGAAATTATAATTGCCCTATTAGATAATCTTAAAGACTGAAAATAACTTTTTAAAAAAATAGTATGGTGTCAAACTAATCAGCTAATCTCTAACTCCCATTTTAATTAACTTACATCAGGAAAAAGGATGCTTTGAAGGTGTGTGTATTTTTATTTTAATGGTAATAGTAAATTTCCCTGTAAATCAATTTCTTTTTTTATTAGGTACTTGAGGCTGTCACAAGAATATACAACTAGAATGTTACGTCAAAATAACCATTTTTATTACAATTCCAGTAAGATGCTTTTTATTATGCATGTTTTTCACTGGAGCGACTGAGTTTTCCAAAGAGCTTTAACTTTCTGGACACTGGAAATGATTAAGACTGCTGTAACAGCTTGTATTTTTTAAATTTAAGATTACCAGATTTCATGTCTAATTTTTAAATTTAATATTGGAAATTATAATTTAATGTAAGCACAAACACTTGAATAAAATCCTCTTCAATGACAGCTTCAAATATCTTTGTGAATTCCTACTCATTTTTTGATAAAAAAGGATATTCTGTGAGGAAGGTTAGAAAAAAGAACTCATGTGTATATTTTATGAGAACTTGTACAAGCTATTTTTTATTCAGAAATGAGTATATCAACTTTATAGGAATATGTTTTGCATGATGTAATTAATGATATTATTCATGAGGATGAACAAAATGTTTTCTTCCATTAACACAGGTTGATAATAATGTGACAGTGAGTTTTGGTTTTGATTTAAATAACCAAGAACAACATTTCTCATTACTTGAAAAAAATAGCCAAACAATGACAAATTTATTATTAAGGAAAGTGAACAATCATATTGACAATTTTTCAACTATTTACATCATATTACACTTTTCACTATAAATATACATTATATTACAAAAGTCATTTTGACTTGTTTTTTAAAGTCTTTACAATTTTCAACTTGACCAAAGAAAAAAAATAGTAAGTACAAATTACAACAAGTGGCAAATATTTGGAGAGCTGCAAGTGAACTTTGTCAATTTAGTCATCTTGTACACTGGTAATATTGAACAATTACTCACAAGAAACTTACTTTCAACTTGCAACCACTCCAAAAAACCTGGAAAAATGACTTAGTTTTCTTAATATAACAGGAACATGAAATCTTTGTTCAAAAATCTTACTAAACAAACAGCTCTTTCATTAGTTTTCACTACCATTCCACAAACAATGATGGCAAATGTTTCTCATAAAAACATTACCCCCCCTCCCCAATACATAAATACTGCCCCTCATCAATAAACCTTTACCTGGAGATTTTTTTCATTCAACAGTTACATGAAACTGGTATAGAGACAAAAAACTGCTGCAAAAATTTATTCACCATAACAATTCTGACTTAGTTTTATTTTATTTAAATCACAAAACTATGTGTATCAACTGACACACACACAATATTAATAATTATTTAAATCACCTTAGGGCAGATATCTTTTTTTTCTTTCATCAGATTCTATTGCTTATTTTAAATATAGCTTTATGCTATTCTGGTGTAACTGCAAGGTGGTCTCAAACTATTTTTTATTAATTTGAATACATGATTAACACATCTACTAGCAAAATGGATCATTAATGCATAACCAAGATTATGTTTTTCATCAATTTTTCTTACCACCTTTAATTTGATCTATAATAAACAGGATTGATTGTACTACATTGTAGCAACCTCATATTATATGCAACCTAAGATGAGCTAGTCATCATTTCTGATTCAAGGAACAAACAATACACCAGATCGAAAAAGCACAATTTCCATTTAAGGAGTTCTCAAGAAAAATAAATAACTGTACAAGTGCTTTTTCTATGAGTGTTTACGTTCTTGTTCCAGGACCCTATGAGCTGCCATCACAGTCAGTGTCAGTCTTGTAGAAGAGGAGTCAATGGCAGAACAGGGTCACTGCGGCGGCGGCGGCGGTCACTGAAGGAGATCACAATCGACATTTGTACACACACTCTCTCACACACACACATTATCGGTTACAATCACTCACTCACTCAGACATGTCCTCCTCTTCGAACGTCGCGTACTACACTTCTGTTGCCAGGAGACCTTCCTGGTGATGGAAATGTTCGTCTATCACATACACGCTGCTTGCAGGACCAATACTGTTGCTGTCTTTGTCCAGACACCTCTTTGATTCACTGCAACAACACAAGAACATGAGTATCGCAGACAACACAGATATGTACCAGACTCAGAATCAGACAACATATATTCCACTCACCTCACGTTACATAGTGAGGAATCTACGGAGAGGATGGATATCCTCTTGTCTGCTTGCGTCGTTACCGCCACTGACCGCTGTGAGGGAGGACACAAGTCTTTGTTGTTGTCCAGTTTGTTGCTGCCGGCGCCCACCGCTAGGGTCCGACTAGCGCGGTGCGCCACTGCCGCGTCTGTGTTCAACTGTTTATGCGACCTTGTCCTCTGAAGGGTGTACACTGGGCAGTCTTGCTGTTTTGGGAAGCACTCCAGGTCACCACTCACATTTACAACACCACTTCCACCACCTTCGTCCGTCGCGGCTAGCACATTATTGATGCACTTCCCGACTCCCCCCCACGTGTTCTTTATCACGTTGTGTTTCGCCAAGGCATTGCGTTCGTTCTGCATCCTGGCTTCCTCATCAGCACGCTGCTGCTCTCTCTTTCTCCTCCTCTTCATACACATGACGACGACCGCGGCAACCAACACCAACACAGGCACGGCGGTCGACAGGGTCGCTATCACCACCACATGCTCCGTCGACAACCCACTGTCGTCCGAGTATTCTTCTTGACCTTGGACGTGACGGGAAGTATTACCCGCTGCTCCATAGGGGACGATTGCGGGAGCCGCGGACGACGTGGCAACGTCATCTTCTCTGCAAGTTGGTCCCCGGAAACCGGGAGGGCATTTGCACTGGAACATATTCACTCTGTTGAGGCAGGTTCCTCCGTTAGCGCAGGGTGCCGATGCGCACTCATCCACATCAACGCTGCAGTCCTTGCCGGTGAAGCCCGGCTTGCAGGTGCAGCTGTAGTCATTGAGCTTATCGGTGCAGATGCCGCCGTTGGCACAGGGTTTTGTCTGGCAATAGTCGACCTTACTTTGACATAAAGGACCGACATAGCCTGGGACGCATTGGCACCTGAACTGATTTACTAGGTCCACACAAGTTCCGCCGTTCAGGCAGGGGTTGTCGCCACAGTCATCTATGTTCGTCTCGCAGCGGGGTCCGGTGAAGCCCGTGGGGCAGACGCACTCGAAGCCATTGACACGGTCCACACAGGAGGCGTTATTGCGACAGGGAGAAGAGGCACACTCGTCCAACTGAAGCTCGCAGTCCACACCTCCGTACCCGGGAGGGCAACGGCAGGAGTAGCCTCTGGAAGTATCGCTGCAAGTGCCTCCATGTCTGCATGGCTTGTCCTCGCAAGTCTGCGCAGAAGTCTCGCAGTGAGAGCCGTGCCAGCCTTTAGGGCATTCGCATCGATAGCTACTCGTTCCGTTGTCCTGCAAACAAACGTAACAAAAACGTTCTTAAATCCGCACAAATATAGACACGTAATTTCTAGATCCTTACTTCAATCTCTACGACAATGCTTACCTTGCAGGTACCACCGTTGAGACACGGGTGGTGTATGCAGTCGTCCAGTTCTGTCTCGCAGTCAGTTCCCGTGTATCCAGGGGGGCAGCTACATGTGTAGGAGCCCTGTCCAGTGTTGAAGCAGGTGCCCCCATGGCGACACGGCTTGTGATTGGTACAGTAGTTTAAGTCTTGATTACAGAAGAGGCCACCCCAACCTTCGTCGCAGAGGCAATCCCAAGGCTTCTGACAAGTGCCATGGAGACAGCCCGGATACCTCTCACATTCATCACAAAGGCGTCCTTTCCACCCACTGTGACATCTGAAAGATAAGAAAACAAACACTTTAAACTCTGCATCGTTTCTACCTCACAACAAAGAACAAAATCAAATCACTAATTTCCGTAAATTATTACTTTTCTAGCACCTAGGTGACTACTATACATCTAAGAAAATCTTCCCTCCATTTTGTGTTTAGGTCCTGTTAACCCAGGTTTTGGTTTCCCTTATCCCAATGACTCCCTTATAGTGAGTGTTGAGGATGATATAGGTATACAAGTTTAAAATCGTTATCTCCTGAGAAAAAATATCCAACTGGGGTAAATTTATTATCTTTGACACCTGTCATTTAATAGAATAAAAACCGATCGAGATTAATTAACTGCTTTTCTTAAGTTTTATGCTTTCTTATATCAAGAAATGGCTCTATGTATTACACATTTTTTGCAAGATCATTATCTATTCTCAGATAAGAAAATATTTCTGCAACACACGAAGCCTAATTTTTCTGTGCAGAAATTGGATTGGCCACTGCAAGTGATGCAACTGAAATTTTCTAAAGACTGATTAAATGCCACGTCTTGTTAACGAGGAGTACTTTCAAGTCAGGACCTTCTTAGAGGAAAATAAATAAAATAAATAAAAGAAGGGAAGAGAACAAAGGCAGGCTTGCTCTGTGGGAATGTTTTAAAAACTAATTAGTGGAGTACACTTAAGAACATTTTTCACATCGTACGAGGAATGACAGATATACATCCATGTACTAGTTTACTTCTCCTCTTACTTTAAATCGCGGTAATAATGTGCGCATGCGTGCGAGCGAGCGTTTCGCTGGAGATAGCATCTTGACTATCCTGCTTCTTTCTTTTTATTCCTTGATGTGACAGCTCTCATTTATCCCCAGTCAAGTCACGGCAGAACCGAACCTCGGTACTCTTGACGGTTATAGGCGTAACAGTTGTCAGCGTATAACACCACAAGATGATGAGGTAGCGACCCAAAATGTTGCTAAGATTGGAAAAGATTAAGCGGCGCCAGACAAACAGGTAGAAAGCGCTACCGCAATTTCATACCTGCCGCCCTTTTATTTCCTTAACCTAACTTCGTAGAAAGACTTCACTTTTAGAAAGGTTAGAGGTTAAATGTTTCCCTCCTGTAGTTTACGCGTTCTCTTAAATCAATTTTAATTGCATCAAACCCATTTAGGAACATTGTAATTTATAGAAACATCAAATCTAGTGGGGCTATGCAAGTACAAGAATTCAAGAGGGTGTGGTTACTTTCCACAAAACAGAAGTGGTCTACTGATTATGATTGTTGCCGTGCTTCTAGTTGTATTACTTTCTGCAATGGTAATAGTCCATGAGATATTTAAATTTTCTTGAATTAACCGAAATTTGATAAAATCAGTGTATATACTACTGGAAATTATTTTCTGCAAATCTGAGGCTCATTAAATATAGACTCTGAGTATTAAAATGGACTAATAATTACGTCTAGTCAGATGTTTCCTCGTGTTTTGAACTATTTTCAAAGCGTTACGTTTATCTGGAGTGTTATTTAGGTTCCAGTTGAGCAAAGAGGTTAGCTAATTAAGAAAAGCCGTTGTGTTTTGGGGAAGAATGGTGTGTTTCTGTATTGCAGCGTGGGAAAGCATGAGCTACGACCAACAGCAATATATCAAGGGGGAGGACACTCGGACAGACAAGTACAATGTACTCTGGAGGTGGTTGCCAAAACGAGTCCGTCAGGCCGGCCGGCAGGCAGGCAGGCAGTGTATTGGTAAGTAATATGCATGAGTCGACTTCTAAGCTACGTGCATGCCTGTGCTTTCTCACGGGGCCCGGCTGCTGGCATGGACTCAAGTAGAATTACTATCGACTGGCTGTGCAGTGCCAATCTCTCTCTCTTGTGGATTTCTGACAACCTTGACTCGCACTCTTGCTGCACACGCTGCTCCGAAAACTTCTTTCCTATTATTTTACTCTCAAGATACTCGGTCTCCGAGATTTTGTTTACCATGTAGTACTCTTTAAATATTTTTATAAAATTATACAAGTGATTAAAGTTTATATAAACACACGATATTACAGTTCTTAAATATTATTTCTAATGAACATCTGAAAAAGGTGCTATCATATGATGTTGAAGAGGAAGAAGTGAGAGAAATTTTTTAAAAACTCCTCAACTTTCTCTCTATTTTACGAAAGAATTTTACTCTGGTCCTATCCGAGAAATTTTACAATGGCATTATTATTATTTAAATTCATATTATTCATCTGGAATTTGTGCAATTTTTATATGCTATGCC
Source organism: Mantis religiosa (assembly GCA_030765055.1). NCBI lineage: Eukaryota > Metazoa > Arthropoda > Insecta > Mantodea > Mantidae > Mantis > Mantis religiosa. Next base: position 51,228,251 of record CM060955.1, read on the forward strand.
ATTTCCGGAAAGAAGTACCTAAAGTATGTTATATTAAATTTAGCAAAATAAATAAATTGGGCGTTATTTTTCAAAACATATATGAGTGCGATTATACGTGAAAATGAAGAACAAAAAGCATGGGCCTCTTTTTTGTTCCCTTTAATTGTCGTGTTGATACGCCAGAGAGTACCTAACCCAGCTCTGGTACTTTATCTGTTCCAAAATATGCATCCGGCTCTCTCTTTCTCCCTTGGCTCCTTGGCATTCCAAACGAGGAAGATCTTTCTTTCTTCCCTATGCATACACATTCCTACATGACGTAACCTGCAAGAACTGGCCACCCACCCATCCTCTTCCTTTGATTAACATATTTTTGTGCGCTCTTTGCGTGTGGAAAGTTCCGTAAACTACCGCCTTCAAGGTTCATACCTCATCACAGAATTTCAAGTTGAAAATTAAACCTGTTATGTACACGAAATTTATTGGTGGATACTTCTATATCGAGAACCAAACAGACCGAAGAAAATCTGTCATTGTACACTTTCTGACATAGATTACACTAACATGTAACCATTAGATACGGTCATAGGGGCAATCTGCATCAAACTAAGACCCCATTTCTTACAATATTTATAAAATGAACTACATATCTCTTTCTGTTTCTTTTTCGCCTCCCATATTAGAGATATATTATAATATACTTTATCACTAAATACTTTAGAGGTATGTAAGTTTGATGTAGTGTATGATTGAAAGCATTCATTGAATTGTTTATGGAAATCATTCAGGTTCATAAAATTAGATGCATTTCGATTTGTGAGCTGCCTTTCACCACTTGGTAAGGTGCACGGTGATCCAAGATCACAGTAATGCATTTTATTGCCCATGATCTACCGGCGCCTGAAGTTACACTTTCCCACGATGAAGAAACCAGAAGTATATATGGAGGAGAATGGTGCCAAGTTCATCTAGGTAAAATCGCGAGCTAACTTGCTTGCTTCCTCACAGAGAGCTCATTACTCGGTGAGAACACAAGAGGTAGTTTCTCCGTCGGGGTGGGGGGGGGGGGCATTGTTTGAGACCAGCGACTCACGCCAACTTGGGAAAGCGTGAACCAGAGAATGACGTTGCACAGCGCCGAGGAGATGGAAGAGAAAATTGTTGGTGGCCTGCATGTAAATGCATTTCTGAGACTACTCCATTATCAAGATTCTTTTTCCCAAGCGCATCGTGAGTTCTTTGCGCTCAAACCCAACGTTAAGATCTTTAACTCAACAAGTAACTGAATAGAAAGTTAATAGCATTACTACTATATCCTTATAGTGAGTGCTCTTTCAGAAGAGCACATGTTTAAGCACATCCCCCTTTTCATCTTTTCTGACTACGTTTTGATTAAATTATTCTGAAGATCTTTTCCCTATTAAATGTTTAAGATTGCCTTATACTTTATTAAATGTGCAATGAAATGAAAAAAAAAATATCTCTTAATTTTATTCTTTACTATGTTTAGTTTATGTAACCTACATATCTGGGCCGTGCTTGCCTAGTGGAGGAGCTATGGTAGGTGTTGATCGTAGATTCAAATGACTGTGCTAAGTAGTCAGCGACATCGTGGTGGCTTTTCTTGTCAAAACCACACATAAATGATAAATAGCTTTCTGGTTTTGGCAGCACATTAACAATTTTATTAATCTTCATCTACTGTTATGACTATATAAACATACAAGTTGTTCAATAATAAAAAATTAAATTATTATTATCATCATCATCATCATCATCATCATCATCATCATCATCATTATTATTATTATTATTATTATTATTATTATTATTATTATTATTATTATTATTATTATTATTATGAACCTGAATGTATTAGTTTTACTGGGCGGGTAGTTTATAACAAATTTGGTGCATATTTATAAACCCATAGTTTCACAAAGAACTAAGTATATACAGTTTCTTTTATCTCCCGACTTATAAAATGCATCAAGAACCAAAGAGGACGATGAAAAGTAAAGTGCGAATTTGGTGTGCAGGAATTCGCCGGAGCCAGCTCTACCTCCCCCTTTACCCTTCCACCCACATCACGGTCGCTGCTTGCAGAGTCGTGAGCGATTTTCTCTCAAGCCTGTCCGGATACTCACGATTTTTGAACCATAATAAAATGATGGCCTAGAGACTAGCAGCCATGTTGGCTGCGAGGCTCTTCCGACAGCAATGCCGATTCTCTTCAACAAATGAACAAAGCAACATTTTCTTCGCCGATTGTTGCATTGGTATAACTTTCCCCAGCCAATATGTAAGTATAGCTTATTTATATATGTACCTTCTGTAAGACACAATGATCAGAACTATTTAAAATAAGGTCAATTAGGACAATTTTGGAGAAAATTAGAGGTTGTGAATGCTTTTCATGTGAAGGATAAAGTATACAGCGGGGGATTTAATTAGAAATCCTCGTATCGCATTCTTGACTTTGTTATTTATCAGTTATGCTTTTTACAAACACAGAGTATTTTTAAAATTGCGCGTTAATAGCTGAAGTGACTTCGAGACATATTTCGGATGACACCTGAGTATCACAATTTTGCGTGGAATACAATACATGTAGCAGCGCACGTCAGTTATTTTGGCGAAGCTGTCGCCCTTACCTTGAAACCCTGTAGCTTAATCAGTTTCTCTATCCTCTCAAGTTACCTCATCTTGGAGGAATGCAACACCTACAGAGTATACATTACCCTAAAACTGTCACGTGCACGGAGTGTGTGTGGACTATAACCTCATTTGTTCTACTGCTTATCGAGAAATGTTGCAATTCAATACGTATCGGTTAGCTTGACGCTCATTTATTGGCCAATGTTCGCTTTACTACCATTTTCTGAGAGATAAAGGAGTACTATAACCATTAGATCTACTGTTTCTCTCACGAGAATTTGACCGTAAGGAAAACTCGAGCGTTTTCCGAGTAAGATTACGATATCAACCTCTTGTGCGATTTGCCACATTCTCGTGAAAGGAACATAGTACGTATAAATTCTTCTTCTTAATTAAAGAATTTTGTCAATATTTTAATGAGGGAACAAATCGAAGAGATTTGATATTCTTGTACTTCCTCTTTTGGTTAAGTATAAAGTAGATAATTACGTCGGGGTGAGGGTGGCGCGACTCATTGAGCGGCAGGACAGGAGGGGAGAAACCACGCCCACGCAACGCGTCAAGTGTTCCCACGGCCAGTCACTGTCTGTATGCGGGTCAAGGCGAGACCACAGTACCACGTGGACTTTACACAAGAACCCTAGCAACATCCCCTCTTATAGTGCAAGTGCAACAAGAATAGTTTCCGAAAAGGTAAAAACAAATACATAACATGTTCAAACATTCCATGCAATTTAATAATAGCTGATAAGGCACTTTGCTGATTTTGCACCAAAATGCATTACTGACTGAAAGGTCAATTTTCAACACTGACACAGTCACACATTTATTAAATATTACACTATCCATATGAACAGTACACGTAACACGCTAAACGGTTGGCACTACGGAAGACAAAGAGGAAGAGAGAAAGAGAGCGAGAGAAGTAAACTTGAAAATTGTGTATTTTAATGAATACTATGTTTTTCCTGGAGTAAATTTTTGTCTATATTTCAAAAGTTTCTTATAGGGAAATTCAGATTCACAGAAAATAGATATGCATTTTTAATGTCAACATATTAAAAGTGACATTTTAATCAAAATCGCTATTAGTAAAAATAAATAAATAAAAGATTAATGTAAAGGATAATTTGAGAGTACTATACTTAATAAAACTGATATTTATCTCTCCTTTTATATTTCTCTCCTATCTTTCATAGAGAGGACCTCAAAACCTGTACTTACGGTTCAATCTCGATATCGCAATTTTGGATGGAATCCAATATTTTATTTTATCTAGGTAGGTTAAAAAGCAGCAAGATCTGCAGTAAAAATGTGTAAACCTGTATATAACCACTAATAAATAAAATGCAATTTAATACTTACAGGCATTCGTTGGGCTGGTTGCAGTGACCATGTTGTTCATCACAGCCTGGTAAACAACGGGCTGCAACAAAAGAGAAAAAGAACTGCGTTAAAACATACAACGTACATCTGTAATGTACCACTTTTGTTAATATAAATTCATTTTAATTTTCTCCTTGTGTCTGAAACAAAGATGGCAATATTTATATCGTCCTTTTTGTCCAAAAAATATTAACAAAGTACATTCTAATGGTTTCTTTTGGGCGCATTGCTCAACTCTGCCAACTGTAACCTAGACAAATGCTTGAATGGTTCGCTCATAAAAAGTATAATCGGAGCAAATGGACTGCGATGCCCTCTGGGCTTTGGCCTTGACCTGAAAAGTGAAACTGAAAAAGAAGCGCAGTCTACTTGTTGGACATCCCTCAGTAGGACTGCCCAGAGCCACGGAAGGTATACTACCTGTCCCGTAAAGTCAACGACCCATCAAACTCTGCTTGGGACATCTTTACGATCGATCAAATTATCTTCCGAGTTTTAATAATACATCCTCTGGTGTTTTAACTGGCTTACATATTTTTGTATCCTGTATCAAATATAAGTTCTACATTTTAGCTCGCCAATTCTCTCAATAACCTAACTTTGTATAACAACGTAATCATATATGAATGTTATAGTAAAGTGCCAACACTAATTTATTCGATATAAGCATTCTCAAACAAAAGTTATTCATTCTTAGCTGGAAGCAAGATGGAGAGCAGAAACAACTCGTTTACATTTAAGTTTTAAGTGACGCAATATCCTGCGACCAGTTATATACGGCCCTCGTGTCCGTCACAGCCGAGTGGTTAGGTGTAACAGGTCTGGGAAACCTGTACATGTTTAACATTATTTCTACAGCATTCCGAAGAAAGATGGTAGATAGACTCATCTTTCTTCTTGCAACTCTCAACACGATCATCGATATTCGTAAATAAAACAGATACCAACCATATCTCTGTGAAGATCTCTTTAAGCTTAAAATTGCTTTAACAAAACAATAACTTTTTAAAACGAGTCTCTCATTTGTCGTTGCTTTCGAACAAAAGCATAACGCAGCAATGCTAACAAAAGATTCAAAGTCAAATCCTATTTTCCCTCTTTTCTCGTGAAAAGTGCAGTCACTTGTTTACGTACCTAAGCCAATTAAAACATGAGCGGGTAATGTACATACACTCGCCAAGGGCAGCTGCATCAGGGACGCCAAACAGACCAGCTGCGACGCTAAGAGGTGAGGGGTACGCGTCACAGCTGCCACCACGTGCTCTCCCCGCACCCCATCTAGGTAAAAAAACAGCGATAGCATAGCGTCCCCACAGACCTTTAAATCCCCTTTCAGCACCACTACAAATTTTACGACAGATTATAAATGTGATACAGCCAAGGTATACAATGGGCATTGAATAAGTGCGCGTAATATATAAATGTATTATTCTTATCCCAGGTCAAATACATAACGTTTACCAGAGAAGCTTCCAAAGGTTCCAGATATTCTTCGTTTTATTTACTTCATAAAATTTGAACTCCTGGCTCAATTTTAGCAAAATATCCGTATATACTTACGTCAGAAATTTGAAATTTAACGAGCACATTAGTTAACAAAGTGGTGCTTTTGTTTGCAATAAAATACCAAATTTAAGATATTCCACTTGTTCATCGATGTACGAAGGTTAATGAAAAATATAAATTTAAATAGGTATATAGAGTTTTATAAAATAAGCAAATGACTGTCTTATTAGCTTTTAGGAATCATGTGTTATTATATGTATTTTATAAAGTGACAAACGGCAAATAAAGTACTTACAATTTAAAACTGTGATCATTAAATTATATGGTAATTATGTTAATGCCTATGTGACCGCATAATTGATTTGTAAACAACGGTACACGATTGAAGATTTTTCTTTCTGAAAATATTATATATTCAGGAAACGATTTCGTTTAGCAGGAATAAACAATTATTGACACGGCGACTTTGGTGGTGCGTATGGCTACTCGTAGTAAGTTCAGGAAAATCTACACAAGTAATGACATATTTAAGTGAATATTTTTCTTGGAGAATAAAATGTTTTGGCAATGGAAATTATGATATTCTATAAAGAATTATATACTATACAAAATAGTGTGTTAATTTATTGTATGTGCACTATTTGTTCTTTTTAGGTGAATAAAATAAAACATCAACATCAAACAGCAGGCGATGTGAAAATGTTCGTAGTTGTCGAATTGACGCTTCTTTTTACTGACTTGAAAAGAACAAACGGCGAGTAAACATAACTGAACACATTATTTTGATATTTGCCAAAATATTTTATTTTGTACGAAATGCCAAGTCTTTTGGGCCAACCCATTAAAAACGCATGCAGGATGCTTGTTTTAAGTTCAAAGGTCTTTTGGGTGTTGTAGAGGAAATTTTCATCGGCGGCTGACATTCTCTTCAGTTATTGACCTCAATACATCTAGAGAACAGCCTTCTTACTATTGTTACCTGAAACTTCGTTCCGCTTGCAAGCTATGGGTGTTAACTGTCTTGCTTCCATACCAGTTTTTGTGCCGTTATGCATGTACTACCCTGCTGAAACCCTGCAGTGAATCATGCTAAAAATACGCGCCACAAACCACAAATAAAGGAATTGTAGGTGGTATTTAGCACTTCGCTAACTGCCCGCTTTGACGCATGCGCCGTGGGAAGGCACTGCAGACTGTTGGGCGACAGAGGAAGTCGACAGGTATGCAAATCAGGAGAGGTCTTTTATTACACACAGGAAGTGTTTTATCGAGTGTCAAAGTTGGCTCCACCAAATCGATGCGCCGGTTTGGTGGAGCGAAGCAAACTTCGCAAAACCACTGTTATTCCGGGAGTTGCGGTAGAAAGTCCAGCCCCCTTGCTCCCTACCGATTTAGCCCTCAAGGGCGCAAACCCCATAATTATAAAGGCGGAGAAGGTCCTGAGACCCTTAAGGTAGTTTGACCACCACCCCAGTTCTCGATCCCGGATACTTAATGATAGAAAACGCCCCATACAACCACAACTTATTGAAGACTAGTAATTATCTAGCTTGGGTGAGACAAGTCCATCCACTATATCGTACAGCAGTGGCGGCTTCTTACTAAAAATCTTAACAAAATGTATCTACAATTGCTGTGCACCTAACCGAATCTTTGATTCTATTTTAACACATTTAAAGAACTTATGACAATTTGGCATAAATGCTGTATAATTTATGCACCTCTTAGTACTCCACCTCGCAAAGTACATATATTTAACTTTCAAAAATAGAAAGCTTTTGAAATAAAGGTTTTTCATACGAAACAAAAGCTTTCTGAAAATAACTTTAAGATAAATAAGTACCAGTATAAAAGTATTAATGCAGATTTTTGTTATATTGTGTACCTAAACACAGCAAACTATTTACATATATTAAAGTAAAACATTTTGTTTTGTTGTGGGGTAGAAACTGATGTTAATTCACTACCACTCTTATTATCCCTAACCTTTCTGGCATTAAATATGAAATATGAGACAAATAAAAAGAAAATGGTTAAGGAGGGTTCCCGTTTGACTCACCCTAGCTGCCGCCACTGCTTTTGTTAGCTCTTTTAGTGATCAGATTTAGTTAAGGAGAGGAAAGGAGAGCAGAGAAGAAAAGAGATATAAGAGCAGGGAAAGAGGAAAGGAGAGGAGAGAAGAATAGAGATTGAAGAGCAGGGAAAGAGGAGAGAAAACAGGAAAGAAAAGAGAGAAGAGAAGAGAAAACTTCAATTTGGACGACTAAGACTAATAAATTATTTCATACTATTTATTCCCCTTGAGGAAATGTGTTCTCCGTTCGAATCCCAAGTTGCACCGAAAACATGCGTCAGACAAACACGGAACTGGACAATGTCGCTGTTAGCTTTCTCGAAAGCAGTCAAGAACCTTATATACCAGCTAATGGCTTGTAGTGCTATGGTATAATCGTGGTTGTTGCATCGGAGAAAGAGAAAGAGCAACAAGGCTACATCAGTCTGCTGCTTTCCCAGGCTCCATCCGTCCTTCCTCCTGAAGAAACCTTCCCACGCTGGTCGTGGGCGCTATATCCCTACTCAGTGGCCGTACGGACAGAACGTAGAGGCCCCGCGGCGCGCTTAAGGCCGCCCCCGAAGGTGCAGGTAGAGCGTTGCAGGTGACTCTAGAGGGGGGTAGAGGGAGGAAGCAGGCGGTCACAGCCTCCAGCACAGGCAGATCTCTCCTCCAGGCGGTGCATCAACCACTACTGCAGAACAACATGTTGCAGATAGTCACTCGCGCGTAGATAATACGTACGTTATCGAATGAATGTTAAGCGTCCTGTATATTATTGGCACCTAAAGGATATACAACCTAAGGCTAGGGAGAAAATCCCCAAAATAATCTCAGATGCAGGCCCATAAACAAAACATTACTAACGGACGTTTAGTGTTACTCCGACAAGATAGGATTTCAACCAATTTAAACAGACTTTAATAACTATTATTTAACCACGTGCTAGAAGCTAAAATCTTAGGATTTTAATGAACAAACTTTGTCTTTACTTTTCTTTTTAGCATAATTTCAAATAACTAAATCTGCACATAAGTTCCCTTTAAAGAGAGGGAGACAAAATAAGATGATCTTGCCCGTACCCAAGACGATGGTTAATTCTGTGGTATCTTTTAGCACGCATAAAGGTTTACTCCGTGGTTAAATTGTAAAATAGCAAACACTTAAGGGAGCTTTTGAACCTATATGGTTTATACTTTACGTAATATTCTGGAATAATATCAATTGTTTGCTAATGTTTCAATGTAACCAAATAAGTTGTTAAAACTTGATTGCAATGCTTTATTAGATAGAGGTTGTTTATCAAACTTCAACGGGCCCAAATGACCTTGTTGTCGACGGGCCCTAAAACACTACACACTCACTCACTCAAACTTCAAACTGGCTAATCATTCTATGTACGTTTTCTTCTTTTATTCCAGAACACATAATTTTAAACCCCAAGTTCAGTTTCCTTTCAGTTGCTTTCAGAGACGTATAGGCCTTGTAATTTCTAATTAAAATTGGGAAATTAGTTTGAAATGCTCCTTGCAAATTAGTAAAACTTTAAAGCACTATGGACAACTTATAGCTGTAGTCATGGTGTAAACTTTGTATGCTTTAAATCTTACTTTTATAAGGTATTATAAAATGAAATGAAATTGATGAACAGTTCTCCAAACTGCTGCTGTTTATCTCAAGTGCTTAGTAATTATGTACACGAGATTCGAAAGAAAATTTTGACAAAACTGTACACTATATCCCTCCGATGTGAACGTTCTTCGTTGCATCATCCTGCACTGGAAGCCAGACGAGATTGCTTCCTTCAGCTCGGAGGGCCAATTGTAAGGGAATTATAACGACACTTACTTAACCGACAACCAAAAATAAAAGCCCTTAGTGGAGAGGAAACAAAACGGGGGCGGGGAGGGGGGTTTCTAGTCACGGCCCCATAAAGCAAGGTGCTGTGTGGCCGCAGTTGGACGTGCCTTCCGATCTTCCCCGTCACAATATTAATTCCGATCTGTGGGAACTACTCCGGTGTTGCCAAGTGGCTCTCTTTTTTCTTTATTTTCACCGCGTTTTTGTTGTTCGTCTCATCCCGAGGAGGAAAAGCCGCCCCTTTGCATGATATTGTCTATAGCTGTGACCTTGGTGTGCCCCCTCTACTAATCGTATTAACATATTCCCGTGGTCAATTCTGTATTATGTGGTTTTTGTGTGGCGTGCCGGAACCATTAGCTTCTTTTTCCTATAACTTAAGAAAGAATAGCAGCACACAAAAAAAAAAAAAAAAAAAAAAAAAAACGGGAACATGCTTTTATGTTTTCTCACGCAATTAAACACACGAAATATCTCAACACACACAAAAGCTAGAAGCCCAACATAACGTCAATTTAAACTCATTCATAAGGACACTTCTAACTACAAAACGGAAGCTCACGCTTCACTTTAATCTGACGCCAGTGGCAATGTTTTACAAACACGGTGGGTGTTGAAAAACTAATAAAAACCAACGGTAAAATCCCCCTCAGGGGTCATCGATTAGTGTGGAAACAGGTATGTTTTGGTACATGATCAAAACATTGGAGAGCTCTATAACTCAAGAATCACTGAACTGAAACAGGTCCACTTGAAGACTACATCATTTTTAAAGAAATACTAAATATTTAGAAATATATAATTTTATTCCCGCTCGATAGCCGCTGTAAATTAAAATATTCCATATTTTTAGTGCAACTACTACAAAAATAACAGTAAGGCTTGGCAGGCGGTCTCAGGTAGATAATCGCCTTCCTGTGCAATTTATTTTAAGAGTATAGTATTTTCATTTCCACCAGTCCATTAAATGACATTTTTCCCGAATGGCAGCCATCTTGCTACTCCACTCAGATTCCCCTCTTGCAGTAACAGAAGTATTGTTCAAAACTTGTAGGACTGGCGGGGTTCGCGGAGATAAAGGGCCTTCAGTGGAGTGAGGAAAATGAAAATACTATAATGCCCGAAGTAAATAGTCGACTTTCGAGATTATTGAACTGAAGAGAATGTAGAACTCTACTTACGTTTGGTGCAATAATCTCCTTGCCATCCGGAGAGGCAGATACGTTCTCCGGTGGGTGAACACTTGAAGTGGCCGAAGGTGTCATCTCTAGGGCGACAAAGGTTGGCACAGCCTGGCCCGAAGTAAGGAGGAACACAAGTGACCCGGTACTCGTATTTCATCACAGAATGGGATGACTTGTGTTCGTCCTCAGTCCAGTCCTCTCCCACATCTAACCACTTCTGCGTCGTCAGTCGTGCAATCAACGTCTCCCCTGAATCAAAAAAAGAAACAAAACACTCCATAGGAAAATATTTGCTAAACGTGTACTAAATCTTATGCATGTGGCAGTAGGGGCATTCCAAAACACTGTACAATGATTTAACTTTTGTTTCCTTTTGAGGTTATGTTCGTTTGATAAAATGTATGGCTGTTGTTCATTATCAAATTAGTATCTGCAATGTTCAATAAAGATATCGCAGTTTCCTCCACATGTTTTTCTTTGCTATGATAACATTTACAGACTTCAATAAGGCGGTTGAACAGCAATATCTGACTCCAGTTCTATTTAAGTATTACATTTCTATTAATATAGGTCCAATTTTCACAATTTTTTTTATTTTAGGCCAATTTAATCTATTTCAAATAATATAAAATATACTGAAGAATAAGCTTTTTGTAATAATTTATAGAAGAGTGGCTAGAAAATGTCATACGAATGTGCACGGACACAAATCCTCCCCCTCATTGTTTTTTAGTTGCAAGTCAAATAATCTTCTAACATTTACTTAAGTAGTTGAGTTATTTTTATAAATTCCCCTGGAACTGCTGCACATTTCGAGAGATAGGAGCCAATGCTTCGCTCTGATTCAACATATGCCTCGTATGCTCATTTCCGCCGTTGGACTTGACCGCTTTTTCTACAGCCGCCCATGGGCATCTTCTCTCCCCACTCCATATCCGTCCATCCGCCGCAGGGCATCACAAGACTACCTGTTATAATAATGTAGATTGCTTTTCGTAGCCCTAGCAGTGCTTTACTCTTGTCTTGCGTGAGTAGATCGATTACCAACTTCTTTATCACCCTTTCCGTCGTTAAATGCTGCCATGCGATTTTCGCTTGGTTGCAGGTGCGCCTTCCACAGATTTCCGTTTCAGCATTATGGACATCGGAGATGTGAACAACGTGAGAACAAAATTTGCAGAGCAACACAGCTGCGTCTTGTATGCCACAAAAACTTATAATTAGACTGACATCCCAACCAACGTGTTCACAACTTCTCCTAGGTGATTTACTTATTTTGTGAGGTTTCCGATTGGTTAAACTTAGATATGAATGGATTCCAATTGGATGGGAGCAATGAACTACTTCATCCTATGAATAATGTGACCGCGATATCTTTGTTTTAGTGATATTTATTTAACGATGCAATCACAATGGATGAATAAAGCCGTACTACACAAAACATGCAGAGCTGCTGAATATATAAATAAAAACGTGTTTTTCTCTAGCATTCTTACACCAAGTTTTCTCTAGTATGGAACATCTAAGAAGCATCTTGAATTCATTTTTGGGTTGTCACAAAATCTATTCTTCTTTTATTTCAATTGAGTCAAAAGCTTGAATAATTTAAAATAGTGTGTATTAATGTGGTAAAATGTTTGAGTAGTTTATTTTTATGTTATTTTATGATTTATAAGTTATGCAAAATTTCTTTCAGTGAATATTAATTTTTATAAACATAACTTAAATATAATAGGTTTGGGACAAGTAAGTAAATGAGTAAAGAAGAATAATTTTTATGTGAACACTATATTCTGAGTTGCCAATAGAAACAGGAAAGTCAGCAAGTGTGAGAGTGTTCTAGGTTGGTCCATAAAGAATAGTGTGTTTAGTTTTTGTATGCTTATAAAGGAACTGTTTGTTCATTTCAATAAAGGAGTGTCAAATCAATAACAAAGAGCATTTTCGACAACTGTTTTTGCATTTAATCGAGGTACCATAGCCACAACCTGATATTATTGAATCATCCTAAAAGTAAACATCTAAACAAATATGCATAATTCTCTATAGAATACTTCTAATACCCAAAACGTTTTATTTTGCATGTCAAACTTTCGCTGTGAATGAATTACGCAAGTGTTTAGAAACCCCAGAAAAATGTGGACTATGTAAAGAAAGGGACTTGTATCTGAATTAGATCTCTACCGCACAGCAGTCAGATGGAAAGCTATAAATTGTGCACGGGTCGGCTGGATAGTACCATGCAGGTGTTTTGCTCGTGCAGGATAAGAAGTCACATAAAGCTTCGACCAGTTTCTGCTCAAGTATCTTCAGCTAGCAGGAGTGGGACAGGTTCTCTTTCATTTTCTTCTTCTTCTTTTCTGTCTCTTAGTTTAAAATCCGCTTCTCGTGGTAGTACTTAATGAACAACCTGCCTTCTTTGTAATATTCTGGAGACAAATTATGACGCACAAACAAGACTTTCAGAAATTGATTTTTGAATGCCATATTCGTACAAATAGCGCCTCTTAAGGGTACTATAAATATTATTTAAAACTATGTTAATCTGAAGCGAAACGTGTAAATGGCAACTGCTGATCAATAAACAACTCTCTGAAAAGCCTAGTATTAAGTTCAAACCATTTCTTTGCCTTTGGGGAATTTTTCTACATTTTTCTGACGTACAAATGAACGAAACTTCTTCTGAAGACCATTCTTCAAAATTTATAATTATTTTAAAGAAGTTCTTCTTTTCAAGGCGCCAATCTATTCCTGACAGCTTTAAATGCTCTTACAATTAATAGCGATCAATCATTTAGGTTGATAATTAGTACACACAGCGAAGTATAAATACTTCTCCTTGGAAAATCACAAGCCTTAAGGTAACAAATCATTTGAGAAAAACAGGCGAATTCAATGCTTCTTTACAGTTTAATAACCTACCGTTTTCTTTGTGTGTAGTTATTAATTTTCTACCTACTAGCGTGCCATTTCGACGGAAAAGCATCCTTCTCAGAGACCGTGGCTACTACCCCGGTTTAATACCTGTAGGGGTCACACGGCGCTGCTTTCCCAGGCCTTCTCATGCAAGCAGCTGACCGATTCCAAGGCTAACACTATTATACATCTCTCTCTGCCTCTATAACAGGCGCCCGCTCACACCAGTGCTCAATGAACAAGAGTTCAGCGTGTGACGTCAACAAATGTGTATTGCTGCCATTTTAAGAGTTAGTTCAGTTATTAACAGTAAATATGTTTCCCGTCTTTCCTACACTACTGAATCCTGCACGCCCCAAACTAAATCCCCTGAGGCTGTAAAAGTCTTATTTTCATTCATCAACTCAAAAATTACATGTTTAATATACAGACCGCGAGCTTTTGTTTGATGCAGTCTTGGGTAAATTTTATGTGACAAGAAAATTTCTCATCATTTGAATGCCATTTCCACCTGTCGATTCTTGCTAAATTTGCAACAATTCCTAAATAAAACATAGTTGGTAAGGAAGAAGGTTAGAACAATCGGTTTTATAGGAATGGTCTAATACATAATGAACATAAGAGAACGTCGTGTGAATGCATCAGACCACCCCCCCCCCCACCATATTGTACCAATTTGAGTACTTGTGAAGCTCTGCGCATTTGAAAACAAATGAATGCATGAATGCTGTAGCTTAATTCTACGAGATAAAGCGCCAAGTGCTTGATGGAGGACAGAATGATCATTAACCAAGATTAAATGACCTGACCATAGCAGAAGAGCGATCCTGCTACTAGCTGCGGTTAATTCAGTGGTTCACATGATAGGATTACGAAGAGGCAACCTGCAAGATGTCTTCTAAAAGAGAGATAAGTTTGCTAAAGAGGAAGCAGGGGGCCAGGTGAGAACTGAGGAGGAAGAAGAAGGGGGAGAGAAATCTGTTGAAACCTGTAGCAGCAGCAGTAGAGGATGTTCACATGCTCACAACATCCGGGGAGAAGAGAGTCGACGGAAATAAGTCTCAAGAGGGGAAGAAATGCTTCCACAAAAAACACCCCTGGTACCTGAGAGAGCTGCTTGTGTGTTTTCCCTCATCTTATCTTCCACTGAAGTTATTGCACCTGGCGCGGGGTGCCGTGTTTCTGCGCACAAAGTACGAATCCTGGCAGAGGCGCCTAAGACTGGAGTCAAGTAGGATACTAAAATACACTTTACTGTGGTCCTTTCTCTGACTGAACGGTCAACACCTCGACTACTCCTTGTCAAGCACCGCACGCACACATATTACATGTCTAAATGAAAACGGAAAACGCTACCTGTTGAATAACAGTCACGAAGTACAGTACCCTGCACCACGTGATGGATTATGAAAAGCCTGCTCGTTTCTCTGAGCTGACCAGTACCCCTAATATTTAGAGCGCCTTTCGTTGACATCTAACAACACGCATTGGGGATAATTTATAATTCAATCTATAATATTTTAAAATCTGGCTCATTTATTTTATAGAAGGTTGAACACCAGGTTTGATAATGGTATTCTGACAGTTTACAGAAACTAACCAAACTAAGCATTATGACACTAAATAGGTTTTAATAAAATACGCAGCACATGAACGTAATCGTCACTTCCTCACAACAAAACAAAACAAAATCGTAATTGTTTTTATTATAGTAATTACAACACCGTGATGCTTCTGTTCAGGAAATAACTTTAATTGCCCTTCCCTTTTCAGCTATAACAAATAGACTCAACAGCCTATTTTAGTTAAATAGTGGTTATAAAATGTCTGATTTTATTTTTACATACAAAAGGAACATCAGGCGTGTTTTCGACGTAACTAATTTCTTTTGGAAAACAATTAAGACTTCATAGATACACATGTTTTGTTCTTTCGTTATACATGCATGTCATTTGAAGAGTAGACTATTATACTTCAAGGCCTTTGCTTTTTCTCTCCCGACGGTGATCGAACCTCGACCTCTGAATCCAGGGGCAGGTATTTCCATTCGATTGCATCTACCTGGAGGGCAACTTTTAAGCACGCATCGTTTGGCTACCCCGTCGTGAAGCCTTTAATCTCGTCTGATCTGCCGTGGTTAATTTTGCATTTACTCTGGGTTGCTATCGATGGTAATCATTTGAAGACTTGACTACTCCTGCCAATGGTTCCAAACACAAGAGGCAGTCAAGAGGAAACGTATGCAAGTTGTTGCTTTGTTTCTTGGACTATGCTGTTACCATGGTGCTGAATACTAAACGCCCTGGCTCCCTGCTCCTAGGTCAGACTGACTGACTGACGTAAGAACGTGAGCCAACTTTCAAATAAAAAACTTGTGTTAAAAAAGAGGGACTAGCACAGATGAGATGTGAAAAGAAGAAAATGAAGTCTTACTTACCACCAGATCGTGATGTTGCATTGTTATTATCATGCAGGGCTTCCACGATCAGCGAGAATGTCCCCTGGAACAAAAGAATAACGTTAGATTACAATTCTAAAACTGTTATGGAATATAAACTACTTTCCTGCTATAATACTTCAACGCATGCGCGTGCAACAGGGTTTCACAAGAGTTTTGAAGACAGATTTGTTTTTTAAGGGTATAACCGGGTCCAATGAACTTTCAGAGAATATTTCCTGAAGTTCCTTTAACTAGGTCAAAATACTATCAAAGGAAAGGTTTTTCGTTTTAACAAGAACTTTCCCCCTCTACCAAAGAGTATGGTTTGGACACTCTTAGAAGCGTCCAAAATTTACACTTTTAGTTCATATTCATATTGGTTTGTTTAAATTGAATTCTACAGCCCAGAAGGATACATGTCAGTGATGGACATATGGGCATGATTAAGATTGATTGGCTGAAAGACATTTAATTAACTTTCATATATGTGACCTTTAAGTTATATGGGAAATGACACCATGAAAATTGCATTTCTGCTTCACAATTATTTTCACATTTCATAGAAATGCATTTCGTTATTGCATCTTATGACAATAAGCATTTGCTTTTGGCATGCATTGATAAACACGCTGAGGTGCGGTAACAGGAAATAGTGTCAGAACTCGAGGGTATCATTACTGACATTTCTGAAAGGCGTGCTTAGGGTATTCAATGTGCTACAGGAAGTATGTTGCATACTGGACAAATGATCGCAAAGAAATGAACAGAATCCCGATCTGAACCAGTCGACTTTAGTCTTTGGTAGGACATGGCATTATTTTTAAAATTGGTTAGGCTTGACGGGTCTTCGAACCGGTTTCGCGAAGTATACACAACCTGTATTGTATGTCCCTCACTCTACTTCCTTTCCTTTCGGTTTGTCACGCTGTTATATATTTTTTCTTTTTTTTAAGTGGGGGGGGGGTTGTGATCAAATATTTCGTCAAGAGCTATTGAAAGCTTTACTCTACTAAGACCTTTTATTTTATTTTTCTGTTTGATCACTGGTTTGCTGTGTCAATGGTATGAACTATATTACAACGTCTTCGATTAGATGGCCTTGAAGTGGATTACAAAAATACTTTCAGATGTAACCCTATATTTACCCTGTAGAACCATTTCACGCATACATGCATTTGTAAATGTAGGCAATGCATGACAAATCCTGTTAAATTAGGTCTTTTATTTGTTAACTTTCATATCAAGAAGTGTAAAACATACAGGCATATTAAATGCAATTGTCATTAGAAAACACATGTGTGGTTATACAATGATGAAAGGTTATCTTCAGTAGTAGTATTAATAAACCTTGCTGGGTTGAGCTAGGTTCGCAGCGTGGCAATATTTAAATTGTATTTTATATAACCTTCAATGACGTCATATTGTACCTACTTGCTTTTTATGGTTTCAACCACACTTCCTTTTAGGCGAGTTTTTAAAGAGACCTTTGAAAGGGTAGCACATCTGATCGTGTTTTGTTCTCGCATGTTAAGAACGCAGACGATAAATCTAAAAGCGAACAAGAAAATAAGAGCATGAAAATGCAATAAACGGAGTTTTCCTGCATAACCGGCTTTCCTGGACCAGGCGGACTGCATCTTAATCTTTTCTTGAGGTGTACATATAAGGAGCCTTTTCCCACGGTAGCCCATCGACTGGCATGCCGGCACATCCACGGGAATTACTCAACGGAAACTGTGATCGGACTGCTGCAAGTCACGTGATCTCTTACCTGTGTGTGTGCGCGCGTCCGTCCCTGCTATGTATGTGCTTGTTCAACTTGCATTAAAAACTAACGTTCTTTATATACTGATATTTATAGACACGTTTGTTAACTTTTATCTCTCTAAGTACCAAATTGATTATTATTAGCTGTAACAAGGTTTAGGCCCCAATTCAGCTTTATCATTTATGAATAGAGGATTTTAATACTGCATAAATTCACATTTAACGAGATTTTGAGAAATTTATGAGCAATAATCGCTCTAGAGGTTTCCATTAACGTAGAGGAAATCGAAAGTCGGATGGGATTTAATTTGATTCTCGATTGGAAAAATGGTAAGTATGGTTTGTATAAGTACAATAAATTATCAACTTAATATTTTACTAAGATATTAAATAAAATTTATGGTGTTATTAATTATTATAAAATAAAATATTAACTTACTGAAAAACATTGTTTCCTTCATGATAACTTATGTGAGAGTGCTTTGCACTTTAATCAATATTGAGCAACAACTAACAAACTATAATTTTAATTTTACTCACAATCTATATTTATTTACGCAAGTAGCTATTTGATACACAATTTTTGTTGAAAACTGTCAAACATTCAACCGTTCCACAAAACCTCAAACGAAAGGCAAAGTGTGGAATTATCGATAGCGGCAATATGGCGTTAACATAAAGCCTGCAATGCGCTCAAGAATTCGTTGCCAACATAGGCTTTAACTTTTTTCTATCTTTTTTTCTTTAAACTTGGAAATTTATGCTCTGGCATTAGTCCCATTTTCCGTTTCTTATTTTCACTGCAGTTTATAACTAAGCAACGCTTAAAGTTGTAATTCAACTGTTACTCATGCGCAAAAATGTAGGGCGCCTGAAAGCATTAGATGTGGCATTTATATAGTCATAGAAATTTTAAGATGAAATAACAAGCGACAGTTGCACTGACTTTATTGAAGTTGAAGTATAACTATTTCATAACGTAATATGTAATGAATAGGATACGAGAAAGACAAAAGAATAACGATGGCACAAGTTACGCGCTCCAATTATTCAGGTCGCCAAGATACCGCGGCAACTTCTTCAACGGCATAGTTTTGCGGGTTTGCCTGTAGCTCGGCGGTGTGAAGCTTAAGGTCATAGTGAAATTCTCGCCGTCAGTAAGAGCACTACTGGCGACCGGCCACTTAGGCCAACTTCGCTCAATGAATCAACCGCTGCTAGCTAGAATGATATATGGGGAACATAAACTTATTGTTTTCATACCATTCCTTACAGTGCATAGAAGCGAGATTTATATTAAACTTATTAAGCCTTTTATGTTTATATTAAATAAACTTAGCAGAATTATGCATATATCTTTAAGAGAATCAAGAGAGGATAATAATGATTAAAACATATAGCGCAAATTTGAATCACACTATCCCTAATTTTTAAAACGTTATAACTTATTTATAGTTTATTAATATAAATTTATAACTATGAAAATGGTAAGCTCTATGCGTAACATCGCGACGAGTTTCCTCTAGGTTTGATATGCAGGAGTATCAGGAATATGACATAGTTGCTGTATCATATGTACGTCATATTGTACCTGATGACTAAAACACCCATGACAAACAAAAACACATAAAAAGCATGCACGGAATCTGAACCCCAGACCTCCCGAGTACGCAATTTAAACCTCTGAGAAACATTGTAATAAAATGCAGGTGTGAACTTCGCAATTATACGCTACTCAAATGTCAAGCTCTGTTTGAGAAGTTGTAGATTTTTGGAAGCAGTGCTTTGTTACGCCATTAAGGAATGCGTATCGAATCCGAGCTGAATGTTGTCATAAATCGATCACCGAGTAGCGACATCTTTACTGCTTGCTACTGATGTGACAGTGTACAATGGCTTACCTATGCAAGGTGAGTGAAAAAATAATTCAGGTGATGACTACACACTTGGGCAGACAAAACCTTTTCTTTTGAAATGGCTCGTCACCTCCCACTGAGCTTTGCTACCTCTCCCGAACGCGGAACAAAAGTCTTCACCCTTGTTAAGGCATGATGGCCATTCTTGACAGGTATGAGAACAACCTCTCCGGGCACTGAAATATCATCAATTAGGACGTAATTTCTCTCTCAATTCATGTGGGCTTCTTTAAACTGCTTTCTAAATGCTCATATAGCTACTTGGGCGAGACCCAAAAGTAAACTTTGTTCACAGGGATTCCTTCCTACCTATGTTTTCATTTTTATTGTACGCTACTGAACAAACAGGATCGTTGAACTGTTTAAATATTCCAACCATTGTAAGAAAGATAACTTGGTGATGGTAATAAATAATTGCAAAGAAGTATAACGTTATTTTTCACATATAACACGAAATCCGGTAGGTTTTTAAATGTTGTATTCTTAACTTTAGATTAGACTTTTCAGGAGGATAGAGGACGTATACGCCTAAACTTTGATATATGCTCAAAACTTATCGGTCGCTTATTTTCTAATGAGCAACATTTGCATATAAGTAGAGAAAAAATACTGCAAATTGATGCTTAAGTCAAATAGATGTAAAGAGATGATTTTTGGGAAAAGTTAGTTTACTTTTACCCTTATTATTCTCATCTTTTTCACAGAACACTAATTTTCATAACACTACAAATGTGTACTTCCTGTTAATTCCTTTCATGCAGAATTAAATCGATTTGTTTGAAACAGTATGTGTATTACCGTGGTATTTGTAGTCGTGCGCTTCAGCTAATGATACTTGGCAACACGGGCTTCTATAGGGATGTCCCTCGTTAAAGTTGCTGCATGATTGAAGGAGGGGGGATCTGTACGACAGGAAGCCTAAATCACAGGCTGCGGCCACATAGAGAAGAGGCGCCCGCAAGGTTGGGGGGGGGGTGCGGTGCCACTGGACCGGACGGGAGTGTGTGTGTCGCCAGACATCCTGCAACGGGTGACCCACAATAGCGAATCTGACCCCGAATTACCTCTCTGTCGACAACGAATGGCAAACGTTTCCCTACCACGCCAATTCAATTTAGTAATCATCCTGATGACCACGCCTCCTGCATATAACGTCATTTCAAACCTGCATCAACAGGTCTCTCTCACACACGAAGGGCATTTAGTTTAGAAAAATAAATGTGACTCGAACTTTGCCTTCCTGATTACAAGTCAACGCTAATATCCAAATTTATGAACTAATCATAAACCACATTTCTGAAACAGCACTAGAAAACAGTGCAGTACTAAATAATATTAAAATCATACGCGTCTAATGTTAAACCAATCAGCCGCAACTCCGTAACTCTGACAAAATTGATACAAGTATGTATCTGCTTACTACTCAGATTTACTACTAAATCCATTATATGTGAAGTAAATATAACGAGAACAAACTTTAAGTAAGATGTTTAAAATTGGCATTATCTTTCAGGTTTTGTGTGAGGATTCAGTTTGATATAATCTGTCAGAAACTATAAAGATCCTGCGGTAAACATATGGTAGATGAGAAAGAGAGAGACAGATATACTTAAAGGGTTACTGATGGGTGGATGTTTATAGAGGTGGTTCTTGCCTTAAGATTATGAGGAGAATTTAGCAAGTTATTTTAGGTAACACCTATTCCAAATGACGAGATACACATCGCAATTTGAAGTTTTGACATACCCTACCTGAGGAAATAGTGAGCCAAGTTTGAAAGGAGGTTACTCCAATAACGAAATTATTCCTGAGAACAATCTCACACATACTGACAACGGAAATGGAGCAATCTCTATCTGATAACTTTGAACTTAACGAAAAGAAACATGTTTACGACAGGTCCGGAAATAGGAAAATTCCCAAGAGTTGATGCGACCAGGCAGACAAGAATCTCACGTGCAACAATTGCAAAGATTTTCCTTGTTGATTATTGATTTCCACAGCTTTTACCGCAAGCTTTACAGCCTAAGTTAAATATATTTATAATACTAAATTTGTATAGATTTTACAGGCTAAGAAAACAATCGACTATTCAAAACTGACACATTTCAAAAATGGTTAATACTTTATGACTTTTTATTTATTTAAGGTGCACATTTTAAGGAATAATTGTTCCTGTAGCAAGTTTTTGTTTACATACTTATCCCCAAGATATTTATCAAAGGAAAAGTTTGTTTTTGCATCCTAAAAATACAGTCGATTTTAAGTGTAGCGTTTCATTATACTCTACTTGAGCTTCAGATAGATGCACACATATTTCTACTTAGGTTTGGGGTACCTCGAAACGTGTGAAATCTCAATACCCAAATTTTGGGTCCCAAGGCCATACAACCCTAACCTAGGTAATTAAGTGCTAGAGAAAGTAAGACAGCCACTTTCCCACACTGCTTAACTTACGTGTTTTCAACCCCTCCACATTGACTGAACACAAAAGTAAAGAAAGAAAATGACCAGCGCCATCTCTACCCATCCAGAAAACAAAACAGGAGCGCTGGAGAGTGAGAGTGAAAGGGAAAAAAAGGATGGAACATAGTTGGGGAACTGAGGAACAAAAGAAAACCTCAGAAAGAGAAGAGAATAAAGAGGAATGAAGAGGCATGTATCCGATCAGACGCACAGATATGACAAATCAATATGGCGGACCTTACCGTCTTCGTCCAAATCAGACAACAATAACTCTTGGGTTTCGAAATTAATTACGAATGGCTCAGCTAGTCCAAAAGAAGACGAGTAGCAGGTCCGATGTCGCATGATTGATGGAAAGGGTTATATCGCCCCCCTCGTACCTAGCACGCTCTGTCCCTACCCCCTTTAACAAAATCAATCCCCACGCTAAAGGATGCAAGCTCGGTAAATCTTCCCTGCCTTAACACAAGTAAGTGGTGAAACTGCTCGTGCTATGCCGTGCCGTCCGACGGTCCTCTCCAATCGATTCTTTCCCATTATCCTTTATTTATCTATTCCAACTCATTTTCATATTTAAACTACATTTTACTTTACGAGTTCGATAAAGTATCATGTTTTACGATGTCTATATTCGCCTTTATCTTATCAGGGTTGTTTTTTCTTAAATATTCTCTATGTTAACAAGTAGACAACACAATTTTCCAATAGACTTTAAGCTATGCTAAAACGACTCAGATGCGCTAACAATTTTATCTCTTAAGACAATTATCTTCTAAATTATAATCACGACTAAACACTTAATGTTGAAGTTTTCCTAATGCAGTAAGCAATCTAGCGGCAAGTCACTAAATCACCTAGTCAGTGCTTATAACTTGAAATCTTTCCATGTTTACATAAACCACTTTATAACATTTGAGTAGTAAACGCAATAGGAAAACATGGTTTTAACTATTAAATTAGAAATCATTTAATTCATTCCTGATAAAAAAATATCAAAACTGCAACTGCGGATGCGAAAGTGCTATAGTATTGTTTAATTGTTTATTCTGAAAAAAATACGTATGCTAAACTACTATGCATTAAAAAGTTAAATTCATTTTTAAAAAGGTAAGAAGCTTTGTTTTAATACCTTATAAATGGCAAGCTAAACTAAAGCCCAAATAAAAAAACGCAAAGGAGCAATGGAAAAGACCGTTTTAAGCGCCTAACTTTTAACAAACTGTTAATTTACTGCACTAAGTTACTCAAAAACAAATATTCTTAAAAAGCGTTCCATTTCTTTTCTTTAAAGTTATTCAACAGTAACCTCATTTTTGCTGTGTACTAACCCGGAAGGAGTAATATTTCTGTCCCTATATTTTAAGGCACATAATGATCTAACACGTGGTCCAGTACCTGAGCATTTCACACTGTCAAAAACAAAACCTTCAATTTGCGTATTCTGCAGAGATGACTGAAGTAATTTATCTGCTGCGCTTCTGGGTAACGTTTTGATCCACCCCTTGTTGCACTATATTAAAAGATGGTTTTGAAATAGACTTACCGGCCAAGCGAAGTTGAAGGGGAACCTGATGGGGTTAGCAAAACCATCACTCTCCGGGTTTCCGGTGAGATGGACGCTATTCTCGCCGAGGATGGGAGTGACAACATCACCGAAAGTGCACGGAGACGTTGTGTCTATGTTCACTTGGTAATGTTTGAGACAGACCCGGAAACGGGTCCGGCAGGGCCCGGAACACGGTCCGGATCCTCCCGGAGGCTGGCTTCCGTTGCAACACTGTCCAACGCTGTCCTTGCCGTAATCGTTGATAAAGGACTTCAGTCTCAGTTCGAACACTCCGGATGCCCAGACCTAAAAGAACAATTCAGTACCCAAATTGAGTATCCATCAACAAAGTCCATGTATACATGCCAGTAAATACCTTAAAACTAACAAAACTCAAAAACATTATTTTTAACATTTTCAGAGCTTGCAATGTTGTTATAAAACGTATTAGTAAGTCAAAAATATCTGCATAAGAGCTACAGAGCACCAGCAGCTATAACAGGTAACAAGTCTAATGGGGTTATGTCTATAGGCAGTTTATAGAATGTTTTCCTAAATATATATGCACAATTAATTATTCCCTTGGAATATAACACAAAATTACATACTTAAAGGTTAACGTTTGAAGAGTTAGTAGAATATCTTAAGATTATGTGGAATTCTGGGTTTCGATACATGATCACGGCGCTTCAGCCCTAAAAGTTAAAACAAACTACTTCGGAGGTGGACAAATTGAGAAACTTGCATTAAAAGTGACTAATGTTTACTTATGATCTCCGGTAGTCTGTTACACAACAAATTTAATTACAAATACACATGCAGGTTTCATATTAATTTGCTCACTAATATATCAATGAAAAAATAATTTTACATTTCCATACGTTTCATGTAAGCTCAAATTATTTTTATTTCCATAGTTTGCGAATTTTGACTCTTGATGCTGTCACTTTAGTATTTATTTATCTTTACTTTTGTGTTTCAAAAATCATTTAATGTTTCTTAGAATTCTTGTGTTGCATTTCTAAATTTAATACGGATGCATGTTTTTCTTTAGTCAAACCAACTTTTACTAAGCCCACTTAGAAAATTTTACGTATGCAGAGAAACAGGATCTAATGTGACTCATCTTTTTTGAAATCGCTGAGTTCAAGTATCTAGTCGCTACAAAGTTTTCTAAACAGTGCGTCTTTGTGTTATGGTTGGAATACCTCCACACCACTCTAGCGTTATGGTCCAAGAGAACAGCGACACAGTGGTTATACTGTACGTACATGCACTACACAAAGTTGTCATGCTAAACACTCATTTGTTTTCACCAGAAAAACAACTGAAACTTTACAGTTCACTTGTTTCTCCTTTCTTCCGTTTCCTCTCCGTCTCTATATTAAGAAGTTACGCCATGCATTTATACAACTTTGTCATTAACAAATTCAAATGTTGTTATACATTGACAAGTTTGTTCTATCCTTACTTTACGATAAGGTTTTACCTGGGGATTGTTCCAAAGCAAGCAAGAAACTATGAACAAGCGGAAAGAAGTATTTAACAATTATTCAGGGTAACACGCTCTTGCGTTGAAGCAAAATTAAAGAAAGGAAAAATGAATCGCGAACTTTCGATGTCAGACACTTAAGAAAAGTCTAACTTGCGAAAAATTTTAGAGAGAAATTTTCTGTTTTAATAAGAGGAAGGAAGATCTTAGGTATTTTAATGAGCTCTAGATGTTTCTTTTACCAAGTTTCTCTCTTGTAAGACTTTTTTTGTTACGCAAAACCACACCAAATGCAGTTCTGTAACGGCAAGTCATTTTCTGATAAAATTGAATATATGCATACTTTTATTGATCTTGTAATCAAAGTCTTACAGACATTTTTAGGTAATAAAGATTTAGAATATCGTTGTATGTATAACATATTTTGGGATGGAGTGAATTTGCTAATTTAGTATTTAACGCGCATTTCTCTTTTGAATAAGTCTTAACAGACAGGCAAGCGCTTGTATTTAATATAGATAGATGATAATGAAAATAAAAATCTGGATCATTTTACATTACGATATAGCACAAAATATTTCAGTTGCTTTGTGTTTGATTGACGTATTTTATATGTCGACCCATTCAGTGCAAGCATAAAGAAAAGTTCATGGAAAATCTTACATTTGTCGTAGACACGCCAGGTTAGCGAAAATCTGTACAATAGCCTGCGGACGGTGAACTATTTGATCCGTCAGCAAAACATAATGCCGCTCGTCAAATGTACAATGGGGCAAGACAACACGCAGGAGAAGATGGCATTATTCAGGCTTCTGCATACATTTTAATAATCGTTATGAATGAGGTGTACTTCCGCTAGCAGGTTCTCGAGTGCCTCATATTGTCTTTTAAAAACGTCAACATCATTATTAACATTTGCCTGGTGAACTCTGCAACATGATTTCAACGGCGTGGGGTTTCTGATATTTTATTAATATTGAGAAACTCCAAATCAATTTTTACTAGTATAAGATAGAGCTTTATTAAGAAAACGAACTACCAGCAAGCACATTCGCATTAGTTCGAGATGTCATAAATTTGTCTTACGAGTGTTTAGACATTAAAAAAGAGTAAAGAAAGCAAAATTGTCGATCGCAAATTGCAATATATTTGATGCAGTAGTTAGCTCAAGACGAGCTGAAAGCATTATTTGACAAGTGGAGTTAACAAGGCAATATATATAAAAAAAATTGAACATTTAATGTTGACATTTGTTTTTCCGTCATTTTTTTACCCAAACTATGGGCCAGGTAAACTCTTAATTTACTCAGTATTTTAATATAAGGAAAATACGTATGAATATTCGATAATGGAGTGAAGTATTTCGATACACTATAACTTCAAAAACTTTAAATGCTCGTTTGATACTTTATTAGAGGTGCTGCATTTTGATAATTATTGGCATTTATTACAATATAATTAGAACGTACATTGCAAAGTCCAGAAGTTTTATATTTATATATTCTTAAAACACGAGGTCAAAACTTTTAGGTGTTCTCATTTTCATAGTCTTCATGCAACTCAGGAACCGCTATATTTAAAAAGTTCGACTATATAAGCTAAAAAACAATTGTTGACACGTTTCAAATTTGCTGTGCCTTAAAACCACGATGTTTAGAAACTAAGCCGCATACGTGTTTGAAGGTGGCTGAAAATAATTATCCATTTAACATTCGTTTTTTAGCACTGTTTCGTTCTAAAACGAGCTTATCTGAACTGTATACGCTGTAAACGCTTATGACAGGTTATCGTCTCAATTTAAAACGTTTAGAAATTCGCGGTGTTCGTTTAGCAAGTGTTTGGGACGACCGGCACAATTAAACATAAACAAAGTAGTAAGGAAAGTGATAAAATGGGTGAGCTTACCTGCTGATGGGAGGCGAGAAGTAGGAAGAGGGCCGTACCCAGGATGCGTAAACACCTCATGTTGGATTGTTCTTGCAATTGCCGCTGCAATGTTGTCGGTCGTAAGCATCAAGATGATGAGCGATGTTACCTCTGAGCGGACCTGCAAAGAGGGGCCCCCATTCCTTGGGTCACTTATCAATCACTGATAACACTCCTTGTTGGCCTTTTATCACACTTCGTTATTATTCATTAAAATGACACCACTACACTTCACGAAGAGATAAATACACTACACTTTAATCCAAAAGGTGAGCAAACAGAAAAAAAAAAAATATTCACACATTCGCGAAATCTTTAAACATGTGTATTTGTTTTATCCCATTGTTTCACTCACTAAATGAATCTGAATTAAACACGATAATTAATCCTTGTGTCATTGCCACGCGAGATGTCAGTTGCGGAAATTATCACTTGTCGCGAACTATAATCCTAAAGCTATGGTTATGTGTGTGTATGTGCTCACTACTACCTCGCCAGCACTGACAACTTTACAACACTTCGGTTGCCAGTCGACTGAGAAGGCAATCGGGTTCTTCTTCCTTTAGCGTCGTCCACACAGTGCATCCAACTGCGGAGGGAGGCAGCACAACCTGCCGGTGCTACTGGCAACTACCCTACTTCACAGCTGACTAGTAGATGGCCCTACCGGCTCCTAACCCCCAAACGCCACCCGTATTGTTTCTCCTCGGGCGTCTTTCCGTCAACTGGCAGCATGCAGGCAGCCCGCCCCATACTTATAACATCGAGGGGAGATGGACCAGCTGCAAGCATTATAATTATTGTGTACTACTGCTACTATGCTAAAGGAGGGGACAGATGGCGGCGTGAGGAGCAAGGCCGGCTGCAATATGCACTTCAGTTGCACCATGACACCTTGTACACCCTCCACAATCTCGAAAAACACACATGCTACATACACTATCAGGAAGCTGAACACGAGGCTAAAAGTTCAGATGACAGTCAGCTGATCAGAAAACAACTCAACATGATCTCCTTCGTGTTGTAAGAAGATTGACATCGCAACCAAGATGTTCATAGCGCTAAAGTGAAACCAGCTCCTATTACGTGATTTACTCTTTTGCCTCTCTCATTAGTTAAAACAGAGTTCGTTGCTACTCCGCTTTCCTCCCCTTCTAAATAGATTTATACCTAACTGTAACCAATCTGAGACATCAGAATAGCTTCCCCACTGGAGTAAATCAGGTGATAGATGCCGACTTCGCTTTAATGCTGTGAACATCTTTGTTTAGACGTCAGTATAATTATAACATTGGCGATAATATTTATCATCTTAGGCGAAAACTGCCACTCCAACAAAGTGTTAAAACACTGAAATTTTATGAAAATGTATATATTGGGTGTGCACAAAATTTGCATAGATTTTAACGCAATCCACCTGCGATTTTGGGAGGAAGTCGAGAAAAGATTGAAACTCTAATACGTGCTATTTATTATGTTTACACTCCTTTGCTTGCCCGCCCTGGTAGCGTAGATGGTAGCGTGTCTGCCTCTTGTTCAAGAGATCTCAAGTTCGAGTCTCGGTCAGGGCGAGTTAACTGGATAAGGGATTTTTTCGGAGTTTTTCCTTATCCTGAAAGATGAATGTCAGATAACTCTAAGCTCTATGGATCACATCACACATTTCATTCATCGTCCTATATGACATAATGTTAGAGGAAGTAAATTAAAATTTGAAAGAAAAAATATTCCTTTGCCAATTTGAATTCGTTAACGTTACCAATAATAATTAAGGTTTCTGCGTGACCATTTAAATGCACTAAGCATACTGCATGCATCAGAAATGTTCACTCATAAACGTACTGTTTAATATATTTTCAGAATTAGTTAAATAGCCTCATATGTTCCTGTTTAAAACTCGATAATTACTAATTTCACTTTCTCTTCTACTGAATTGTAGAAAGTAGAAAGATTGTTACATTACACTAAAAAATTTGACAAATATTTCACAGGAAATACGGTTTTGAGGTCCTGTGAACCTAATATATATACACACACTTTTGAGGAAAGGAATGAGTGTATAAGAGCATAACTCAAAAACGAAAACTCAGTTAAATAACAAATTTGGCAATTGTACATCTTTCAGAGACGCAATACAAAGATTTTCAAAAAGAGTATCCCTCATCAAACTACCCCTTAGAGGAGCACATTATGGCCATTATTTATTGTCTTTAAAATGATTGACGATTTTGATGAACTTGTTATACATTTAAAACTTTTTCATGACAAAATATACACTTTAATTATTTGAGAATTACCTACAGTAAGAAATAGACAAAATCTTGCTACCCAAACATGGGGGGATAGATAATTTTAAGATACATAATTTCTGTCCAATAAATTATTTTGTGCGTTAACAATTTCCAGAATATTTTTGTTATTGGTTTCAATTTTCAAGCACTTATACCCGTTTTCAGTCCTGCGCCATGGCGTAGCGGGCTAAGGCAGCATACCTTGGTCTCTGGCCACGGAAAGCGGCCCGGGTTCGATCCCACCCATGTGGTGGGAATTTTAGGTCCCGGGTATAGGACCGGTGCCCACTTAGTATCGTGAGGAAAGTGAGGAGCTTACGCTTAAGCGGCCCTGGTCACGGAAACCAACCTTCCGGCTGGGGGATGCCAAGATGCTGACCACATCTCCTCCCCGTATCGGTTGGATGATCGTCCACCTCTTCCGTGCGCAAGTGGGCGTGAGGCCGGCAGTCGGGTTGGTAGGTCTTGGCCCTGTAAGGGCTGTCGCGCCATGGGTTATTATTATTATACATAGCTACCTGTTTTCAAGGTTATTCGTATGTTATATAATTATACAAGAGCTTTTTTTAAATTTACTTCCTCTAACTTTAAGTCATATCAGTCGATGGCCGCCTCAGTAGCGTAGATGGTAGCGTGTCTGCCTCATGTTCAAGAGATCTCGAGTTCGAATCTCGGCCAGGGTTAGTTACCTCAATAAGGGGTTTTCCCGGGGTTTTCCTTTATCCCTATAGACGCATGTCGGGTAACTTTAAGCTCCATGGACCCTGGACATATTTGAGCATTATTTCACCGATTTCATTCACCGTCCGATATGACTTAGCGTTGGAGGACGTAAAATAAAAAAAAGAATAAAAAATTGATCGATGATAGAAATGGGTGATACGATGCTCAAATCAGCCCAGAATCTTTGGTGCTTCGAGGTTCCTGACATTCGTGTTTCAGGATAAGGGAAACCGCTGGAAAAACATCTTATCCAAGTAACTTAACCTGACCGAGATTCGAACTCCGGACCTCTTGAACAAAGGTGACACTCCACCATCTACACTACAAGGCGGGCACAAGATTTTCTATGTGGTCCTTTTTAATGATAAATAAAATTTTGAACGGGGTATAACAAAGAGTTTGACACAAGGGAAATGTGTCATTAACATGATATTGATTAAACCAAAAGCAAAACTAATTAATAACCGAGCGAGATATCTCAATTTAAGAAGGTCGCGGGTTCAACATTCCGGGTACCAACCAGTCTGTCTGGAATTTCTTGGTGGTTTCTCTCAATCTCCATGTCAATACTGGATTGGATATTGCATAGCAATGAAGCAAAGTTCTACCTACAGAGAAAGGTGAAATTGAAGTAAAATAAATAGGAACAAGGGGATGGCTACTCTGCTGATGTCATCTGTCTTGCAGCAACCATGATTACGTATACAATCAAGTCTGCCTCAAGTTCAAAAGGTCCGAGTTCGAATCTCGGTCAGGGGGAGTTAACTGGATAAGGCCTATCCGGGGGTTTCCCTTAACCGGAAAGATGAATATCAGGTAGTACTAGGATTACTACGGAGGGTATTAGCCAACGAAACCTATGGTTTATTGTGGGCATTACCTGGGACATTTCCGGGAGGAAGGATGAAGAGAGAGGAGACATAGGGCAGCTGGCACAAGGAGTTATGACAGTGCCCAGACTCCCATTGGACACTTCTATCCCCTCTAAGCTCTACGAATCCTGGGCTCATTTGAGCATCATTTCATCCATTTCATTCGTTTACTGTGCGACGTGACTTAGCATTGGAGGACGTAAAAAGAAAAAAGGAATCTCAGGCAAGAATGCCCTCCTCGGTAGCGTAGATGGTAGCAAGCCTGCCTCACGTTCAAGAGGTCCCAAGTTAGAATCTCGGTTAGGGTGAGTTACTTGGGTAAGGCTTTATCCGGGGTTTTGCTTATCCTAAAGGACGAATGTGGGTAACTATGCTATATGGACCCTGGGCTCATTTGAGTATCATTTCATCCGTTTCATTCGTCCGATATGACTTAAAGTTGGAAGACGTAAAAATTAAAAATGCTCTACATTTGTAGTTCAAAGATTCTCATCTTTCAGCAAGTTCAAACAAAAGGGCTAATTAATGAGGGACAGCACGCACATTACGAGATCCCATAAACACCTCTCACGCAGGAATACATTCTACGGAGACGCGGGGAGGTCCGTAACTAGTTCTAAGAGGCACCAACACTCCGGGTCAGGTGTCGGCAAATGTGAAGGCAGTGATACCACACAATGTCACCCAGCGCCAAAATCCGTACCCTCTGCCCAGCACCGCTTTACGTACACCAGAAAGTTAAGGAAATGGAATGGAATGGAGGGAAATAAACAAAGGAAGTCATGATGTAAGTAGCCAATATCTGCCTAAGTGACAACGGAGAACTAGGAACAGGTAGAGCGCGTGGTCGACGAGACCTCCCAAATGCAGGTCGCACACGTTACTTCAGTTAAGTGTCATAGATAACAAAAGCGCAACTTAAGTAATATATCTGCAAAATATTGGTTAAAGAGAATAAACTGACTATATTGAATTCGTATTTATGGACACTCTTTTGACTACAATGATTCCCTGACTCCCATTCTATATTTGGCATGAAAGGCCGCTTAATTTTGCTCAGAAGCTTCTAACGACCTTGAATTATTTTAAGTACTGTAAACTTACGATATGAGACTAGCGACTATACTTTCCTTCCGAAGGAAGCTATACTGAAGTTTTTACGCTCGAAGGCTATTTATTCCCAAAACTTCAATTCATTTGTACTGCAAATGTCTTTAAAAAGTTAAATACATGATATTCTCAACAAACTATTACGGTAATTTTTGAATACAAAAAATAAAACAAAAACAAATAAACAAACAACACAAATTAAAAAAATAGATCCTTACGAAGCGTGTACTACTAAGTTTGAGATTTGACCGACATTTCAGTTTTCAGTGAACCTGTTCACAGGTTGACAGGTTCAAAACATATACAAGTATGTGTGTGAACGTGAAATATTTTGTACTTTTTTTTATTCAGATCTCTCTTTCTTTCCAGAGAGTTTCTAAGCAAAAATTTTAGTGACGGAACTTTTGGATAGAAAGCTGTAGGTACTTCCTGCTGATCCTGCTTCACATTCAACTAGTTCGAACCTCAGTTGGGTTGACTTACACAATAAGGTAATTTTCCCTTAATCTGAACATAACCTGAAAATAAATCTCGGGAAACTCATAGTTCTACGTGCCTCAGGTTCCTTTGAGTATCATTCTTAACCATTTCATTCATTCATTATTCGATATGATCTACCAGGACAAAGGACATTAAACTGAAAGGAAAGAACAAAATCGCTTTATTTAAGAGACTATAGCTGTGATTATCCTCTAAAAGTATCGTTTCCGTTTATTCTTTTCCTTCTTTGCGTGCATAACGGTAGTTATTTTATACCAAATTAAATTTAAGAACTATCAATTCGGCTTCAGGCTTAGTGCAGTAACAGACCTCTACATTAACGGTTATAAAATTGTCAGACTTTTATATTGAGAAGGGATATGAATATTAAATGATGAAATGTTTAAAAAAAGAAGCAAGTTGACCTTTAAATAATGTATTCATAATAGCTATTTATTTATAAAAAAGTTAACTTCAGCGTGCCTGATGGATAAAACAGCTTTTAATAATATCTCTCCGAATTAATAAATAAATGCAATATATGTGTTGTACAAATATAAAATGTGTAGTGAATTAATTGTTGACACACTTAACAGTGTTGATTCCTACACAGTCACCCGACCCAAACCTCCACTGAGGAGGCCCTGTAAATGGCAGTGCTTAATCACCAGTTACTTCTAAACAACAAGCTTGTGACTGTTATTGGATAACAATTCAATCAGAGACAGAAACTTTGCTGCCAGCAATAAAACAGCAGCAGCAGTAGAAGGAATATGTTGCATATGTCAAAGTTAAGCAGCGTTCATCTTTTGAACAGAGATATAAGCTTTCTTACTATGGTCCAAATACTTAATGCCCAAAACTACTTTGAATTTAAAAGCAAATATTGGTATCAAACATTTTAGGGTCTACTCGTATTTCTTAAGTGTAAACGTTTAAGACTGTAAGGGAACAAACTGACGGTCTTTTTGGTAAGACATTAATATGTAAACAAAGCGGATAATGATATGCAGCTTGTGATAATATCAGCCCTACTTTTGGTATATCCCGAGATTGTAGAACAGAAGAACTGAGTACAGCTGTACAAGAACAACAAGATTGTGGCTGAAAACATGGCTGAAAATTTAGGAGAAATTTTCGTTCGAGCTGAAACATTGTCTGGGGCTTTCTGGTGAAGAATAATTCGATACTAATTTATATTTGTTCACACATTTTTAATTGTCCCTTAAAGTGCTGCTAAAGTGGATAATTAACATAAAAAGCAATGTTAGCTTACTTTTCTATGATTATTTTGTTTTGAAACCTTGCTAAACGTGGTATGACTGAGAGATCTATGATGGCTGTGGACTAGGCCGCTGAATCAGTATTCTTTGATGTGCTAAAAACTGGTTTAAAAACGTGTACTAATTTCGACAAATCGATCGACAAATTTTGATGAATAATGTGAAATTAATGAAGTCTTTCTTAAAAGTATTAACGTTGCTCTTTTATGAAGCATGATGCACTTTGCAACTTTAACTAAAGTTTTAAGCCCAATAACATTTACCCTCGTTTTCCTGTTACAAATATGCAGGATGTTGTTATGCAGATATTTAGAGCTGTGAAAATATGTTTTCTTAATTTGAAATATATTTCAGTGGAATCTCTAAAGTCCCCCCCCCCAAAGTTTCATTAGAATATTGACAAACTGCTTTGTAATGATGTTTGATAAAAGTCAAAGTAGAATACAAAAATATTTTTTTCTAATAGTTGCGTAATTTTATTTAGCCAAAAAATATTAAATTAAAACAAAAACCGTTATATCAAAAAGAGAGCATCTCTGAGATGTTGGTACTTGATTTATACTGTAAAAATATTTAACTGTAAATTGTGAAGTTTGGTTGTTCAAGTGAGCAGTACAGCTATAACCATCACCTGCTTTTTAGCTTTCTTTTCCAAATCCAATAAAAGAGCATTTAGTATTGGATAGGTTTGCAGAAACTGTATTTTCACTAAAGTGTTTAAGATATGAACAAAGTACACTATTAGACTATAGAGAAATGAAGAGACAAAATTAAACATTTTGATGTGATGTATTTATATTTTCTATCAATATCAATTTCCCACGCATTGTATATCTATCCCTAAAACAAGTATTTTTCTATGCTTGATAAGTTACTCGCGATGTATTTTCAACATGCTGAAAGAATCGCAAGCTTTCAAGCATTTTATTTAAGCCACATTTAGTAGCGTAGGTGGTAGCGTTTCTGCCTCACGTTCAAGAGGTTCCGAGTTCGAATCTCGGTCAGCGTGAGTTACCTGGATAAGGTTTTTTTCGTGGTTTTTCCCTATCCTAAAAGACGAATGTCGGGTAACTCTAAGCTCTATGGACCCTGGTCTCATTTGAACATCATTTTACCCATTTAATCACCGTCCAATATGACATCGTTGGAGGACGTGAATTACAACAAAAAAGGCCACATTTATAGGTAGAAGGAAAGGCCTAAGCTTGCAACTCGTAATATTTCCCGAAACGGCTAACCTTAATTAAAAATAATAGTTTTTGGCAGTTAAATAGCCATACAGAAAGGAAAAATACGTTGTTGAGATTATGCAATTGCGTAGTCTTTAATTGACTTTGTTCTTTTGATACTAGTGATAGCATTCACATATCTTGACCACATACTGTGCCTTTACACATGACTGTACGTTCATTGTATGATGTCATAAATATATAATATGGTAAAAGCCATGTCTTGTAAACACGTGTCTCATTCAGAAATAAAATGTCTATCATAGTGCTGGATATTTCTTCTCTTCTTGTGTTCAGTGATTTCAGTATTTCATTGATTTTCCAAGGCTCTAGTGTTTGGTAGATACAAAAATATCCTGAGGTCTTCAATGAGAAAGTATCTCGTACGAGGAGGTAGACACGTCTGGATCTGGTAGTCTTTTACACTGAAATAGCTAATTCAATGTGTAACGCTTTCACTCTTTGTAGTACGATTAGAGTCTTTTCGGTAAAGCCCGACCATAAGATTTCTATCATAGAACTCCAAAACACAATAAACGATATGAAAGCATGGAGTTTCAAACACAAGTTGAAATTAACGTTTCAAAGACGGAAATGATCTTTAGACAGTTTCGGTACAAATCTTCACCAAGGGAAAAATGTACTACCTCAAAATATATTAAATAGCTAGGAATCACATTACAAACAAATGCCATATGCTTTACAAATCATTAAGAGATAAAGCAACACAAGCTGAAAAGTCGATACATATAACTTACATCAGAGCCCGCCTCGGTAACATGTCTGCCTCACGTTCAAGTGGTCCCGAGTTCGAAACTCGGTCAGGGTGAGTTACCTGGATAAGGTTTTCCTAAAAGACAAATGTCGGGTAACTCTAAGCTCCATGGACCCTGCGCGCATTTGAGCATCATTTTACCCATTCCATTCATCGTCCGATATGACTTGAAAAGTTAAAGGACGTAAATTAAAAAAAAAGTTACATCAGAGTCTTAAGCTTAAAGTGCTACTCAAAAGTATTTGACAAAATATTGTGTATTTTAATGAGCTCTACACAGTGTAGTAAGTTTTTTACTATTAAGGGCTTCATTCTTATTCAACATTCTCTCCTTTAAAGCGATGTTTATACGTTAATCACATAAAATTAAAAACACGTCTTATTAGTTACAGTAATACATTGAACTTATGATGGAAATCTTTAAATCAGTTTTTGAGAAAATTCAAACTATCAAAAAACTTAAAATCTGTGATGCATTCTTAGAAGTTGAACTTATATATCAAATTTGCATTTAATTTTAAGTGTTGGAATTTCACTATTCAAACACGCATGTGTTTGAAAAAACATGTTTTGATGATATACTCAAAGAACTTCAAAAGGTTTACTTCCGATTAAATTAGAATATCGATTTTTGGATGGAACGCATACTGATATATAAAGTGATTACAATACATTTTTCTCAGAAACTGTTATAGAAATTTTCTTTTGCATAAACTTCAAAGCTGCAGCAAACAGCTTTGCCCCTCCCTAATCAAAATGTTTTGTAAAGCGTGCTCGGTGCAGATGCTGGCCACGTGACGTCGATAAAAAAAAGGAAGGGGGAACAGCCACCACGTGAAGATGCATAACAACAGAACCTTCCTGGTTATCCTAGGTCAGGGAACGTGCTCTTTAATGGAACCCATTCCGTTTTTAGTATACACTTGACATTACTTTAATTGCATGGGGGTTGACCACCTGACCTAATAACAAGGCTCTTCGCCCTCGGCAGTGCCCGGTTCAGACTATCTACTAATCGCAACTTTAATCTAGAGCAAACATTCTTCCCTTCAGCTGAATATTTATAACCCGCAGCATCACTCCCGGTAATTTATTAATTGCAGTGATTCTCTGAAACATAAATTGTTCCTGTGATGTTTTCAAAATCAGCAATGGAACTTTTCTTTCTCTGTGGTAATAAGTTAAAACCAAGAATTAAGTAAAGGTGTAATATTACAAACTTAAGTGTATGACTTATGATTGTACTCTCTCTCAGCACAGCCAAAAATGACAAGCTATTTAAACTTTAGAATGCAGGCAAGTAAAAAATGAAAGTTTAGCAGTTTTATAAATGACAAACCATTCCCAAAGATTGTTACGTGGGTAAACTTTGGCACAAAACGCTGTAATAAGTGACACATATTCACCTTCTTCATTTGTCAATTTCATTTTGCAGATACCCTGTACAAGTAATCTAACATGGTTGTCATAATTAAAGCGTTAACTTCTAAACAGTAGGTCTACTGTTCAAACCCCGCCAGCTTATTTTGTTTTCTTAATGTTTTCCTAAATTCTCATAGGGTCAAATGCCAGTAAGTTACCCTAAACTTAAAATACGTTTCTTTCCCAAATGCCCGTCCCTAAACCATTTCATTAGATTTCACAATCCTCAATGCCCACTCTGTGGCGATGAAAGAGTGATGTGGCGAAGCCAATCGCTGATTCGATCCCATCTGACTTGGATTTTTCGTGGTTTCGGAACGCTAAATTATTTACTTTCATACAAATTTTCCTTTCCTTTATTTTCTTTCACTTCTTTCCCGGATTCAGGCTTGTGAGGGATTACGGTGCAAATTGTGAAGGCTATTCTCGGCGCTGGACGACGTTGTGTAGTGTCGGCATGGTTGTCGGTACCTGATCCGGAGGGATGCTGTCGGTGCCGTGGATTCTGTTGTCTGAACACTGCAATTTCCTCCTATGGAGTGTTATTCACAATATAGATGTGTGGAAGTAATAGTGCGCGCACCCTTACATTAGAAAGAGACGTTGAAATATGTGTAACATTTACATGAATTTCTCTATTCACTCTACTAAAATTATTCTTGTAAAATTTTGATATTCTATCTGTTCCTGTTAATCGTAATAAAGTTTAATTATACATTCCATGGTAAGTGTAAAATCTATCTACTAAGCAGATAATTATTGTTTAGAAATCACATCGCTATTCGATGTATTTGAACTGCGACGTAACTTGGAAGACCTCAATACCGAGCTGTGGCACTCAAATTACTTTCTCTTGTACAAGTTGTCCTTATAAATGTTTATTTTGTATTTGCTGCATGTTAATTGAATTCTCTTTGCATGCCCGAGAAAGAATGAGAGAGGGTGTTCAGAATAAGCACTCCTCCTTTGAGAAAAGCATAAACATTTTAAAATCTGAACAGATAGGAGAGGGAGGAATTATTTGTCATATACATATATGTGAGCTTTAACGAAATATGAATTTTTATCGCAAGATTTATCTATCTCTCACCATTTAATAGTTAGCAAATATCATTCAAAGAAAGAAACTTTATTACGTATTTCGCGGAAAATTCAAAGCACCTATGCACTGTATGTGCCAATCAGTAGTCTTAACTACATGGTATTTCAATCAACATCGCAGGAGAGTTTTAGCAAAATAAATAATAAAGAAAACAATTAATATATATGAGGGGTAGTTTGGGGTAAGGACTTTTTCTTGAATCTTTTCACGTCCGATTCTTGGAAGATGCTGTATTCAAATACCATGTTCGATATTTTACGGACTTCTCGTTTTTGAAATAGCTTTTCACACACACACGCACGCACGCACGCATGCGCACATGAACTCACGTACTCATAGTTAGAATTATTATTAAGAGCATGAAGATACCAGTAGAATCTTATTAGACTGACGAAAGATTTGTTGGCTTTATTATAATTATGTGTTTTTCAGAGTTTTGAAGTTACTAATGATATTTCATAATAATAATAATGTCCTACGCCACACACTGCAGATAATTCATACGTTTAAAATATTTATAGGTATAGTTAAATCAAGTGTACTTATATCTTATACTTTGTGTTAATGGCCATTGAAGTTCCCTCCATTCTGAATGAAATTTTAAATGTTTGCATAACTCATAAAATATAAAAGGTATGTAGTATAGATCTAAGTTAAACAACTTCAAACAACTTTTTCTAACGAA
This sequence comes from Mantis religiosa, assembly GCA_030765055.1. Lineage (NCBI taxonomy): Eukaryota > Metazoa > Arthropoda > Insecta > Mantodea > Mantidae > Mantis > Mantis religiosa. Next base: position 51,267,321 of record CM060955.1, read on the forward strand.
TTTATAAATATTCCTTACTGCTTTTTTTGAACTTTAATGTACTTTACTATTTATTTATCTATTTTTCTGTCTATCTATTTATATATCTATTTATTTACCTTTTTTAAGTGCTAAAACCACCGTTTATTTATTTCTCGTCATTTAAGGGTACAGAATTTCAAAGGCAGCATGCCACTGTAATTTCCATTCTTGACTGAATGTTCCATTAATTTGAATAGTGTGTAAAGGCTATGAAGGCTAACACAACATTAGCTTGCTTTTGAACAGTTCACACTAGTCTCTTCCTCCGGAAAACTCATGTATACCTGTTATTCACCGCGAATATCTATCGTGATTGACAGGCAGAAGACAGAAAAATAAGATTTTGTATAATGATTTTTAATAAAACTAAGAAAGTAATTACGAGATAGGGATGATTTTGTAATTCCTATTATTATTATCATCATTATTATTACTATTATTATTATTGTTATTATTATTATTAAACAGCACATCCTTTTCCTTTGTTTTTGATCCAAGGTATACAACTGATATAAAATAAAGTACCGGGGCGGTTCTCTTGAAAAGTTCTTGGTGCGCCTCACCAAAAGCCGCAGAAGGAAGAGTTAGAAAGTTTGATAAAGCTCGTTGGCTTAACTACAACTTGCCTTATTCCTGGCTAAGCTCTTTGTACTTTGTGAGACCGCGAAGGAGGTTGACTTGTTTGAACTTTCTCTGTATGCAGCAGCGCACTAACTCCTATTTGCACTCAGCTTGTAGGAAGCACAAGGGTTACAATGAGACCAGATAAGAGTGAAGACGGAAAGAGATATGCAATGTCGCAGTGCACAATAGTGCTATTGTGTGTAGGTGGCGGCTGAAGGATGCCATGAACAATAATTTACTTCTCTTGGCTAAACAACTCTGCTGGTGCTTGTTTACCTCTCTCACCAACATTGCTCGGAAGTCTTTCCTAAATCTTGAATAATTTTGTAATTAGATTTACCTTCCCACGTACTGTGATGCACTTCTTCAATGTTGCTTGCTTATGCTTTGAACCTTCTTGTTCATTTGAAGTATTTCCTAGGTAAAAACGTGTCAAGATGCAGAGGATACAATCACTACACATGAATCCATCACATTAACATTTTCTACGTAAAATTCATATAAAACAAACTTACTTTACTAAAATGTTCTTGTTCTTCTAGAACTGGCTATGTACGATTTCTCCAGTAAGCACGTTAGCTGCAGAAATCAGAACACTTGAACATCAGTATAAGTGACATCACAATAGGACTGACCAATAGATGATAGAGGAAGATTTGATTGTAGCTCAACCACACAGTGACCAAGATAGTACTTCAAGATGGAGCAACTTGATTATCAGAGAGAAGAGATACAAATGCTGAAAGAAGTTGGGTGACAGCTGTTCGATGTTTTGTGCAGTTGTTTTTAGAGCACCTTGGTAATCAGGTAGCCTTATTCTCCACAGTCCCTGTCACTTTGGAAGATACCTCAACAGAAGTAAAAGAGAAGAAAGGTACCATCTGTCCGTATGTACCTACGTATTCTTTCTTTTGCGCCATTCAGCTTTGGCAAGACCTGGGGATATCTTGGGTGCCCAATTTCCACCACATACACACTTTATCTCTCCCCCGTACTCCTCCTCCAAGGGTATAAAAGTTGAGCCTGTGACCCACAGGCGTTATTGATACCCAACATTTCTGAACATTCCCCTCGAAGAGCCAAGCAACTTTCATGACTTTCTTAGCAAACGTTTGCAATAAAGTTTTCTCTGTAGTGGAAGTGTGCATAAACGCTTAGAACCGGCAGTTTAAATTCGTATTTGACGTAATTATAAATTTTTATTTATAGACTCAGAGGGGTATACTCCCCCCTCCCCCCAAGGTTAGGTGGTATAACAGACACCAGCACGGACTGGAACATTGTTCTCTCATCCCAAAATACCACGTGGATTCAATAAACATATTTCATATTTCCTTTTAAACGTTCGAAGAAAATTTCTAGCTCCAATATAATGGTATTTCCTTTTGCTGGATAAGTGGCAGATAAAGAAAATAAGGTCATAAATCCACACATAGTGCCAAATTTCAACTGCATTCCCTTTGTGTTAGGAATAATAATAATGATGAAGATAACAATAACAGTAAACAAATGAAATGTTATGATCTATGTTAACTACCCCTGATTTCCATCGAACCCAGCGAACTTTGAAATATACTGTCTAAATTGTTTTACTGTTGCAAGTCAGTAGGTAGGGCTCTTCAAATAAAACATTCTTAATATTTAATGGTTTTACAAATTTGAATCACATTTTAAATGTACTGAAAAATTTGTTATGTAAATATGAGTTCCATTAATTTAATAAAACTGCCAAGGACTGACTAAGGCTAGGACAAAGCGATCCCAACGTAGTAGTGGATATAAAATTTCACCAAATCAGAATAAGTGGATAATTTCAATAATAATTAATTAGGACAAAGAGTTTAAATATTGTTAAAGAACACAAGATGAGGAATGGACACATAAAAACAGACAAGATTGTAATGTATACCAATAAACATCTATCTTCTCAAACATAATTCTTTTACGCTGTGGGTTCAAAACCCAGCCCAGACCGAAAGTGCTTAAGCATAATTTAAATCGCATGTCAGTAGATTTACTGGGAAATAAAATAACACCTGGAAGACGAAATTCCTGTGCACTGGCGACGCTGTTATGATCCTGGAAATAGTTTATTAACAAACAAAATATTTAAATGCTTAGCGTCTTATACGTTTATACCGTATGTATATTCTGGTAGATTTTAAGGTTCAATAAGTCCACAGCATCCCTTTGTGCAACATGTTAAAATCGTTCCCATCAATACCTTCTATCATATTATTTATAGTGTAAAATTCGTAAATAGTTTTTAGAAATTATGAACGTCCTCCAAAAATTATTCCAAGTATTAGTATATCTGGCCAAATCAAGTTAACATTCTCCGATTACAAATATCTCAAATATTCCCTTTTGTGGGAGGATAATAAAGGCAGTAATTATGCCCGCCTCGAAAGCGTAGGTTGTAGCGTGTCTGACTTACGTTCAAGAGGTCTCGAGTTCAAATTTCGGTCAGGTGAGTTACCTGGATAAGGTTTTTCCGGGGTTTTCCCTTATCCTGAAAGACGAATGTTGGGTAACTCTAAGCTTTACGGACCCTGGGCCCACTTGAGCATCATTTCACCCATTCCATTCTTCGTCCGATATAACTTAACGTTGGAGGACGTAAATTAAGAAAAGAAAAAAATACAAAAAAGACAGTAATTTTCATCATTTGCCATGGGCTTCCTTACAAAATTTAAGGATGTTGTTTTATAATAGAACGTATGAGAGTGGGTAATATTCTCACTAGGTTTATAGCTTTAAAACTGCTACAAAGACTGAACTGACAGTCTCATCTCCCAGCGTGGTAAATGTATTAATAGTTGAGCTTATTTTTTCAGGCAAGTGCTGAGTGAAACGATTTAGAGACATTATTTTGACATAAAACTAGTGTGAGAGTGTGCTGCAAGTGAATGGGTTCGACTTATCCATCTTTTGACACGATGTGACTGTGTCACTTGGTAAAACAATAGCCTGGAATGAGAACCCTATGACTTTTTCTAAGTTACTGTAGACAAACAACAACAAAGTGATGAACATGACTTCCTGATAATCTTTGAGCACCCATCGTCTTTGTATTTTCAGTTCCCACGTTAACAAAGTTTATAGTTTAACTTTAACAGATGACATTTTGAGTTTCACATAAAACAATTGCTGCAACTCATGTGAAACACTCATAGTTACTGTTCACATACAGGCTTAACTGAAAGCTGAGTGGTTCGCAAATTATGATACGCAACCCACAAAAAGACAAAGTGCCTTATGCTTATTAAAAGCCCTAACCCGCCAATGTTAAAATTGGTAACTTAAGCTGCACGTTTCTCTGGAACTACTGCAAATATCAATGTGAATTTTTACGCTGTTTTAGGCAATCCTTTTAAGCATGTGCATTTGGTTTTTTATATAAGTTACTTTTTTTGTAAACGTTAGGATTTTTTCTATAACAACAGTTTTTCTTTAATTTACTATACAAAAAAGTTAAGGAAGTATTCATTGATCAACATACAAGTAGATGCACAATTCCATTATAGTGTACTTTATATCTGTTGAAACTTTGAGATATTTATCTTTTAAAGCTTTTTGGAAAACCCGACCTTTGCATTTTATGGAAATGTTAAAATGAAAACAAGGAAAACTCACTTTCAAAAGTCCAATGTTTACCATCTCTCTTTTGACTGAGCGGGATGGCTCAGGCGGTTTCTTCTGTGGCCGGCGTTCGGGAGACCCGGTTTCGTGGCCGACCTAACTGACCCAGGTTTCTGAGGTTTCTTCTGGGGTTTTCCCGGGTCTCTAGGCGAATGCTGGGTAGGTTAATTACATTCCCGAATTTCCTGTCCCTCCATTTCATCTATTTCGACTCCATTATCATTCCATATCGTCTCTCATCTGATGGAAGGTATCAGGGTAGAAGAATCGGTGGGTGTCTCGGCGGTGCATGGCAGGATGATATGCTCTGAGGAAAACTACTTGCTCCTCCGGTAGATCGGTTGCCGGTCTCCGCGCCTCTGCTGGGATCGTTTCGGGACCGCCAGGCAGGGACCTATGGGGTTCGGATCGCCTGCCTGAGACCATTAAGGCTCGGCTGCTGGGCTCGTTGCTGTCCCGCTGTGTTCGTTGTCCTGGCCTGTTGGGGGAAGTCTCTATCCAGGTAAACTGTAACGACCCTGCCCTCTGTACTGCCGTTGCTCCTTGGAACGGCCGCCCTCTGTCTCCTTCGCCTCATCCTTCCTTCCGGGAGTGCTCCCACTTGAGGCATAGGAACAAGGGCCCAGCATGGTGGCCTACGTACCGAATCCCCTCCATAATGAAATACCAAACCCAATCTTTACCTTGAACAGGCATCGGCCGTCTTAGCAGTAATGGTACCAATTTCTGCAGTGTAAATTCCACCATAAAATGAGCTAAATTTGACATATTTAACCCAAATGGTTAAAAAGTATTTTTATTATTATTTTAATGATGAAAATGAGAGTCCGATATAGCAGAATTTTCAAAAATATATTGAAATATTTGTGATGTGTTCCTAACACTAAACTATATATCAAAATGTTTGGAAATTTTCAAATAGTAATATAACCCTAGAAACAGAAAATGTTATGTTTTAACCCAATTGACATTTTAATCTTCCCTTAAATGTGGTGTTATATACGAATAAATATGACCTTTTTACCCAATTATGCAAGTTTCTATATAGTTTCTACAAAATGGTTATTAGTTTGTCTAACAAATAAATATAAGTGAAGAAAGTAGTACATTTCCTTCAACAATTGGATTGCGAGGTTTCACCAAGCTCTTTGGATTTGGTATTTGGTTAGAGAGAGAGAGAGAGAGAGAGAGAGAGAGAGAGAGAGAGAGAGAGAGAGAGAGAGAGAGAGAGAGAGAGAGAGAGAGAGAGAGAGAGAGAGAAAGTGAGTTTGATATCTAGAACGTAATCCCATTTCATACTATCATTTATTGGAAAGTCTTTCAATATTATTTATTATCTCAAAAACATGTTTTATTGACTGAATAGAATGTCTGACACATTGACATGATAAATGAAATGTGTATCTCGCAAATTGTTTAAATATTTTGTGAAATTTGATTGTATTCTGTAGAACAAAGGAAGCTTAAAATATAAATAAAAATATATTACAGAAAAATCGAAGATGACATAAAAGTAACAGGCTTTATATACCGAGAGCCATATCGGTAATGTTGCATGCAGCACGTTTAGAACTATGCTAAGAATCACCTAAGGACCAAGCTTAAGTTTCTTATGACCTTCATTCACTCGTTTGCTTTTATTTCACCTTGAATAAATATTTGAATTTTCTCTGCACATATTGAGATCTATTTGCTTAATTTGAAATAATTATTAGGTTGTCTCATAAGTTATGTCAGTTTTTATTTTTTATTTTGTTGTTTTCGAAAATTTATTGGGTTTCTTTGGGTTGGCAATGCTATTTACGGGATGCCATAGCTAGCATTGCGTAAAGTCTGTTAAGTTAACCCGTGTGCTGTTTGGCCGCCTCTTTTGACGAACCCTTATAATCGTTTTACAACACCGGCCCTCCTTCTACCAGTTCTTTCTGGAAGGTTGCCACCTTTCTCGATACGTCATGGGTATCGTACGAGGCTTCGTCTAAATAAATGTTCTTATGTCCATTACTGCGAAACTTCCTTAGTTATGACAAATATATATCGCCAAGCTACAATTCTACTGGATTCCATAATAACCCTTAACTTATTCAACGTGTCGTATTTGAAACCCAGCTCCTTTAGGAGACGGCGCAATATGAAGTGCCCATAAGGAAAATCACAAATTTCTTGCAAATGTGCAACCAATTCGTCTAAGGTGGGCGCTCTCCCTTTTGCATTGAATCTATAAATTTCTTGGCGATTTAAATCGCATTTGAAATTATCTACTTTAGAGAAACGTTATCTTTTGTTTTCACACTTGATCGGCGTCTTTGGTATTCCTTTCGTCACAATATTTCTTACTGTATTTCTGTCAATACCCAGAATTTATCAGGTTTATTGCATGACCCCTTACCAAAATTATTTGCCAGCACATATTTATATGTGTTCAAAACAAGCGCTCGAATTTGCTTAGAAACAGTTCCCGTTGAAACTTTGTTTTTTGAGGCCTTTCCAGCAATATAACTCGGCCCAGTTATTCACACTATTGTCCCACTTTGATTATGTTCACGTGACTGAAATTTATCTACCACTTCATTTGCATTTACCACTTCATTTCCCTCCCACTGTCTACACATCGTGACACACAACGAATTGCTGCACATAACGAAACAGATCAACTGGAAGTTGGAATTTTGGCAACTGAGACTCCACGTGGAGTAGACATGCGGCAGGGTTGCTATTGGTCCTGAACGACAGTGTTCAATTTCTGAAGTGTGGAGATAGATTTATGACGGTCATTAGTGGGCGGGAGGCTCAGGTTCCTTTGACTCCGAACTGCACACGCGTTAACTAAACAGACTTTAACATTTGCTCCGTGTTGGTCCACGGCTTAACTTGGTCCGAGGCTTTTTATCGTCTATGAATTCCAAAATGTTAGATCGCCTTTGGTCCGGACCAAGTTAGTCGGAAGATAGTCTAGACCAAAGGGATAACTATGAATAAGGCTCTAAAGATTTACCACGTTCTGAAAGACCTAAGTATTGAAGACACATGCCGAGCTTTGCGAGAAAATCACAAAGGAAAAGTATGCGTAGGCCTTCAAAAGAACTTGGTACATCAAAGATAACATACATTGCCACATTAAGGCACTTGGACAACCATACAGAAGTTGTAGATCTGTAGCTCACGAACTGACAACTCAACAGGCTGAACGTAGGGTGAATGTCATCATCGTATTCGTAATACCATGAATAGTAGATTTGTCAGGAGAATTATCGCTTGTGATCAAAAATGGGTATATTGAAACGCTGATGCCTGGAAACAGTGGTTTGACTCCCACCAACTTCCCAAAGTCATCGTTAAAGAAATCAGTTCGATCCCAAGGTAACGTTATGTGCCTGGTGGAATTTTGAAGGTGTGCTTCACTGGGAGTTTGTTCCAAAAGGGTGAGCGATTGATGCGGATGTTTATTCTCAACAACTGGAACCAGTTCATGAAAGTTTGAGAAGGAGGTACCCAGTATTAATTAACCGAAATAGAGTTCCAGTGCAACAAGACAATGTAACGCTACATACTGCACGAACACCATGGAAAAATTCAGGAATTGGGAGGAATCGAACTGCTACCACACCCAGCATACATCCCTGATCTTGCACAATCAGATTTTCATCTTTTTGGTCCACGGTTCATTTTCTAGTGGAAGAAATTGACAACTTCGATGCAGTGCAAGTGGATATCATCAAAAACCAGAGACTGGTACAATCGTGAGATAATAAACCACACAAAAAGATGGCTTGAAGACCATTGAATCTAATGGTTTATACCTACTTTGAATATTAGTTAACTGCTTGTCAGCAGTTCCATCCAGCCACTCTAACCATTTGAGCTACTATAGCCAACATGCCGACATGATATTAAATTCTCCAACTGACTCGTGTTTCCAGAAGATCCGTGGTTCAAATCCCGGCTATGGCATTGAATTTTTCAGTCTGGCTCTACGCTTTCATAATGCATCCTATACACGGCTAGTGTGAAAGAACAATTAATTTCTTTTATAGATATTATTATAATTATCGATTGATGTTCTACCTTGATGATAAAGATATTGACGGTTGCTTGCAAATCGGCAATGATGGAAGCTATAAGCCGATTATACAGGAAGGCATTAGTGCATCATGCAGTGTTACTGAAAACAGAAATGAAGAGTACTCAGACTCAGACATTGGTGATGACCCATGCACAAGCAGTAGCAAATATAGAGAAATCAATGTTTTATTTCGAGAGCCAAGCCGAAACATTTCTAAATGAACTTAAATATTAAAGAGGATGCGAGATCGTGCTGCTCATAAGCAATATACTAAACTGAGACAGCAGAAGGTTACGGATCTTTTTACTATTGGCTAGTTTGAATTTATATCGTGTGCAGTGCAAATACGTACGGTACAAATAATTTTTATTTGTTTTAGGTGAAAGTAGGTTGAAAGGAATTTTCAAACGCTTAAGAATATTTCGGCAGGGACGTACATGTTTTATCGTTCTTCCGTCATTCTCCGGATAACCCGGATCGGCCCTAGCCCTGATTAAACCTGGTAAACGAGGTTCCACTGTATTTTAAAATGCAAACAGTTGGAAGAAGTCATTCCGATTGTAACGCTCACACACACCCACACGTACACATACACACATGTTTACCTACTTGGTTTTAACACATTGTATGTCATTTTGATTGAAGCTCGATATCGAATTTTCGTGTGGAATGCAACACTTCCTCTAGTACATGTGGTAGCGAAAATAAAAATAAATAGGAAAATGTAAAGTAGGTTATTTGAAAAAATATAGAAGAGTGCCGGATATCCAGCTTTTTATCAACGTCTAGAACCACAGCTTAGTAAAACATTAACATTAAAGAAGCAGTGAAGCAGTTTTTTGTGCAGGGATATCACTTCACAAACTTGCGGTTTTACTCTTCCCCTGTCCCCTTGCATTTAAAGAACTCCCTATCAACGTGATATTATTTCCTATAACACGTGTGGTCCACGTGTTCCCACTGCTGCAGGAAGTGGCTTCTCGGTGGCACAGCTTCCGGTTCTTGCCTTCGGGACAAGTCTCCCTATTCAGTTCCTTCAGGACACCTTGAGTCCTTGAGAAATCTTCCCGAGACAAGACACAAGAAATGGGTGTGGCGTCTTTTTCCCTTCCAACCTCGGTTTTTTGTTTTATTGTACACATAACGTGTCAATTGACGATGTTATTAACTACGTTTTGCCTCCAAGTTTGACTATACTCATCTTTAAATACGTTTATGCTGTAATTGTGTCAAGCCTGATGAAGGAGATTTGTTACTTATTTTAATTAGTGGCAATTTATCATTTTATGGTTGTTAATCAATTCAGGGAGTTTTTGTGGGAGTAAAGTTATAATTTCTAAATTAAATTGAGTTTTATTTAAGGAATTTCTTTATTTGCAATGCTTTTCAGAGTCTCGTTCAATATTAAGCGCGAAAGGCCACTTAATTTTGCTCAGAGGTCTCCTTGTAAGGCTTGAGGTTAATTTATGTGTTGTAAATTTACGTCAAGGGATCACGGAGTTTATACTCCCTTTCGAAGAAAGTCATGCTAAGGATTTCTATGGAAAAAAATTTACCGTGTTTGAATCCATGTCCTGAAAGCAGAACATAGTAGTAACCAGAGAAGACGATTGCTCGTTTCTAGACCTGATATTCTTTTAAGTAGTCCTATAAATACAAAACAAGTTTTGCCTAAAGTAGGGACCACAATTCTACAACTTTATAATAATTTTAAAATAAGTCAATGTTCAATATCCCTGACAGAACTTAATAATTAGATTCAATAATGATAATGATGATAATGATGATGGTAATGATAATGATGATACGAGGGCTGTTCAATAAAGAATGATCATAATTTTTCGCACTAAAATTCAACCTTATTGTATTCAGTTAGCTTAATGTGAAACAAACACGCCGTAGTCGTGTCATTGATGGAACTCCTGGTTCCCGCCTGTGAGAACCAGGCAAGTTCAGACATGTTCAGTATCGCCTACCGCTGCAATGGAGGTAACATGCAGTTAAAGTTGATGTTAGAGGAAGATCCGGAGTTTCTTTCAAACGTAATCACTGCTGATGAAACTTGGCTACATCATTTTGATCCTGAGGGCAAACAGCAAAGCTCAGTGAGGAAATCTCCTTCATCACCAACCCCCCAAAAAAGCAAAAGTGGTTGCTTCTGCTGGGAAAGTTATGGTTATCTCATTCTTTGATATTCATGGAATTGTCTATCAGCATGTTGTACCTGCACACACATCAGTAACTGGACAATACTACATGGATGTCCTGAAAACATTGCAAGTCCATATCAGGCGCAAAAGACCACATTTCCATGAAGCAGGCTGGATGCTGCATCACGATAATACGCGGCCGCATATTGCCAATGCTGTTGCTGAATATCTTGCAAAAATCAACGTGAAGTGCATCCCTCACCCTCCCTATAGTCCGGATTTAGCCCCTTCTGACTTTTTTCTATTCCCTAACTTGAAGAAACGCCTTCGTGGGGGGCATTATCCATCATCAGAAGCAGTGGTGAAGGCTGCGGAGGCGATTTTGAAGGATCTGCCAAAAATTATTTCCAGCATGTCTTTGAAGACTGGCAGAAACGCTGGGACAAGTGCATCGCATTCAGGTGAGACTAATTTGAGAAGGACGAGTAAAGATACGTTGTCAAAAAAAGAAAATTGTGATCATTCTGTATTGAACAGCTCTCGTAATAATAGTACAGCATGGGATAGCCAAACATATGAATAGCTTTGAATAGCTTTGAATAGCTTTGATGTGAACAGAAGCACAGTGATGTCCTTCAATAATAAATTCACACCTTTATTCAACAAGGATTTCAAATAAATTTATAAGTAAATAATCATATACAAGTAGGAGAAACAGCATTAATACATTCATTTGGAATAGTAAGCATTTGGCTTGAAAAGAAACAAGAATTGTAAACTTTTAAGAATGTCCCTAAGATGACGGACATGAGAAGGTCTAAACATTTAACGTGCAATATATCGAAAGCGGCTAACGCTATGAAAAAATATTTGAACGCAAGTAGTGTACTTTAAAGATTTTTCATGCATTTATTACAATGTTTCAAATTTCAACCTTATAAAAAGGCCATTGAACTTGAAGACTTCTCAAGCAATTAGAAAGTTCATTTAATTTCAAGCTTAATATAAAAATAGTAGATAACATTTTATCAAAATCTTTACAGTTTTGGGGATGATAAGAAACAATTAAAAGGTTACTTCCATATATAAAGGTACATGGTTTGAAGTAGTGTAAACCTTAACTTCACATGTTGCTTCTTGAGTGTTGCATGATTGATAATACCGTTTTGTCAAGCTTTCCATCAATCTGGCTAAAAATTAATTTTAAGCATGTTACAAGTTTCAAATATACAGCGTGCTGAACTTTCCAGAAGATGCGATTTTTAAAATAGTATTTATTTTAAATATTCGTGACGTTCGCTGATTACTGCTTAAATATTTGCCATACTTTGTGCTTATAATTTTATAGGCATAAAAGATGCTTTATACACGTTACTGATTCAGTTTACTTTTGCTCCAAGAACTAGTAATACTGTTATCTTGCTGGCTATAAAGTTAAAATCATGCATAACGTGTGAAGTTTGGTATTATTCGATCACTTTTGTTTTCTCTTTCAGAGAAAGAGAGAGAGTGAGAGAGAGAGAGAGAGAGAGAGAGAGAGAGAGAGAGAGAGAGAGAGAGAGAGAGAGAGAGAGAGAGAGGCACTTGGAACCATTTCTAAAAGGAATATTTCTATCATAATTGGATCTCAACACAAATATTTTCTGTAAATCTCCATGTATATATGTATATAATTTTGTTTTGGGATGAAATTCAGTACTTGCCTTACACGTACAGAAATGAAAATATAGACTCTAGACAACCACAATGGTTGTTTATAGATAAACCATTGGCAGTTTTATTTCATGCGTTTCTAGCACAGAATAAACAATATTCAGCGTTCATTTCCTCTTATTTCTTTTTTTTTTAATTTACGTCCGGTAACTTTTTTAAAAGTCATATCGGACGATGAATGGAATGGGTGAAATGATGCTTAAATGAGCCCAAGGTTCATGGAGCTTAGAGTTACCCGACATTCATCTTTTAGGATAAGGGAAAACCCCGGAAGAAACCTTATCCACGTAACTCAGCCTGACCGAGATTCGAACTTGGGACCTCTTGAACGTGTGGCAGACATGCTACCATCTACGCAACCGAGGCGGGCAATTAAATTATTTTACCTAGGATTTAAGAAGCAAGATGGAGCCATAGATAGATAAACTCTCGACCATAACAAGTGCTAACCTTCCTCTTGTGAGAGCCCTTTGTTAGGGTTGTTGTACATCACGCCCAATCCTCGATCAGGAAGCTGCTAATTCTTAATGACGGTCTTAATAAACTGTCAACAACAGCTTCCTTAGGAATCTCGAGGGCAGGAGTTCTCCCTAACCTGAGATATCTGTACACCCTCCACGTGCGAATATTCTGCAATACTCTTTTTATGGAAAATTTGGGGAAGCGTGCCACAGAGGCACGCGACAAAACAAGGCACACGACAGACGCGTGCCCGAGATATGCCGAACTTTTCCGATGTATGGTAGCGGGTGTGTCGTCCGCCAGCAAGGAGCAGATGGTCACAAGAAGAAAAGAAAAACAAGATTATAGAAGTGAGGTTGGTTCTTTTGAAAGAGAAGAAAAGAAAGGTCTGGCTGCTGTGACGCCACCTTCAAACCCCACCCCTCTTCACGGTTTTGCGGAGTTCATTGCCATTCGGGCGGATAAATACAGGATCGGCGACGCAACATGCTTCAGGACAACCTTCCGCAGGGGTAGTTTCGTCTGGAAGGTTATCTTACCTCAGCATGAACCCCTGGGCCATTTTAAGGTGGAATTTGCAGAAATTTTGAGGGAACATCTACAAACTGTAATAGAAATAACATTCACTTTCAAGGGACGAACAAATTTATCCAGTAATTTCGGTAGATAAAATTTGGAGATATACTTAAAATAGAAATATTTCGTAAAGAAAATGTGTACAAGATTAAATAAACCCAGCGTTATCTCCATCTACCTGTAATAAATAAAACACCTTCCTATCAAACTTTGTGCATTATTAATAATTTTAAATAACTTCGTTGCATAATTTCAATGTAAATACCGCATTAAAATAATAATAAAATAATAAAAATAAAATAATAAAATTTCACATATTATAATTTTTAAATACTGCCTTAATATGTTAACTACCTGCTAGGAAAGTTGCCAAGTATGAGTACGATTTAAACGTTCTGTTGCTGCTGCAGCTGCAGACAATAACCTTTTTGCACCGTCCGCATGTTTGTTATATTAGTCTTATTGAATGACTTTTTCAATATATTTTTCATTTCTGAAATTCTGCGTACATTAGTTTATCTCGTAAATACATGGAAAGAATATGGAGTTTCAAGACAAGTATAAAGCGAACTAAGTTTTAAACTCATTAATGAATAATAATACAAATGTTGCAAAAACAATTTATAAAAGAACAATAAAAGATATATTGCACTGAAAGTCCTGATAGAATATTTTCAGAGTAAATTAGGGGTACTTTTATGTATGTACACTATTTTTTTTTTTTATAATTTTAGAAAGAAAACACAAAGAACTTTTATATCTGTGGTGTTATAATGTTCTGTCTGATTTAAAAGGAAACACCAAGACAATATTTCGAAAATAATAACAAAGTAAAACTCTTTATACTTTAAAATATAAAGCCTTTGCATATAAAGATCAAAAGTGGTTCATTTCTATAGAAAAATGACCTTTAAATTTATATATGCGAGTTTTCAATGAGAGGGAATATTTAGGTAGCCATTTCCTCTTCGGTGAACAGTTTATACTAATGTAAAATGTAGTTTCCTTGTTTTTGTTATGACAATGTGCAAACACGTGTCCGCACACGTGTGACACAGTTATGTTGTAGTATACTACCTAGCTCACGGAAGTAGGTTAGCTACGTCAGGAACTTCCGGCCCTTGCTCGCTTCCTGCCGACATGGGGTGCATGGACCATCAGCATCCACCTTTCCTCAGCTGCTTTCCCACTCTTATATCATTGTTTCAAGTCAGTCTTTAAGGACTATCTCTTGGGGTCAAAAAGTCTGACTTGTATTACATGGCTTAATCTCATCGTAGATTTTCATTTAGATAATTAATTGAAATATTGATAGATTAAAAGCTTATTTTGCAGCTGCATCCTGTAGAGCATGATAATAAATTAAATTACAAAGTAGTGATGCATACGTTTTAAATGTGTTATAAAAGTTATGGATACCAGATCAGAGTTCTTATAACTGTGCTGACATCTGAGATGATCTTTGAGATATAAACTGTACCTATATGTGAATGAAATTACTTTTTACTTGCAGTAGGCTTATATGCTTATTATGCTTTTCCCTTCATTATAAACGGTCTACAGACTATTGCAATATTTTCAAGCGATCTTGAAAACATTGGAATAGTTCTATAACTAAAATTCAGCGAAGACAAAGACTAAAAACGAGAAAGACAGACAGACGGACGGAACAAATAGTACCATAGCGTCCATTGAAAACTATTTCGACAGAGTATAAACCTGGAAGCCAGAGTTTTAACTATAGGCATAGGTAAAAATAACGCACAAACACGCGCACATGCATACACACACGTACAATTCTTCTATGAAAATTGCATTACTGGTGATAGGTTTTGCCAAGAATAACCTCAATTAAACAATTGTTCTTGTACAATACATGCTGTCAGTTCGTAGACCAGTTTTTCTTTTCTACTCTACATCTTCACTAAGTAGAAGTGTTGTATTCCACCAAAAAGATTTTATAGCAGATTTAACAGAAAATACTTGCGAGATCTCATAATAAAAAATAAATTAATAAAATTAGCAATAGTTCGGGTGTGGGTAAAGGATTTTTTTTATTTCTTTTTATTTTACGTCCTCCAACGTTAAGTCATATCGGACGATGAATGGAATGGACGAAATGATGCTCAAATGACCCCGGGGTCCATAGAGCTTAGAGTTACCCGAAATTCGTCTTTCAGGATAAGGAAAACCCCCGGAAAAAAGCCTTAACCAGGTAACTCGCCCTGCCCGAGATTCCAACTCGGGACCTCTTGAACGTGAGGCAGACACTCTACCACCACGCTACCGAGGCGGGCATGTAGGTGAGTGTCTGTGTATGTGTGTGTGTGAATAGTACACTCCAAAATTAAAAACTTCTAATTACCAAATTTTGATTTTCAGAAAAATGACTAAAATTACCATTAAATTACCATGGGTATATTCTCATGACAAGTAAAATGTATCCATATCTTGAAATTTCTGTTAACAGTATCTGAAGTACTTTTCTTGTATTTTATTCTGGGTGACTTTTGCACAGTTACTAAACCATAAGAGATAGAATAGAATATTTCTTTTCTATAAATCTCATAAAAGCAAGCAATCCATGTTAAATGTTTTGAGTGTGGTGAGTTATCCATTTCCAGGATATTCCTTGCTGTCACTTTCCATTTTTAAATATTTATATGCTCAAATAATTATTTGTTTCTCTTTCTTTCTTATTATATATACAGTACTCGAGGCGCGGGAGCCCGATCCCAAATCAGTGCCTACCGCCCGGCCGCTGCATCTCTCACTTCCACCTACAACGAGCGTTTTGATTTGTTTGCAGTGCTGCAGGGTGGGGTGCGGTTAGCACCCGGGAATACAGCCTTCACAACCTGGAGCCACTATTTTTACTTCAAGTATTTTCTTAATTGGCTGCCCAGGTACTTCCCGAAGCTGAGTGTAGCTTATACCAAAATGTGTAACGAAAGTATATTAACAACATATTTTTAATTTAATTTACCTTTTTTTAACGTTAAGTCATATTGGACATTAAATTAAATGGGCAAAATAATATTAAAAGATCCCAGGGGCCGGTCCCGGAAAAAACCTTATCCAGGTAACTCACTCTGACCGAGATACAAACCCACGACCTCTTGAACGTGAGTGAGGCAGACACCATCAATGCTACCAAGGCGAGCAACAATTCCAAAGAATTAGGTTTTGTAAGAGTAGTGAGCGGAAAAAGTTATGGAAGTGCTACAGATCTACAGATCAGAGTTTTTTTTTCTTTTTTGTGCTGATATGGACCACGAAATGAGATGCCAAAATTATGGCAGTTCAAATTGGGTAAACCTAAGTTATCAACAAAGAATATTTCTAAAACAATAGAGAAAACAGAAAATCTATATATTAATCAGTTCCACGTTTTTTATACGGCTAGGTTCCTTTTTCTGTTTAACATTTTTGTGATTTTTCAGCTATATTGCATTAAACAAAAATTAATTCAGAATGAGGAGCAATTTAAAAGCTATTAGCGGAGAATTGAATATAATATAGTTATACTCGTCATTTAAATGTTCTAAAAGAGTATTTTAATTAAAAATATTAAAAGTTTGTCATGAGATGTCGGTTGGGGGATTACCTATCTTAAAAATGTTTAATTTTAGAAGGATACTGAACCCTAATATCACACCTTCAGGGTGTTTTGAAAATAAGTACTATGGCGACATTTCAATGCAACATTTTTGCCTTAGAATAGTCCCATCTACCCTTTCTGGTAATTCATAAAGTAAAATACATAAAATTAAAATAAGTAATAGACGAACCAATAAATATGCAAAATAAACTCAATAAAGGAATGTGGATTATACATTATTTACTGGAGATTTTTAACCAGTTTGTGTGATATAAAGCAATTTCATTGCTGTTTACGTTCTGGAAATGTGTTCCTTGAAGAGATGTTCGATTCTGTAATGGAACAGACATTTTCTCTAGTTATTTGTACCTAACACCAAGCCTCGTAACGTAATATATCACATGATTAATGAAAATATTTCAATTCAGTTAAGTGTAGAATTAACATTGCGGAGTACATTGTTATATCACTCTCTCAGCATTCCAGTACATCTAGAAAATAAGCAAGTTATATTAGATTAGAGGAAGGGGCTTATTTACACACGTTCATTAACTTCCAAATTCATTCTTTTAACGAACATTTTGACAAATACTTAATAATTATTTTCAAAACTCTCGGGGCTAAGTCTATGAAGATCTAGGTGGAAGAAAGGATAACTTAGAATCAGGAAGTCGTAGCATTGTGTAGCATAACTGAGCTAAACTCAATCAAAATCTGTTTCTTGTTTTATGACTTACGGAAATTATTACCTCTACTTGCTCTGCCCCCCTCCCTCAGCACCTAACAACAACCACGTGATTCCTTCTCCTTCCACTGATATAGAAAAACAGGATGGGTAATCCACCAGGTTGTCAGGTTGGGGCTACATCGGCGTCCCCCTCTATCCCAAAGAAAGCAACAGTTGGATACGTGCACATGGCGTTCCCTAAAAGGACAGATGGTACATCTACCCCCCCCCCCCTTTCCAGGCCCATTCTCTTTATGCACCGGCTCCCTTCTTTCTTACCTTCCCTCCACTACTTGATAGAAATCGCAGGTAGGTAGATCGTATAAGACGCGATTGATTGCTTTAATCAATGTTTCCGTTTCCTCATAGGAAGTATGGAAATAGTTTTTTTTTTATTAAATTTAGATTTTAATCGAAACATAAAGGGCAAATTTATGAGCTTTAAATTATTCATTTAAGATTTAATTTTGAGTAGATTTTTCTTGACTTAAGACAAACGATTAGTAATTTAATTAATTCCTTTATGTTTTATTTCGTAGAGTAGCTCTGCATTTGACTAATATCGAAATTTTGAGAGAAATTTTTTAGACAAAAATATTGTTCTAAATTTATACACTTTTTCTACTCATAAATTTACACTAACCTTTATAAATTACAGTAATAATATTCAAAATATGTAATTCTCGTGCATTTCTTTGCGTATCTCTTATGATGCTCCAGTAAATATATATTAAATTACTATTTTAGTATATCTCAGTGCTTGAAATTATTCTTTTCTTCAGTTTCATATGACATATCAAACAGTCTTCTTTTATTGAAGATGATTGATATGCTATTTGAGCATGACTAACTCTCTTATGGTTTAGTTATAGACAGGGGCACACTCCTAACAAAAAAAAAAAAAATGTTGGGGGACGCACACCTAGATCCGCCTTCTTGCTTTGGTTGTTCTCAGCATGCGTATGACCTTTTACCCATTCTTTTATGTAAACCTCCAGGTTCCACATATGTATTTGAGGTCCGTTAATAGTCCTGAACATTATTTGAATGTATATATTTTGTATTTTTGCAGTATTTTGAATATTAAATTATGAAAGGTAATGAATTAGAAAAGTATAAAAAATATTATTAGTAAGCGGACTGCGTCCCCCTCCGAAAAATAGTGGGGGAGCATACATCCGCGTTCCCCCTCCACTATGGCCCTGGTTATAGTTTCTAAATGTATATATGTTATCCAAAATTATGCAAACCCCAAATGAGTTTAAAGAGGGCTTCACAGGTTATACCACACAGAAGATATCAGGTGTATGTATAATTGATCAGTCACGCGAATATGTTAAATATCTTATTAAAAAGGAATACGTGTATATGTACATGGTATGTGTGTGCTATATTCACTTCCCACTTCCTACACTTCCACAGATTCTGGGGCTATTAATGTGTGTTTCATGGTACCCTTAGTGAAGCAAACCTTAAAGAGAAGGAGAAGAACAAGAAGAAGAAGAACAAGAAGAAGGAGAAGAACAAGAAGAAGGAGAAGAACAAGATGAAGAAGAACAAGAACAAGAACAAGAACAAGAAGAAGAAGAACAAGAACAAGAACAAGAACAAGAACAAGAACAAGAAGAACAAGAACAAGAACAAGAAGAAGAAGAACAAGAACAAGAACAAGAAGAAGAAGAACAAGAACAAGAACAAGAACAAGAACAAGAACAAGAACAAGAACAAGAACAAGAACAAGAACAAGAACAAGAACAAGAACAAGAACAAGAACAAGAACAAGAACAAGAACAAGAACAAGAACAAGAACAAGAACAAGAACAAGAACAAGAACAAGAACAAGAACAAGAACAAGAACAAGAACAAGAACAAGAACAAGAACAAGAACAAGAACAAGAACAAGAACAAGAACAAGAACAAGAACAAGAACAAGAACAAGAACAAGAACAAGAACAAGAACAAGAACAAGAACAAGAACAAGAACAAGAACAAGAACAAGAACAAGAACAAGAACAAGAACAAGAACAAGAACAAGAACAAGAACAAGAACAAGAACAAGAACAAGAACAAGAACAAGAACAAGAACAAGAACAAGAACAAGAACAAGAACAAGAACAAGAACAAGAACAAGAACAAGAACAAGAACAAGAACAAGAACAAGAACAAGAACAAGAACAAGAACAAGAACAAGAACAAGAACAAGAACAAGAACAAGAACAAGAAGAAGAAGAAGAAGAAGAAGAAGAAGAAGAAGAAGAAGAAGAAGAAGAAGAAGAAGAAGAAGAAGAAGAAGAAGAAGAAGAAGAAGAAGAAGAAGAAGAAGAAGAAGAAGAAGAAGAAGAAGAAGAAGAAGAAGAAGAAGAAGAAGAAGAAGAAGAAGAAGAAGAAGAAGAAGAAGAAGAAGAAGAAGAAGAAGAAGAAGAAGAAGAAGAAGAAGAAGAAGAAGAAGAAGAAGAAGAAGAAGAAGAAGAAGAAGAAGAAGAAGAAGAAGAAGAAGAAGAAGAAGAAGAAGAAGAAGAAGAAGAAGAAGAAGAAGAAGAAGAAGAAGAAGAAGAAGAAGAAGAAGAAGAAGAAGAAGAAGTCCCTGAAGTAATGTTTCCTCAGATCAAAACTCTGATAAGACCATAAAAGTTAAAGGTGTTTGTTTGCCCTATTGAAAGTTTCGTTTGTTATTGCCACTCTTTGATTTACTTCTTGATGTCTTATGTATTACATAGAACGTGTACACCTCAGTGATCTAGAGCGTTTATTTTCTTATCCCGATTTTGCAAATGTAGTATCTGTCTTAATTGCATTTTTAAACTTTCAGTAAAGCCACTGTAATTAGTTTTGAAAATAAACTGGGCTTTAAGAATTATAGTAATTCAATGTGACAACCAGGAAAATAATATTGTTAGTTCGATGTGAATTTCTTATAACCGAAATCTCCTCCTTGGCTGATTTTCATAGGAAACGTGACTGATAGAAAATTTGAAACACTTTCATTAAGTTTCTCTCTGTCCCCGCCACGCCGTCTCCCAAACCAAAAAGAAATAAGATATTCTAGAATCATCTAGAGACTGGGAAAGAACTTTTGGTTCTTAGATTTTACATATCCAGGTGAGATTTTCCAGAATATTTTCTACAACCCCACTGGCTGGTCTCACCCTTTGAAATGATTCACTTCATTCATCATCTGCCTATTCCCGTGTGTTAATGGTAAGTTAAAACCACAAACAAATAAACTGTCTAGACGTTTCAGAGTAATGTGACCATTAGTCATGGAACATATGAAAGATGCGAGTTACACCATGTGCGCACACCTGGACACTGATTTTTAATGGTCGAGTCTCAGAAACAACGACATCTGCGGAGATGTTTCCATATTACGTCGGTGCCTTTCCAGAGAATGACCCGTAACAGTCTTCTTTTTTAGGCCTCTGCTATTTTTGCTTCTTATGCAGCTGCTCGTAACTTTTAGCACACAAGTTTTACGTGATCTTAAGTTTCTTTTCCCCTCTGTTTCTTTTATATTTGGAGCCTTTTGCTTAGGCGATTTTGGTTCCGACAACTGGGCCACAATGTTAACTTTCATATTTATTTTTGACAGGGCACATTGTATTAGAAGGCACATCTTCAAAGTACAGATCTTTCATAATTGCGTTGAAACGTAATAGAAGTTTATTCAGGCTAACTGACGAATCTATATTAAATAGATCAGCCTGGGTGACTCCGTTGGCTAGGCATTAGCTTACTAATCCCAAGTCATGGGTTTAAACCGGTCCAGATCGATGGTTTGTGACCACCCCGTGTCTCTAGATTTATTAGCATGTAAAAGAACAGCGAAATGAAATTCCACCACACCGGCGGCGCTGGTATAATCCCGGTAATTGAGTGTCATAACAAATGAAAACATCGTTACGATCTATATATCTAAATATCTACATCAATGTTTAGGTAAACTTTATGAGGTTTGTTTACCAATGCCTATTGTGTTTACCGTTGCCGATGGTCGGATATATGGCCGATAATCGTTTGGTTTAACTCACTATCAGCGACAACAGATTGTAGCCGTAATACGGTCATAAAGTTTTGGAACATTTGCGGATAGTGGAGATAATACAGCAGTCCATAAACAACCTCTGTGAGAAGAAGTCGCGAGGAATTATATCCGGCGAACTGTGCGGTCCATTTACTTCAAATGTTGTCTTTGGCATATGATCTATTCAAAGTTATGATAATTTTGTGTTTAGATAGTCTTTGAACACAACAGCAGCATATTTCCATCATTGAAACATATTTTGTTACAATGGTTTCTCGGGACTGCAGCCAAGTTATGTTTTTTTCTCCAAGCCTTCAGCTATCTTAACTCTGTGATCCTCCTCAGCGATGAGGAAGCTTTAAATCTCTCATATCATTTTATTGTCCTCATGTCCTCATTCATCTGAGGCATCGCTCAATTTTTTAAAATCTCCAACAAATTGCTCCAGTTACTGCGCAGTCCATTGAGAAAATTCTGATGTGATGCATTCACACTACTCTATACGAAAAACTTACACATGCATAAAACGGACTCCTTATATCCCGGAAACCTGGAAAAAAGAAAAATAAATTTCGGAACAGAGCTATTTCTCATGTAAAATTTTACTGTAAGAGAAAAACTGTCTAACGCGGAAACAGAATATGTTTCAGTAACTGCGTAAACAACCTAATTTACTTTATGTGTAATGGGTTCAAACGTACGTATTTTGCAATAATTTTGAGGGCAAATGTACTTACACCGAAGTTCTATAAAGCATGAAGTCACAAAATGTAATCCTTCGAGGAAAAGGGAAACCAAACCATTAGCTCTCTCAACTCTCCTCCAACACATATAGTAAGGGTAAAACTGTTTTCCAGTGTTTTCACTCTCAGTTTCGTTATTACACGTGATCAAGTACGAGTGGAAGAAAACTGTGAAATTTGTTTATTTTTAAAAACATAGTTTGTGCGCACAAATTCTGTAAAATGCGTTCTAAACGTAAGACATTATCACTGGAGGAAAAAGTTAAGGCTATTGAAGGACACTAAAAGAACAAACGTCCAGCTAAATAAATGTGTTGTTTAAAGCGTTGAAAACTTAGATATATGAAATTTTGAAGAAAATAAATAAATAAATAAATAAATAAATAAATAAATAAATAAATAAATAAATAAATAAATAAATAAATAAATAAATAAATAAATAAATAAATAAATAAATAAATAAATAAATAAATAAATAAATAAATAAATAAATAAATAAATAAATAAATAAATAAATAAATAAATAAATAAATAAATAAATAAATAAATAAATAAATAAATAAATAAATAAATAAATAAATAAATAAATAAATAAATAAATAAATAAATAAATAAATAAATAAATAAATAAATAAATAAATAAATAAATAAATAAATAAATAAATAAATAAATAAATAAATAAATAAATAAATAAATAAATAAATAAATAAATAAATAAATAAATAAATAAATAAATAAATAAATAAATAAATAAATAAATAAATAAATAAATAAATAAATAAATAAATAAATAAATAAATAAATAAATAAATAAATAAATAAATAAATAAATAAATAAATAAATAAATAAATAAATAAATAAATAAATAAATAAATAAATAAATAAATAAATAAATAAATAAATAAATAAATAAATAAATAAATAAATAAATAAATAAATAAATAAATAAATAAATAAATAAATAAATAAATAAATAAATAAATAAATAAATAAATAAATAAATAAATAAATAAATAAATAAATAAATAAATAAATAAATAAATAAATAAATAAATAAATAAATAAATAAATAAATAAATAAATAAATAAATAAATAAATAAATAAATAAATAAATAAATAAATAAATAAATAAATAAATAAATAAATAAATAAATAAATAAATAAATAAATAAATAAATAAATAAATAAATAAATAAATAAATAAATAAATAAATAAATAAATAAATAAATAAATAAATAAATAAATAAATAAATAAATAAATAAATAAATAAATAAATAAATAAATAAATAAATAAATAAATAAATAAATAAATAAATAAATAAATAAATAAATAAATAAATAAATAAATAAATAAATAAATAAATAAATAAATAAATAAATAAATAAATAAATAAATAAATAAATAAATAAATAAATAAATAAATAAATAAATAAATAAATAAATAAATAAATAAATAAATAAATAAATAAACAAACAAACAAACAAACAAACAAACAAACAAACAAACAAACAAACAAACAAACAAACAAACAAACAAACAAACAAACAAACAAACAAACAAACAAACAAACAAACAAACAAACAAACAAACAAACAAACAAACAAACAAACAAACAAACAAACAAACAAACAAACAAACAAACAAACAAACAAACAAACAAACAAACAAACAAACAAACAAACAAACAAACAAACAAACAAACAAACAAACAAACAAACAAACAAACAAACAAACAAACAAACAAACAAACAAACAAACAAATAAATAAATAAATAAATAAATAAATAAATAAATAAATAAATAAATAAATAAATAAATAAATAAATAAATAAATAAATAAATAAATAAATAAATAAATAAATAAATAAATAAATAAATAAATAAATAAATAAATAAATAAATAAATAAATAAATAAATAAATAAATAAATAAATAAATAAATAAATAAATAAATAAATAAATAAATAAATAAATAAATAAATAAATAAATAAATAAATAAATAAATAAAGACGAGTGGTTAAGGGCAACAGTAGAACATGTAGGGCAACGTGAAACATGTCACAAAATCGATACAGTATGAAAAGCTAAATCGTGCTGTGTTCAAGTGGTTATTGCGCGCGCTTATGGATTTTTTTTCTTTTGGTAACTTACGTCGTTCAACGTTAAGTCATATCCGACGATGAATGGAATGGGTGAAATGATGCTCAAATTAGCCCAGGGTCAATAGAGCTTAGAGTTGCCCGACATTCGTCTTCCAAGATAAGGGAAAACCCCGGAAAAACTTATCCAGGTAACTCACCCTGACCGTGGTTCAAACTCGGAAACTCTTGAATGTGAGTCAGACACTTTACCACATCACTACCGAGGCGGGCTTCCCATTTCTGAACCATTGCTTCAGAGTCAAGCTTTAGAGACAGGAAAAAAAAAAAAATAGGTAAAGACGATTTCAGAGCTTGCAATGGATGTGTCGTGAGTTTCAAACATCGCATAACATTGTTTCGAACACTGTGAATGATGAAACAAGTGATGTTGATAGGTAGACATCGAAAGGGAAAGTTGAAAACAGAGAAACTAGGCGATAAACTACAATTATTAAACGTAAGTTGAAAACATAGCACATAACACATATTAGATTCTTATTCTTTATTCTTCATTGTACGAGGGGGGATCCAAAAGAAACCGGACTCCGAGGGCGCTGCCAAACGCTAGATGGTGTTAGTAGAGACCTTCATTAAACAGCTGTGCAGACGGCGTCAGTGTAGAGCTGAATGTGCAAGTGTGGTATTGTGTTTCTCTGACTGTTGGTGGGTTACCTCTGCGAAATCGTTATGGCAACTTTAAAAGAACAAAGAGTGTGTGTGAAATGTTGTTTCCTGCTTTAAAAAAAAAAAAACTGCAACGGAGACACACCAAATGCTTCAGGAAGCTTCCCAGGAGGAAAGCCGCACACAGGTTTTCGAGTGGTTTGGGCGCTTTAAACGTGGTGAGATGTGTGTTGAAGACCAAACTTGTTCTGGACGCCCTTCAACATCGCGAAATAAGAACATTGAAAAGGCCCACCAAAAGATCAACGATGACTGTCGCCAAACGATCGACCAAATTTCAGGAGCGACAGGAATCAGTTGGAGCTCGTGCCAGCGGATTTTGAGGGAGGATTTGCACATGAGACGTGTTGCTGCTAAATTTGTTCCGCGCCTTCTCAACGCTGGATAACGCTCCAGCACACACGGTCTTACGAGCGACCCACTATTTGGCATCTCAAATGTGGTCTGTCGTTCCCCACGCTCCGTATTCCCCGGACCTAGTCCCGTGCGAATTTTTCCTATTTCCACGAATGAAAAAAGCGCTAAAAGGGGAGCGTTATGACGATGTGGAGGCGGTAAAAACAGCTTCGCAAAGGGCACTGGACAGTATCAAACTTGAAGAGTTCCAAACATCCTTCCAACAGTGGGAAAAGAGACTTGACAAGTGCATCGCACGTAATGGAGGGTATTTTGAAGGTGACTGAAGTAATTTTGTGAAAAAGTTCTTCAATAAAGTTTTCATGACAACAATCCAGTTTCTTTTGGGACCCCCTCGTATATTATTCCTTCACTGCAAACCTATGCGACTATTTCGTAATTTATTTGTGTTCAAACACAACCCTCTCTAAGACGGAAGCCTGTGTATACGGAAAATACATGCCGAAGCGAACGCGTTCCGTTTTAGAGAAGTTTTACTGCATTGATTATTCAGATGTGAATAAAGCTCCTGCAATAAGCATAACTGGGCGAGGCATTTTAGGTGAAGAATCCCCAAAAAAGTTAATATGATGAAGGTAATTAACAAATGATCACCAATATCTGAGGATCCTATCCCCGTGCATTTCATTCTTCAATATTAGGTTTCCTTCAAGAAAACACGCTATACGATTTAGTTCAATAATTTCAAGAAATTTGTACTAACAAAGAAGTGAGTATTAAAATGTGCTCGAATAGAATCTAGGCTGCTGCAGTGTTATCTGCTGATGATAAGCATTTGAACATCCACAAGTAATGTGATATGCATTCTCATAAATGTATACCATGTAATAATTAAATAATTCATACCTTATCCCTATATACCTACTATGCTGACCACTGTGTACGTACATATATGTATTATTTATTTCAAAGAACTTCGTCTGAACTTCGTCTGAACTTCGAGACCAAGAATTGATGACAGCTTTGTCTCGTGCCATTTCCTGATACTTCGTAAACAGGCGGCTTCTTTGTGCATTAAATCATCGCTGAATAGTCGTAACGGATGTATTTAAGCATAGAATATCATTTCTCACTTTTAATAATGTCCGGGACCTTACTAAACACTTCTTAGAAAATAACTGACTGCTACTGCTCCTGGCAAATCACAACCTGTTTTCTAACGAAACTTCGAGGGCCGTTCGTTTGAGATATCTACATTACATGACAATTACTCCTTACTTAGTTTGTAATAAACTTCTTGAAATAGTGCTCCGGGTGTACGAGTAGCGTATGTACTACGACCAAAGTTCGAAATTTATTTGGGTAGAAGTATTTTGTATGAGATTATATCCAAAGTTTTCCCTTACCCGAGTGCACAAATTTCGGGTAAATCCAAGATATTTGAATTCTGTGCTAATATGAACATTCATCCATCAGCCCTTATGACCTAGCATTTAAATAGAGCAAAATAACGCCTATTAGTTTTTGTAATAATTCCAATTTAATTCCAATTTTAATGAAAAACTACGTAAATGGGATCGAGGGGCGGTTTTACAATAATGAATTAGGTATCATCAAATTATTTATAGAACAAATATTAAAAACATAAAATGTTTTGCTAACGTGCCTTTTTCAGCACTATCCAATGACAATTTTACTAATTAATATGTGATATTATTTCACACCGCAATGTAGGGCTATAAATTAATAAAGTAGCACAAAATAGCAATAAATCAAAATCTCCAATATTTTAAATATTGTAATTTATGAATGCGTAACTAACTTCGTTCAGTTTTCTAAACTACCACATCAACAATCTCGTTCAATTTTAGCCGACAGTTTACTTGGTTTGCTTTATCACTTCAATAATGTTCACAATTAATTCAAGAACGTGAACTAGTTGCCCCTTTCTTCCGTGATTTCACTTTCACTCCCGTCACGTAGTGGCATAACGTAGTTCACCCAACGTAGCCTCTCTTCCGGATGCTTCACTTTCTGGGAGTCCAAATCAAGAAGTTCCAAGTGCTATGCAGTAACAGCACTCAGTGCCCAACACCAACTCACTCAGAGACCAGCTCTTTCTGTCGCACTCATTGACTCGCTCACTCGCCTGACTTTCTCGCTCGCAAATCTGTCAGACTAACTCCGTCAGACTGATTGATGTACCTCTCCGCAGGACTGACTCTGCCAGATTCACTCATTCACCCAACTTCTCACTGCATGACTTCGTATGACTCACAAGACCCTGACTCGCATCGCGAGAGGGCTCACCTATAAAGAGTTAGGAGCTTAAGCAGTCTTTAACTTTCGCAGTGACAACAACCAGAAACTTGTCCTTTGTCGATAGCATTTATCGTGTCTACGCTGAGCGAGCGCGCGCCTTGTCTTGTTTACGGCTTCCACTGCCAATCTTACTATAACACTGCACAGGTAAAGTCTGTCTAGTGAACGGGAGTGCAGTTTGCCCCTAAAAGGGAACCCACTCTCCCGCCCACTAATGACCGTCATAAATCTATCTCCACACTTCAGAAATGGAACACTGTCGTTGAGGACCAATAGCAACCCTGATTTTCTCGAAGTGACAGTCGCATGTCTACTCCACGTGGAGTCTCAGTTGCCAAAGTTCCAACTTCCAGTTGATCTGTTTTATTACGTGCAGAAATTCGTTGTGTGTCACGATGTGGAGACCGTGGGAGGGAAATGCAGTGGTAAATGCAGTAGATTACTTTCAGTCAAGTGAAAATAATCAAAATGAAGACAATAGTGTGAATAAATGGGTCGAGTTATATTACTGGAAAAGCCTCAAAAAATAAAGTTATAGCGGCAACTGTTTCTAAGCAAATTCAAGCGCTTGTTTTGAACACATATAAATATGGGCTGACAAATAATTTTGGTAAGGGGCCATGCAATGAACCTGATGATAAATTCTGGGTATTCACAGAAATACAGTAAGAAATATTGCGACGAAAGGAATAACAAAGACGCCGATCAAGTGTGAAAACAAAAGGAAACGTTTCTCTAAAGTAGATAATTTCACATGCGATTTAATTCGTCGAGAAATTTATAGATTCTATGCAAAAGGGAGAACGCCCACCTTAGATGAATTGGTTGCACATTTGCAACAAATCTGCGATTTCCTTACGGGCACTGCACTTTGCGCGGTCTCCTAAAGGAGCTGGGTTTCAAATACCGCACTTTGAATAAGATAAGGGTTATTATGGAATCCAGTAGCACTGTAGTTTGGCGATATATATTTGTCAAAACTAAGGAAATTTTGCAGTAACCTGGTACGATACCCATGACGTATCGAGAAAGGTGGCAACCTTGCAGAAAGATCTGGGAGAAGGAGGGCGGCTGTTGTAAAACGATTATAAGGGTTCGTCAAAGGCAGCGGCCGACGTGCACACCAGTTAACTAAACAGACTTTATCACTGCATTGCACTATAATTCATAAATCTCCTTATTCTATATTATTTTCAAGATAACATGTTGATATGTTACATCTCACTTAGAATTCTTCTAAGCATAGATTGTAATAAATAAACAAATAAATATAAAATAAACAGATGCTGCGTATACGAGATATCAGGTTCATGACTCAAAAGAACAAAAACCTATCCTTTCTAATCCAAAGGCCACTGGTTCAATTCCAGGCCTCTTGAATATGGAATTTTTTTAACTAGGATTCCCCCCCCCCCATACTCCCTAGAGTCGGAAGTATGAGCGAGAATACAAATGTGTGTGTAAGCTTTAATGTTTATAAAGAAAGCCTAGGTAAACAAACCCAGATACACAGTAAGAACATTGAACATCAGAACATCATTGCCAGTGAGCAATTGTGTGCTCAAATGTTAAAAAATAAAATAACTAATAACAAGAAACAAAAGATAGGAAGAGAAGATATGATTTCTGCGTTTAAACAATTCTCAAATAATCATTTATGTTATTTCTGAAATAGTATTACAAATTATATGGTCAAAAATTATTAGCTTTGAAACTGACATACATGCTTGAGCCAGCGATGTTGGAATACCTACTAATGTTCCACAGAGCGCAGAAAGAGCCACAAAGAGCACGTTGACCATGTAGAAGATGGACTCACCACTCTATTTAGCCTCAGAACAGGTCAAGGAAATAGCACCTTATTTGAAAGAAGAGGAAAGGAGAAGTGAGAAGAATACCAGAATGGGGAATAGAACTAAGGGAGTTAAACAACTGATTGAAGAGAAAACCAAAGAGAAAGAACCGGGAATAGGAGTTGAGGCCGAAAATTAGTAATGTGAAGAAATAAGAACAAATATGAAAATGCGACAAAGGAGAGGGGAGAGAAAACAATTAAGTAATGAATTGTCGGAAAATAAATACATTTGGAAAACGGAAACCTCAAGAGAGAATTAGGTAAACATAGTGAAAGAGCAACGACAAAAACATGAGAAAATGAATAGGATTGAAATAAGAAAACTATGAAAGCAGAAGAGAAGACAATGAGGAAAGAACAAAAAGAAAAGAGGAATTTGGGGAAATAAAATAAGACGAAAGAATAGTGGAGGCAGGAGAACAGAACAAAACAGAAGTGGAGAGAAGAGTGAGAAACACAGGAGGAAAATAGGAAAGCAAAGAGACGTGAGTTGAGAAATTAAAGAAGAGAGATAAACAAAACGAATAGAAGAGGAAGCGAATGCAGGGAAATAAGAGAGGTAAAGAAAGGCAGAAAAGAGAAATAGTAAAAGCCTGCAAGAAGAACAATTATTAGGATCACCTTCTTGATCATCTAACAGAGATGTTCCTGCTGCAAGTAGTTTCAGCATGAGTTGCGAAAATGGTTGATTGAAATCCTCTCGCATCCGCAAGATAAGAGCACGCCCTGCATTCACAGAGAGAGCAGGAAGGAAGAAGAAACAGCAGCTGCAGGAAATGTATGTGTATGTGTGTGTGCAGGAGCAACAGGAAGAAGATGATCATCTGCCAAGAGCTGTCTCAGTGTGTTATCAATCAAATGCAATCCTGTGGTGACAATGTTATTGTTTACAGTGATTAGAAATATCGTTTAAATACTGGAATTACAAATAACTTCACAAGGTTATATACTTGACATAATATCAATTGGTTTTAGCAACTTACTGGATAAATGCTGTGGAGTGGCATCTGCTGCCAATTTCCTTCCGATGAAACTCGAAGGCGAGTAAAATGAGCGAAAGGAATAATACTCAGCTGGTTAAGCGCAGTTTCGAAATCTCTCAAAAAGATTTTTTAAGTATTCTTAAAATCATTAGCCGCATGTCAGTATATTTACCGGCTGTAAAAGAACTCCAGCAACAGGGTAAAGAGCTAGTGGGTACACTTACGTAGCGACAAAAAGTGCTGTTCTACGAGCGAGTTTGTGACTACTGCTGTAACCTGTAGCGAGTGCTACGGATGGATGGATGGACGGATGGATGGACGGTTGGATGGATGGATGGATGGATGGATGGATGGATGGATGGATGGATGGATGGATGGATGGATGGATGGATGGATGGATGGATGGATGGATGGATGGATGGATGGATGGATGGAGGGACGGACGGACGGACGGACGGACGGACGGACGGACGGATGGATGGATGGATGGACGGACGGACGGACGGACGGACGGACGGACGGACGGACGGACGGATGGATGGATGGATGGATGGATGGATGGATGGATGGATGGATGGATGGACGGACGGATGGATGGATGGATGGACGGACGGACGGACGGACGGACGGACGGACGGACGGACGGACGGACGGACGGACGGATGGATGGATGGATGGATGGATGGACGGACGGATGGATGGATGGATGGATGGATGGATGGACGGACGGATGGATGGATGGATGGATGGATGGATGGATGGATGGAGGGAGGGAGGGACGGACGGACGGACGGATGGATGGATGGATGGATGGATGGATGGATGGATGGATGGATGGATGGATGGATGGATGGATTGGAGAGTTCTGGTGTTAGATTTCTCAGTGAGAGAACAGTCCGCTTATATTTACCAAATAAAATATGAATTACTGGAAATTAAGTTGTTCTTTCACACCAGCCGTGTGTAGGCCATGTTCAAATATCGGCTATGGAATAGAATTTTCATTCTGACTCGATCTCTCGAATTAATTACTGTTTTGACTGTTGCATTTGCATTAATGTGAAGTTAGTTATATATTTTGCATTAGGCGTAAAGTCTTTAATGATATGCGGACTATATTTTCATCCACAGAAATTATAAGGCTAAATAACCAATGCTGTCTTACATGATGTACACGTGCTTTTGTTTATATCACCATATAAGCTAAGGACGGTGCCGGTATAGGTTGATTCTTGGTTTCAAAATATATGGCGTCACAGAACAGATGACGTGAATAAAATAAGAAGTAACACCAATTACTTGTAGACACCAGAGGGGTGTTTAGTTGGCAAGTCTTTCATTGTCTTCTCTAGACTACTCTATTAGTCGCGAGAGAAATTGTAGGGACTTTCCCGCACTTGTTTGCTTGCGTCCTGTAGCCTCCCCTCTTCCTCTATTGGGGTGGTAGTGGCATGCAGTGATATACAGTATGTGAAGGTTCTCACTCCAACTAATGTGGTGTGAGCACTACGGAGCTCCCGGGAGAAGCTGTTTGAATTGGGTTGGTCTCGAAGGACAGATTCCCAATACCCATGAGTTTTGGGCCCGTTTGCTGGAATAACCGGCCAGTTGAGGTTGGGAGATGTCCCCTTACCAGCCAATATGGTGTGCTGGATCACTGATGGCTTGACCGATGTTTACAATACTCTTCCCGGAAAGGTTGACGCGCGTAAGTGGCGTATGCACTTCCACCTGAGAGCAGTGGAGGAGTTTTTAGACTCAAGTTACTGCTCTAACGGAAAGAGCCACAGAGTTGCTTCGATTCTCCCTGGATTTGCGAGGAGGAGTTTCGAACTCCCGGGTGGCCTCCTTTAGCATGTCGCCCTCTGTTGTGTGCTCTGTACCGATATAAAGGACCTTCCAGATGGGTTATAAACTAGCGAGAGCTTTAATGTAAATTAATTATTCTTCCACACTGGCCGTGTGTAGGCTAAATTGTGGAAACGTAGAGTCAACGTAGAGTGCGGCTGGACGGAAACCAGAAGATCCGTGGTTCGAATCCCGGCTATGGCATTGAATTTTTCAGTCTGACTCTACGTTTCCACAATTTAGCGAGAGCTTTGCCTATTTGCCTATTTTTTGTCGCTTAATCCCTTCATTTAACTGCCGACTAAATTTTGCTCACTGATCACATTCTGCATGGCATGGAAATCAGTAGGAACAAAGAAACCACCGTAGGGCCAGACAAGTTTCTGGCAAAGCTCCGGGCAATAAATAAAATACGGTGTCAGTTTCATATGTTTATTAGTTCTCGCATCAAAGATGCCATTTATAACACATCGCTTATTATGCTGCATCTCATAATCAGAACGTTGTTTGAGATAATACGAAAGGAATATTTTTATCCATCTATTTAAAGCTATTAAACAGCTTTAATGAAAGAGAATAAGCTGTTTCACCCTGGTGTAAAGTCTAAGACGTCTGTAGCCGACGGCGAGATTGGTACAACGCCCAACATCCTGTCGATGGAAACAACTATAAATACGGTCAATGCAATGTAAAAACATACTCGTACTCAGGTTAGCTTCACGTCAACTGTAATGGTACTGTGTGTTACATTCACATTACTTTCTGACCACCTCGCTAGCGTATATGGTAGCGAGTCTGCCTCACGTTCAAGAGGTCCCGAGTTCGAATATAGGTCAGGGTGAGTTACCTGGATAAGAATTTTTACAGGGTTTTCCCTTTACTGAAAGACGAATGTCGAGTTACTCTAAGGTCTATGGACCCTGGGCTTATTTGAGCATCATTTGACCAACTCTATTCATCGTCCGATATGACAACGTTGAAGGACGAAAAATTACAAAACTTTCTATACCCATTCTTGAACAAACTGTGTTTATAAGCCCTTATTCTTTTACCACTTCTCACAGTGGCGGCTCGTGAGTATTTCTGTTGGTGGAGCCAGATGTGAAAATGCTTGTAATAAAAGTAAAGTGGGGTTGTACCTTTTTGAAACAGATCAGCTTTAATTGCATTGCTAAAAACACTGCAATAGCAGCAATCTTCACAGTTCTCAATAATATAAATTTACAGGCATTTTGTAATCGAAGTGCACTTGCCTTGTATTCTGCAATTTGTTCACTCAAATGTTTCAAAACCTTGCAATCTACAGTCGTCCTTCTTCACCAAATAACAAACAGTAAATGCAAGACACTTTTTCTGCTCACTTGCAATTAGCCACGACTTCTTACTAAACCAACTGTTACACAAAATCCTCTGTTTTGTGCCATCTTGTTGCGTGAATGTAAAATTATTTGGCTGAGGTGCACCTAATCGTTTAATTTCAAGTTTTTCTTCTACATTTAATGAATGAGAGGGACTTTTCAATAAACAGTCCACTGTATTCTTTTTAAAACTACACTACTTTGTTAAGCAATTAAGATTCAAACAACAACCACACGAATGCTAAACTTCATGTAACGGGCCGCAGTTAGGTGGCCCCAAGCGTTGCTGTGTGCGGTCTGGGAAGAAGGAAGTGGGGTAGCTAGGAAGGTATAGGCCCCGACTAGCAAAGTATGTAGAGGAGTGACCGCGGGCCAAACGTAATCTGGCCCAAGTTCTGCTTCGTGAAGGAGACTGGCGCGGTTATAACGTGCAACCCGCGGGGAGTAAGTTTCAATAACCATTGTAATGATTATTGAAATTCAGTAAAATCAAAATTAGTTTTTCTTCAATTTAAAAAGGACCTATGTATTGCCTGATATTAGGGGTGGGGTTGGCCCCTCTGGCCCTTAATTACCGTTCGCCCTTCGATATACAAATTTGAAGAAATGTCTTTACTAAGCCTTTCCTTCTAGCTACAATGGGAGAAACGGAATACGGTAGCCCTAAGCGATATACAAATCTCTTAAAAGCTGGTCGCTATGTGATGGCTCTGAAATTCTTCTCTTTTTGCATGGCTAAAAGAAGAGAAACACCAATGAAAGTTCCATTTGAGGAAAGCGTTAGAGTATTGAAAAATTCAAACCAATAACAAGAAATGCCTCGGAAATGGTTAACTTTTACTAGAAAACATGTATTGGATATACATTTGCACTTAAATGATAATGGTGATATCAGGATCATATAAGAGTCGCCGGCGTCTCGGAATTTCGTCACATAGGACTTCTTTTACACGTCTGTAAATCAACTGGCACAAGGCAATGGCTTTTAAGCACACTCGGAACCATTAATCAGGTTTGAATCCGAGACCTTGGAAACAGTAAGCTAGCGCCTAACCCACTGAGCCAACCAGACCGGCGCGTTTTAAGAGTTTTTGTTTTTGTTTTTTGTTTTGTTTACGACCTCCAACGTTAAGTCCTATCGGACAATCAATATGGTGAAGTGATACTCAATTGAGCTCAGCATCCATATAGTTTGGTGGTACAAGACATTCATCTTTTAGGGTAATGGAAATCGCGGGGAAAACCTTATCCAGATAGCTCATGACCGAGATTCGAACTTGGGATCTCTTGAACGTGAGGCTAGCACCTATGTAGCGGAGGCGGGCAGTTTACGAGTAGCCATTCATAATGAAGAGGACTTCAGAAACTAACCTCGGAAAATTCAAGGTATGCCTACATTTCATTTGTAATGAAAATATTTTAACCAAAACTGCTATTGTATTTTTAAAAAATCATAATCTTCGAATATCTTGATATGCAAAGCGTAGTTTAGAAAGGCGAATTTTTCTTGAGAAACTTCGTGTTCATCCTAGGCAGATATTAAACTTATATCCAAATTTTCGTTTTAGACTTAGTTGTTCACACACACGCACGCAGGCACGCACGCACGCACATACACTTAGTCCAAGGGTTTTTAAATGTAGATTCACGATTCACGGACCTCAACATAATGAATTTTTGAGTGGAATAGAATTCTTTTCCTACGCATTGGAGAAAGTAACGACAATGTTGATGTTATTTTCAATTCGGGTAACGTATCTCAAGTAGAGAGTTCTACCTGACGCGCAAGGTAACAACACTGGCAGCTGCCAGCATCAGCTGCCCTTATATCCAAGAACACGACCAAGTCTTCCGGGACGAACCGTTCAAACAATCTGCATAGCGAACAATAGAAACTGGAGCAAGGAATTGTGGATTTACTGAAAGATGGGACAGATGGGAGCAAGAAACTCGAGAAAAACAACCAGTTCCTGGTGCTACTTGCAATGCAAAACTGCAACATTTACTTGAAAAACCTGTTTTATGTGAAAAGTCGAGGGTGCATTGTTGTGTACCAATGAATATTAATATTACCAACTCTTTACTTTGCTGTTTTCCTATGTACGTATATTGTGGAAGTATTGCATTCTACATTTTGATGTCAGATTTTTTTTTTTTTTTTTTTTAATTTACGTCCTCCAACGTTAAGTCATATCGGACGATGAATGAAATGGGTGAAATGATGCTTAATATCGGGGTTCATGGAGCTTAGAGTTCCCTGACATTCGTATTTCAGGATAAGGGAAAACCCTAGGAAAATCCTTATCCAGGTTAACCCACCCTGACCGAGATTCGAACTCGGGACCTCTTGAACTTGAGGCTGACATACTGCCATGTACGCTACCGTGGCAGGCGGCAAAAAATGCATTGGACTATCTAAGAAGACCAGTAAAGTCTTCATTTGGAATGGATGCTATGCAAAGATCAGTTATATGTCGCTAAAGTACACATTATGTATTGCATTAATTTCACAATATTAACGAACTTGGGCGTGAATATCTCAATAGTCACTTTTCCAAGCTCTAGTTCATTGTGCATTTCTTTTTCACGGTTCCATACAAAGAATGACATTTTAACGTCAGCACAGAGCGTCTCACGTTTTAAGAAACTCATTACGGCTTTATTCTCCGGTTATTTAACCTACACCAGAATGTGTAATGAATACATGTCCGCAAACATTTCCCCAACGAACAGGAAGTAGATAATAAAATATCTTACATGTTGAATTCACATAATCTTCTCTGCCCACTTTTCTACAAAAATCCTTATCAAAGCTTTTCTTATACTTATTGTTAATCCAGGTAAATATTGATCACACATTTACACATTTTACTGCAGATACCTATAAGCAATAAGCTGAAAGGATAGATGCATAGGCAAAAAGTGGAATGTAGTTTAAATGTGATCATGATAATTAGTAATTGAAGAAAGTGAAACATTTGGAGATTAAAATTAATAAAGTAGAATGATCGGAAATATTGGAAAGTTATTTGACCAAAATTGTGAGTTTAAACTAGATCAAAATTTGTTATGTGGTACCTATCTTTGTATTTTAGGATTAAAGAATTACCCCAATTACATTAAGAATGAAGAAAGCCATCCTGTTGTTTGTTGAAAATGAAATATATTTGACATAAATGTACCTTAAGCACATCGTAATGCAAGCAATTTAATAACATTTTCCGTAGAAGAAAAATTTTCAATTATTTTTTCGAGCAAATATTAATTTTGGCTGGTATTTTCTTCTAGAAAATCATGTGTGTGTGTGTGTGTGTGTGTGTGTGTGTGTGTGTGTGTGTGTGTGTGTGTGTGTGTGTGTGTAATTTAAGTCCTCCAACGTTTAGTCATATCGGACGATGAATGGAATGAGTTAAATGAAGCTCAAATGAGCCCAGGGTCCATAGAGCTTAGAGTTACCCGACATAGAAAATCATGTGTTGCAGCCTTTGAAGATGCGGAACTTCAGTACAAACTTTCCTCTATCTCCTTCATGTTAATCGAGTTAAATATTTCTATTACTAATTTTGTTGAAGGTACTAATGAATTGGGAATGTAACATGCTTTAAGTGATAGTCAAATCTTTTAAAATACCTGGCTCCTTTATGATACCTTTGACATTCCACACTCTTTGCACGGCCAAGGGATAGAAAAGGAATAATGGCTTTCTGTGTGAGGAAAGTATTAACTACTGGATCTCCAGAACAGTTAATTAAAAAAATCTGTGAATTAGTTCACTCCATAAAAATTTTTACATAAATCGCTCTTATATTTTTTGTGGATTAAGATTCTACCTCTTCAGGTTTACCAGTTATGCTAGTCACGCAGTATGAGGGCTTCTGAGGTCACACCTTAAAATTCAGAGTAAACATTTAATTTGTTATGAAAATATCTTAAAATTACGGTGTAAAATCGTTAAGCTATTTCT
Organism: Mantis religiosa; assembly: GCA_030765055.1. Lineage (NCBI taxonomy): Eukaryota > Metazoa > Arthropoda > Insecta > Mantodea > Mantidae > Mantis > Mantis religiosa. The sequence goes on from CM060955.1 coordinate 51,305,184, forward strand.
AGGAAATTATTTTAATAAATGTTACATGTAAAGAATACTTTCCAAATTGGGGGGGGGGGGGGATTCCTGAAAATCTTCCTGTCACATCCTTGGAAGATGTTGAACTTAAAATGCCAAGTTTGGTATTTAAATGACTTCTTTCTTGTGTTGAGCTGTTTACACACGGACACACACGCACACATGTTCCTAAAAATATATTTGATGGAATCAAAGACCTACTCAACTCTCAATGTTTGATACTTCTCCAAGTTCGCAGTTGAAAAAGTAAACATACACGCACGCACGCGCGTACCCACACATTATATATAGGATTCAGGGGGTCCCAAAAGATGTACATATTTCCAGTAAAAGTTCGGAGTTGAATTTCCATACACTAAATAAAACACTGATACTATAAACTTATGAAAAGAATGATCACAGGTGGTTTATTAATATATAATTTTAACACTGGTACCAAATATGTTTACTATCAATAAATATAAGTTTAGCATCAATGTACCGTACCTGAAAAACGGTTATCGTCGGTCTGTTGCATATCGTTGGCCTATGGAGCGATGTTATCCGATCTGCAGTTATACAACGAGTCTGTACACCACGGAAGGGTGTTTTACTATTTTAAAGTAGCGGCCAAGATATGACACAATGGACTGAAGAGCGTTGATAAAAAATAAAAGGTAAAGAAATTTTCTTGCCTTAGGGGAGCCCTTGCCCTCTCCCCGTCAGCAAGTGAATCAGGGTTGTCCCTGAGCTTCAACGGATGAAACATGCCCGCTTTTAGGTCCCCCTTCGAATTTAGAAGCAACTTCAATTTATATTACACTTCACTAAGCCACTTGCAGGCTTATTTTTAGAGCAGATGCATATTTTCATCCTTCAGAAAAATGCTAAGCATCGGATATATTATACAAAAACAAATTTTCCTTCTTAAAATATCTTCCACATTGTATCCAGTTTATTTTAATCGACATAAAGTATACATAAATACTTAAAATAGTCTACATAACTGGTTTATAATTAAATAAACTTCGAACGTCATTGGTTGAACATTCCAGATACACATTTTATTCAAGAGGTAAATTTCTTGAACATGTATTTTGCTCAAAAACTTTATAGGGCAAAAGCAGAGAAAAATATACAAAAATATTCCACATATAGGGTATGTAATTTGAGGTCAAATTTTCTGGAAAACTTTTCTGTTGCAGACTTGGAAAATGCTGAACCTAAATGAAATAGTACGTGTTCATCCAAATTTTCACTTTTTAAACAAAATGGATATTTGTAACATTTTTTTATATCTGTACTTCGGTGTAAGTATAGGATTTAAAAGCTGATTAACTCCGCTCAAATGTCTAAATAAATCTAAAGAAGGCATCTTCTAGTGTGGAGTGACCAACATCCTGGCCTCTCAGCACTCAGGTTCCGTGCCTGCCTGAAGTGAGAGAATTTTACTTGGATTAGAATCATTTCCTAAGTTTCAGGGTTTGTAGAAATGTAGATATGGGAATGGATGTGTTTGAGTTTTACAACAGAAGTGCACAAAATCACAAGTTATCACTGCTCAGATAAGTATACATTACGTTGACACGAATTTTGCTAATTGTTCTCCTACTAAGTATTCTTAAACGCTTATGTTCAATCTACTTCTAATATTAGCTTTTGTAGAAATACCTTTATTACAAAATCCATTTCAGGTACAAGCTAAAGGCTAAGGGTTGGTTAGATTTTCAAAAAGTGGGTCGCTATAAGGTAGGTTCAAAATTATACACTCTACATAACCTCAACAAATAAATGAATGAAAATCAGTCATTAAACTATGTGTGAACTATTTGAATATTAACGAATAAAGACGAAAATCTTAGAAATAGTGGATGCCATAATAATTTATTTAGCATAAAACATGTTAAAAGGCGATCTAATATTTTGTGTAGTAAATATTTGTCTCTCCTTGGCTATATGAAGATATACAAATCTCTTCAAACTGAAAAGGACCATTTAGTGAATCTTTAAGGAAAGGGTATGATTAAGTGAGAAAATACATTCAAACGTACGCAGACTGACATCAAGGAAAGGACTGGTGATAAGCATCTGAGTTTGGATTATAAATTAGTAGCCCAATTCTTTAAGTTAATTGATGGAATTTAATTGTTCTTTCACACTATTCGTGTATAGGTTACGGTTATGGGTAGATAGAGTCAAAGAGAAAAATTCAATGTCACGGGTCCGTGATTTGAATCCACGGATTTGAGGAGATCCATGGCATTGAAATTTTCAGTTTGACTGTCTATCCAAAACCTTAGCCTATACACGGCTAGTGCGAAAGAACGATTAAATTCTATCAAATAACTTAAATAATAAGAGTTTAATTATGTAGTCTGGGACTTAAATTCTTAAATAGTAAGTCGCCACAAATAGTGCATCTCGAATACGAGAGCCCCTAGTGGTTTACCAGGAAAATATGTGAGTGAATTGGAGAATTTAATGTCATGACGGCACGCTGGCCATGGCAGTTCAATGGGTGAGAGCGACTGGACGGAAACCAGGAGATCCGTGGTTCAAATGCCCTTCATGGTAATGAATTTTTCAGTTTGACTATCTATCGCAATTCTTACACCATGCTCTCATTATTTGCCAGGGAATGGTTAAATTAAATAATGCGAAATGTTAATGCATTGTCTGCAAAAAAGTACGTGATGGAGGCAGAATTAGCAAATTCCTCTTTAGCGATAGGAAGGCTTTTATGGTCCCTTATTTTTCTTCCTGCACAATAATATTAAAATATATCTACAAATGTCCTGAAATATCTATCGGATCTTCAATTTAAGTATTTCATTCCTTTATATGCAGCCTAATATTAATATATTATGTGAGTTAATATGAAGGAATGGACAGCCCTGGGTCGGAACAATGCCTAGCATTATGTAAGCGGCTCAACAAGACTTCGTTACGAACAAGAAAAGACGGTCCCCATCTTCACAATAGCCCTCTGGTTTAACGTATTTCATGCCGACACCTTATCTTGCGTCCCAAGTTCAGCATTGATGGATAACATTTCTGAAATTCTCCCTTTGTCAGCTATTTCAAGTCCCCTTCATATTTCAGCCCTACTAGCCTAAATTCAAAATATCAGTGTTATAGGACTTCGTACAATCTGATTGTTAGGTAATATTCTCGTACGGTGAAATAATGTAGCATATTTAATAATGGATTAATATTTCAACTTTTCTAATTAGTTTGCTTGGCAATTTAATAAATAACTTCTTGAGAGAGAATATATGAAATAAAATCATATAAAGTCACCATGTTTAAAATAAATTTAAAATAGAATTAAAAATAAAATAAAGTATATAAAATAATAAATAAAAATAAAATAAAAAATCATAAAATAAAAGAATAAAAACAAAATAAAAAATAAAATAAAAAATAAAATCATCATGTTTAGGATGTCCTAAACATTTATAAACAGTCCAATTATCTTTATAGGAGTACAGAAGTCATACATGTACTTAAGTTTTAGGTATAATAATTGAGGTAATAGTAACGAATAACTTCGTGAAGGGTTCAGTCTATCTCCAAATCGTATTATATATAAAGTAATATTATAAAAAAATGAAATTATATGAAAATATTTATACTAACACAATATGATATTCAACTTGTGATAAAAGAAGAGAGGAACTTGATTTTAACAATGTGTGTGAATGTGTTTATAATACGAAGAAGAATTATATTTAATAGGCTAAGTCAATATTATGGAAAGTGAAATACAAAAGAAGAAAAATGAAAATGGATAATTACTCTATAGTTCAAGTATGTAGCTTTATATTTTAATGATGGCGACCAGATTATGAAGAAATCTCGTTTGATAACAATGAATGTGGATTAAAAGTACTAGTGAAAGAAAAAATAATATTACATTTTAATAAAATATCATTATATAGGTATTAACTATTTTTTAAAAAACTCTAAAGGAAAAAAAGCACTTTTTTATGCAACTCGTAGTTTAGAACTGGAGATGCGGATTATCTTTGACATTTTCGTTTCCATCTTTGCAAGACATAAATACTAAGTTAGATATTTATCTAACATTTCTATTTTGAATTATGGTGCACGCACACACACACACACACACACACATACCTCTATCTAGCCCGCCTCGGTAGCGTGGTGGTAGCATGTCTGCCTCACGTTCAAGAGGTCCCGAGTTCGAATCTCGGTCTGGGTGAGTTACCTGGATAAGGTTTTTTCCGGGGTTTTCCCTTATCCTGAAAGACGAATGTCGGATAACTAAGTTCTGTGGACCCTGGGTTCATTTGAGCATCATTGCATCCATTCCACTCATCGTCCGATATGACGTAAATTACAAAAAAAAAAAAAAAAAAAAAAAATAATAATAATAATAATAATACTTCTATCTAAAATTGCTCTGTTTAAAATATGGAGATTGAAAATACGCATTTCCGCTTAAACTTGGCATTATTAGCGAATATAAAGACGATTCCTATGAAGTTCTTGTTATCTAATTTACTTTAATCGAGATAAATATTTGCAAAATTATCTAAAGTATAAGTTCGTTATACAAACGTTCGTTCTGGACGCCATATGCTGCTCATATTCTTTCCACAAGATAGCGAAAACAACCGACTATCAGCAGGAATTTAAAAGAATGATTGTGTTGAACAATTCTATCCAATAATAACTAAGTCCCATACACCATATTTTCTGTGAAGTATGATTTCGTCTGCCGCTTAACATTTGTCTTTTAATTATACACGATCACATAACATTGTTATTAAATGAAGAGAACTTCACTGCCATTTGCAGCAAAGTCAAAATATATTAATATACTTACAGGTATACCGTTATTACCAGTGTTACAAGTAATGTATTATTCGTAATACGGTTGGAAGTAAGGACGGATGGTTTCACAGTGTTAAGTGCACAAATTCAGGATTAGGTTGGTCATATAGTGCAGTGACCTTGTTTCACTAGCACACTAACGGTGAATGACCCACCCAAGATTGCTTTTATGAACTGAAAATTTCAACTGTAAAGATTAGTTATTTTCATTGCCCATCTGAAATATATACTTCATTTAAATATCTAATTGTGTGTGAACTATATCAGACTATTACTCGAATGGAGTACCGTAGACGAGAGAACACTGGGAGTTCTAGACACCCTCGAAATATAAAAAAAGATAAAATAAAAATGCAAATGAAGTCACAATTGAGAACCTGAAACGCAAACATCACAAACACTTTTATCGGACTGTTGTTATGTAAAGTTCCTTCAGGAAAATAGATACGTAAACACACTAGCTGCACAGTGACAGGTGACGGGAGTAGTGCCAACCTGTCGATGTAACCTTTTTGCGAAGGGGTACACCAATAATGTCGTTTGTGAAGGTAGAGGAAAGGAAAACTAGGGGAACCGACTTAGCCCGTGTGCTTACTCAAATCATGCACTTGATTTTAGTTATCCAGTAATTTTAACTAAACTAATTAAAATAAAAAATCAAGTAGGAAATAGTTTGTATATAAATGCATATTTATTTTGATTTTCCTTGGGATTTCGAAATTAATTGTTTCATGGTCTGCTTTGCAATGTTTCATAGTACTACACAACAGAGCGTTGATGCGTACTGACCTTCGCTGACCAGTACTGTGACCAGTGCGTGTCTGCTGATGAGTAGAGTGAAATATTAGTAAACTGGCGTACAGTATGTATGAAACGGAGATGGATGTGCAAGCTTAGCAAATTATTATGTAAAACACGGGTGCACAATCATAAAACATAAGCTGAATAATTAAAAATGCAGTAAACTTGTACCCACGTAATTATTTGTACTATTTTTCAAATAATGAAAATGATCCGAGACAGCCCTATCTTCTGCAATTTTCATAACGTAAAAATGAGAGAAAACAAACAAAATTAGTTCGTATACATTTGTTATTTAAGGCAAGGATACACTGAAAATTCGCCGAAAATGTTGAAAATCATGGAATTTTCTTTTTTGGCATTTTTGGCAGCTTAGGGTTTGTAGTAATAGATGACGTGTTATTTTTACCATTTGCATCATTTTAGGCCATTACGTGACAATTTAAAGAGACCTTCAACAATCGTTAAAAGTAACAATCATTACTTTAAAATTAATTTTCTGAAAAACTTTTTTTTTCTAGCCTTTTCAGTACACAAAATGCCTCACGCGTCAAAGTTTTTCATTTAACTTGGTGAAACTTACCACACATTCTCCTTTTTTGTTAATGCTCATATTTTGAAAATAATATGGTGTTAGGGAATAAAAAGGTTAATATTTTCAAAATTTTGAGAGCTAACATATGGGAAATATTTTAGAGTAAATTCTATAAGAATATTCCAAAAAGTAAGAATGTGGGTCTCTTAAAATTGCTCTGTACTACTTAAAAACAAAAATTCAACTTAAAAGCAAAAAAATTTTGACGCGTAGAGCATTTTTAATTTTTACAAAATTTTCACAACAAATAAATAATAATTAATGAACTATTACTTACTTACTTACTTACTAGTAAGTTGCCATTGGCACATGCTTTTTTTGTGATGTGGGCCACTACGCCTTATTAATTTGCATGGGACTTCCTCTGGCAAGACACATCGTCTATAGAAAAGACACGTACAACCCAAACTAAAGAGGTTTTAAATCTCCTTGGGGAAGTAACCCTTTCAAAGCTGTACCGGTCGCATTTCAAATGTGTCCCTGCAGGTTCCTTCTAGCATCCATTTAAACCGCCATTACATTGTTTTGCAAGGTTCCAGCATGACCAGATATATTATACGCTAGTTAATGTTTACGAGGGGGTAAATGCAAGGGGATGCTTTGCCCTTCTCTTTTATTTCTTGCAAACTGCAAGCAGTTAGTTCTCCCTTCTACAGGAAACGAGGGTTGAATTACACTTTACACTTTACTATGGAGAACCATTGTCGTAAAATGCCAAATATGTATGTTAAGTGGTTATGATTGTTACACACTGACATAGATCGTTTCATAACTCTGGTAAAAAAATAAGAACCGGGAACATCTCACCTTATTTCTCGACATAGTCTCCATTATGGCTGTACACTTGGTCTAGCGATGTTCCAGTTTTTTCATCCCGTCGGAAAAACAGGTTCCGTCAAGGTCTGCAAAATTCCCGTTGACGGTGACCATCACTTCTATTTAATGAAAATTTCTTACCACCAAGCCAAATTTTTAACTTTGGCAACAGGAAGATGTCACTTGGAGCTAATTCTGGTGAATAAGGTGCATGGGGAACTAATTAAAAGCACTTTCGCCATTGGAATTGCTGATGTGTGCAATGGTGCACTATCCTAGTGAAAGATCACACTTTTGCGTTTCAATCTCGGACTCTTTTCAGTCAACTCATGTTGCAAACGATCCAACAATGATGTATAATAGACTACAGTTATGTTCTTGCCATTTTACAAGTAGTCTGTGAGGTTTTGTTCTTGAGAATCCCCCCCCCCCCAAAAAAAAACAGTGGTCTTCACTTTACCAGCTGACAAAATGTCCTTTCTTTGGTGCACTTTCACCAGCCTTTGTCCATTGTTTTGACTTTGCTGTGTAATGATAGATCCAAGTTTCATCCTCCGTTTCAAATCGGTGCAAAAGGTCTTGAGGATTGCGATTTCGGTAGAAGTGTTCCTACGAATGCGCTTTTGGTCGACTGTGAGCAATCGCAGCAACCATCTTGAAAACAGATTTTATCATTGCCAATTTTTCATGCAGAATATTGTGCACTCGATCAGTTGAGATGTCTACAGCCTCAGCAATCTCACAAATTTTGATTTGGCGGTCTTGCATAACCAGATCGTGGATTTTTTCAGTGGTGTCCTGTGTGTTGACCTCAATTGGGCGAGCAGAGCACGATTCACTTTCGATGCATCTACGACCACGTTTAAATTTATCTTAGTGCAGAGTCCGCGTGAACTTCGTCCAATTCAGTGTTAACTTGTGCGGCAGTCCAGCCCTTCAAATGAAAATGTTTAATAACAGTACGAAACTCTTTTTTGTGAAAAAATTGTTCTTTCACACTGGCTGTGTGCAGGTTAAAGTATGGAACGATTGAGTCAGACTGAAAAATTCTATGCCATAACCGGGATTTGAACCACGGATCCTCTGGTTGCCGTCCAGTCACTCTGAACCATTGAGCTACTATGGCCAACGTGCCAACATGACATTAATTGTACCTAATAGTGGTCCGAAACATAAAGTCCGGGCCTTAAAGTACTTACACGTTATAAGCCGCCATTAAGGTAGATGTCTCATGTGCTTATGAGAACTCCTAAGTGGTTTACCGGGAAAAACAGAGTCAGTTGGAGAATTTAATGTCTTGTCGGCACGTTGGTCATAGTAGCTCAATGGTTAGAGCGGCTGAACGGCAACCAGAGGATCCGTGGTTCAAATCCCGGCTATGGCATTGAATTTTTCAGTATGACTCTTTCCATTTCTATCTTTTTTTTTTTTTTTTCATTTTCAATTGCAGCTATCACACTAACCGGTCCAGATGACTGTCAACAGTGACTATATTGTACCACATTCAAATTTTCAGTATAATCTTTCGAATAATCAAGATTACCGCCCACAAATTTGCAACAAAATATTCATGGAAATCTACCAGACTTACCAAACGTCCATCGTAGTATTTTTATATTGTAAACTATACTATTTCTGGGCGATTGATGATCAATATTTTGAATGTAATGTTACACTAAGCTGCTCTTTAACAGCTGGTTGATGTATCCAAATAGCTGGCCAGTACCAATTTAAAATACTGAAAATGAACGTATGTTTCATGACCATGAATACTCGTTAATCTGAATGGTTTCACCTGGTATTAGGGTAACATTAAAAACGAAATCTCGTTTATAGAATAAAACCGTTCAGCGCACTTTACAACGTAAGGTCTATATAATCATAGATCTATTGATTATAGATATAAAACATAATAAATGTGGTAATAAATAATAAATTTGGTGTATTTCGAATAAATTTGGTAATGCTTATATGTATTCCTTGATATGCTCAGTTTAATAAATAAAAGGGCACTCCATATTACTGGTGAGAAGTAAGCTTGTCATATTGAGGGATGGCCGTTTCGTCTTGGGTCCGCATTCGGGGGCCAGGTTTCGATTCCCGTGGCCGATCTAACTGACTCGTGGGATTTCCTGGGTCGCCAGGCGAATGTTGGGTAGTTTAATTACATCCTCCGAATTTCCTGAACTTCCATTTTATCTCCACTGTCATTTCAATCATCTCCCAACTGGTGGCCTATTCTAGATAAGTGTCGGTGTTGTCGTGACTCCTTGAGATGGCTGCCCTTTGTCTCCTCTCGCCTCATCCTTCCTCCCGGGATGTCACACTTGGGGCTTAGATACAACAACCCACATGTTTTGATGCCAAATCCCCGCCGTGGTAATCCTAATCATAATTTTTAGCTTGTGATTGCCGTACGTGGCTATTTCAGTATGTTGTTGCCACATTTATTCGCCGAGACGCTAGATGTAAAACAGAGTAATGTTATGAATATAACACAGAGTGATTAAATTGTTACAGAGTAATTGCGTATAACATCACTGAACACGTCTCTAAATGAGGTGCCTGTAAAAAAAAGAATCAGCTCACTACCTGCATATACAAAAATCGGTAAATTTCCACCGAACGCCGACGATGTCACGCCTCTCACAGTAATACAGTAATGTATTACTACCTGACTGGACAATGATTTCGAGCCTCTGTCAGCTGGTAATATACTGCACAATTACGAGGTCATTTTTCAACGACCATAGTTTCGCTTAGTATAAGGTTAAAGTCAATATGATATACGAATTAAATGCACATAGAGATATAAAAGCCTAAGTAAAGAAAATTAAAGTCAAATAAGATATTCTTCTTTCACACTTAGCGATGCGTGAAAAAATCAATGCCATAGCTAGAATTTTATTTGTACTACGGATTCCGGCTGCCACCGAAAATTTCAGTTTGATTCTACCTTTTTAACCTTGCCCAATGTACGACTAAGTGTGAAAGAACAATTATACCAGAAATTCACCTAATAACTGGTTACCCTATGAAGTCCGGACTTAACACGCTGTAACTCGCCATTATAGTTTGCTTTCTCATGAGTTCAAGATTTCCTTGTGGTTTGCTAGGAAGCATGCGAGTTAGTTTGTTAAGTCATATCGGACAGTGAATGAAATGGGTGAAATGATGCTCAAATAAGTCCAGGGTCCATGGAGCTTAGAGCTACCCGACATTCGTCTATAAGGATAAGGGAAAACCCAGAAAAAAGTCTTATCCAGTTAACACACCCTGACCGAGATTTGAACTCGGGACCTCTTGAACGTGAGGCAGACATTCTACCATCTACGCTACCGAGGCGGGCAGCACGACAGTGGTAGTGGTTACTGCAACCGGATGGAGACCGGAACAGCCGCGACGACGACGACGACGACGACGACGACGACGACGATGATGATGATGATGATGATGATGATGATGATGATGATGATGATGATGATGATGATGATGATGATGATGATGATGATGATGATGATGATGATGATGATGATGACGTGTATATAAAGGCACTCAACTGCTTGGTCACCAGTGCCCTTATAAAAACTAATTCATGGCCGGATATAAATTACTCAAAATTTTAAAAACAGTTCGAAACAAAATTACAGTAAAATAAATAAGCCCAAATGGGCAAAAAACAATTACATCTATAATTACCAATTAAATACCAAAAGGCATAAAATTACTACTTTCAATATAAACTTGCCATGACAAAAGCTACCTGCCCAGTGGTGGTCGAATCAATTTGTTCCTTTTCTTTGGGGCTGGGCTAGCACTTTCTGCAAGCTTTCCCTGCCTTTTCCTCACTGTCGTTTGGGCAGTGAGGACAGGATCTACCCGCTCCACATCCTCAATCGATGAGGACGGCTTTCATACTGGTAACTTCGAATCGAGTCTCTCGAAATGATCGGAAACTGCGACCGGTGAAAAAGTCGCCGATCGGTGTCCTCTCCAGATGATTCCTTAGATATTGACGGAGGAGATGTTCGCGGACTTTTGTGCTGGCTAAATTTCCTTTCACTGGTCTTAATATTCTCCTTAAGAAAGTCAGTTCTGTCATACAAGGTCTTAAATTTCCTTGGCGATACATATGTTCTTGAAGTAGATGCTTTCGGCGGTGACATGGCTGAATTCTTTTTCTTAGGACTAGACTTGGTCGGCGCACTCACTGTTTGTTGTTCGTGTTGTTTATGGTATGATATGAGTAGCGAAGATAGACAGCAAAACAGGCTAGATTAGCTGCAACCAGATTCCGAGGCATTGATGATTAATTGTAAATACATGAAAAACCACAATCACCCTCAAAAATATTTATTGGCAATAAATGAAGCGCCAATACCAATCATGAAGATAAAATATGCAAGTAAGAACTGAATTTGTGTGTATGTGTGAGAGTGTGGTTTTTTGGCTTATTCTAAAAAAATTGTATAGGAATTTACTGGATTAGAGTTTATCCTTTAGAAATCCTATGTGGTACACTCACATCTTCTTAGTTTTCTTCTCAGTTATAAATTCAGTAATTCATTTATATTATTAACCTAATTCTATGACGTCATTTTAATCAGAATGGGTATGTTTGATTCATTATTTCAAATTAGACTATACAAACTTGTTAGTTAAATTAACATATTTATGGAAGATGCGAAGATTAACAGCAAACACTCCGCATGTACATAATTGAAAGTTAAATTTTTTTCTTTCGTTGTCTTTCGTTTTTCCTCGCTTGAATTCCGCTGAACGAAACTAGCACTTTTAGGAAAAGATGCATAAGCGAGTTTCTGTGTGTGCTTGAGAGAGAGAGAGAGAGAGAGAGAGAGAGAGAGAGAGAGAGAGAGAGAGAGAGAGAGAGAGAGAGAGAGAGAGAGAGAGAGAGAGAGAGAGAGAGAGAGAGAGAGAGCGCGAGTGTGAGTGTGAGCAGCTTAATTCAGAAATGGCATGGAATGTATTTAACACATTAAGATAGTGGAACATTCACCCCCACTTCTTCTACTATACCTTACAATTAGCTGGTCTGTGTTATTGCACATTTTTGTTCCAGGAATGGAAGAATGTCACGATGTTTTGCATAAACTATTACTACGTAGAAAGAAAGATTTAAGTTGGGTCCTCTCTTCATCTAGCAATATATCAGAGTCCCGAAATCGCCTACCTTCTCTCGCCTAAGCAAGCCTGACTTTTATAGGCAGAGAACTTTTACCATATTTCAGAGGCAAGAAAAGCGATTCCCAAACATTTTTCGAAAAAGGAGAGGGCAGATGTGCCTCCACCTACTTTTCGTCGAGCTATGAAACATTCATGGAACTCCAAAACTAACCTCTTTAATACCTCTTTACGTGAGTGAGCGAAGGGAAAATGCTTCATGCACAAACGAAGGATGTGGAGCGATAACGTGAGGTCTTTAGTAAATAAGGGTGAAGGTTTGGCATTGCCGAGAATGATTATTAAGAAATGCAAAAATTTTTAACTATACCCTGACTCCCTCAGTCAACCGTGAATGGAGAAGGCATTAGACAAGAGAAGCAAACACCCAAGTTCTGCAACATAATCGTCACAAAATCAATAAAAGCATACCACATGAGATGTGTCATTACAAGGAAAAAAGTCACAATAAAAATAGTCATGATCTAATACCTTTGGACTGATTTATTCCCTCGCTTTGGTGCATGGGTCGCTGTGAATTCCTACAAATTTGTAGCAGGTAAAAATGTTTGAGAAATGGAGATATGTTAATTTCTACCTGTATTTAATGGCTGTTATCGTGCTGCACAGAACATTACATGACTTTATCTTTGTTAATAGAAACCTCTCAGATAACGCACCGATTTTTCTTGTAAGAGCGCTTCCCGGACCTATGATAAGCATAAATGAACGCATCACTTCAGCCAATGGAATGCTCAGGAATCACAAATGACAGATAGATGTTATGTCTACGTGGAGTAATCAGTCCGTTATCTGAGAAGTATCTATTACCAAAGATAATGCCATAGTAACCATTCCAGCAGCACAATTATATTCACCCTGACTCATTCGCTCTCAAATTGTCAATTGTCTGCAGGGGCCTGTTCATCCACTAACTCGCAGACAGCCTCTATTCTCAGTCACAATCAATTGCTAACATTGTCGTGATTGCGCAGTCACAAGTCTGTACAAATTACGAGAGAAAATAATATATTGTAATTTTCAAATTATTTTAATTATGCTGACACGAATTTGTAGGAATTTTCCTAACTTATAATTTTGTAGATATACACATATCTGAATTCTACTAACCCCGACTTGTGCTTAGCGTCAGTGTTTGTATTACCTACACCGGAAACAATCGTTTTGAGAGCTCCCGAATAATTTCTTTTCAGTTCCCTTAATTCCAAAATGATAATTTTAGAAAAAGATCTGTGCCCTTGTGTCTATGAATCAAGAGTAGAGCATCTTCCAAGGATAAGATACATTTTCTAGAAAATCCTCACACACTAATCTTTACATAGAAAATATTTCCTATTTAGAATTTTCCCAAAAACCACTAAAAATGTTGCTTAAGTATTTTAAGATTTTTATATGAAAAATAAAATATAGATGTACATAAATGATTACAGGAGGCTTAAACTTAAACATTTTATGCGGTAAACAACATAATTTTCAAGCATAGCTTAAACTGAGTAACTGTGAAAGTGAAAATCGGATTTTGCTAAGTAGGCATGAAGCAAACCATGACATATTCCGCGATACAACCTTAGAACACAATTCGATTATTACACTTCCTGGGGGTACAAAGGAAAATTTGGTTTTAACTCACTTTCAAGTAATAAAATTCTTGGGTAGTACAATTAGATTCAAATGAAGGGATGTCTCTGTCAGGACGACCGTTCGCTTCAAATGAGAATCAAAACGCTTTCGCACGCAATACTAAAAATATCTGTGCGGCTAACTATCCGAAAACTAGTAATTCCAACAATAACCGTATGAAAAGTGTTAAAAGCGCTGTCACAATTACCTGAGTTAAAAGGAAGATTATTGCAGTAGTCGCAATAGGAGTGGATTCCTGCCCAATGAGGTATACCGCGTCAAAAATTGCACCCATCTTGAACACTTGACATTTGTGGAAATTAATCATTTCTTTCACATTATCTATGTGTAGGCTAAAGTTTGAATGAGTAGAGCCAGACTGAAAAATTCAATGCCATAGCCGGGATTTGAACCACGGATCTCCCGGTCTCCGTCTGGTTGCTCTAAACCACTGAGCTACTATGACCAACATGCCGACATGACATTAAATTCTCCAACTGACTCATGTGGTAGACCATTCGGGGTTCTCATATACAATTAGATACGCACCTTTTTGTGGCGACTTACTATGTTGTATGTGCTTAAGTCCCAGGCATAGTATGCCTGCTGCATACGAGTCAATTGGACAATTTAATGTCATGTTGGCATGTTGGCCATAGCAGCTCAATGGTTAGAGAAACCGGACGCAGACCGGGAGATCCGCGGTTCAAATCCCGGCTATGGCATTGAATTGTTCAGTCTGGCTCTACTCATTCAAACCTGTTATTTGCGTTATGTAACTTGCACAAAAACATCAGACACGATTCAAAATTATTTTGTATTTCGCAGGAAAACTATACAAATATTATAGCCGTTATGTTGTTTTTGTACACCTTTATTTCTGCGGACAACTTGTAAGTACAGTTTTGCATCATTTGGAATAACTGGTAAACTAGAAGTATCATAAAATTTACTATCCAAAATGATCCGTTAAAATACAATTTATGTCAATTATCTTATGTGTTTACCATTTCCAAATGATTATGTTTTGAACTTTTCAATACCTTCAGATTTTCTAAGTGCTGTATTAATTTGTTTCTCGTAACCATACAAATAGCGATCAGCTTTTTAAACATTTCGCTAAAACATCAGCCTGTTGTGGCTTCATTGTACCTACAAATAAATGTGCAATGAAATTATTCTTCAAGTGTTTATATCGATTAATAGAAAGTAGATGAGAATTTGGAAATAAAAAGCTACAGTAGCTAAAAAAGGAACTGGGATGAAACACAATATTTTCCCCCTCTAACATAAAAAGCATTGCTAAAATCTGATATTTCTGAATTGAAAGTGTTTGGAGCCCGGATTATAATGAACAGGTGAAGCTTGTGGTAGGTACGCTTTGACCTGCACAGGCGTCGATGAGCAGGTTTGAAGTCAAGTAGGTGCAACTTTCAGGTATGAATTGTAACACCAGTCTAATTGTCTAACTCGTGGATTTGGAGAAGTCCACTTTCGGCTACAGTAGATAGAGATATTAAAAACAGTGAAGGGTTAAATCTTTAAATCAGATTATAGAATCAATAAGGTGTTTCGGCAGCACCTTACACAGCTTTATTTATTAAATTAACGATTCACATCCGGTATAAAACAAACAGGGGAAGCAGAAGGTTGGTATACCTGCAGGATTATTATTGTTAAGAGTCCGAGGGAGGTAGTCATATGGCAGCTAGGAGCATCAGAAACCTGTGTACATATCCAGATACCCTCACACATTAGATACACTACTTTGCATTCGAAAAAAATCTCTGAAGAACAAAATGTAAGAATAGAAATGGGGTATTAAAAGGCAGAGGGGGAAGAGAACAAGTCTCCCCTCGGATCAGGTAGGTTTGCTTTTCACTACACCATGCATCTGCTTGTACGAAAGCGTCGCGTCCCTTCTGGTGTGACGCCAAACTACTCCAGCTGCACAATCAGTACTCGTGCCTAGCAACAGGTTTAGTAGCGTCCCTCTATCACCTGCCCCTCCACTTTGACTATCTTTGCATTATTTTTCGACATTAAAGACACTTGAAATGTTTACAACACAAATAAGTTTTTCAGTTTATGTCTTTTATAACTACTCTCGAATTTCCAGCCAAGACCATTCATTTGTGTTTTCTCCAAAGCACCTTCACATCCGCTTCTTGATATGATTTAAAAGAAATAAATATTTTGTTTGTTAACATCTTCAATTGCCAGGATTACATCAGAGCCGCCAGGATTATATCAGTATCGGAGTTTCGTATCCAGAAATTGTTTTACATGTCAATTAATCTACTGATATGGGGCTGTCGCTTTTATTCACATTTAAAACCACCGTTCTAGGGATTGATTTGAACCTACGACTACCTCCTAACGAACTGAGCCATCCAGGCAGACATGATTTAGTTAACATTCATTTCATGAATCCGGCTGAAAGACTTCCGCTAGATATTTTCTAACTAATATCGAAATATACATTACGTATAAATAACTGCAGATTAGTTTTGATTAGATTATTAGAAAGAGAGTTTAGATATAAATGTAACAGCAGAATTTGAAGGTTAATCTTGAATCAATAGTAATGTTTATGTGATCCAGGAAACTCCTTATGTTAAAGTTATAGGATGTTCAGTAAATTTTTCTGAGGAATCTTCTCTTCAAGAGGTTTCCAACGAAGTAAGAGCCACTGTCATTCTTTTTACTGCAAAGCTTGTGTAATAGATTGTCTTTCATTCTTTTTTTAATTTTACGTCCTCCAACGTAAAGTCATATCGGACGATGAATGAAATGGGTGAAATGATGCTCAAATGTGTCCAGGTTCCTTGGAGCTTAGAGTTATCCGACATTCGTCTATCAGGATAAGGGAAAACCCCGGAAAAGACCTTATCCAGGTAACTCACCCGGACTGAGATTTGAACTCGGGACCTCTTGAACGTGAGGCAGACACGCTACCATCTACGCTATCGAGGCGGGCGATTCGCTTTGATGATTACCATTGTCATTATGTGTTTCTTAAGATTATGATGACTGTTTAGCAGATACTTTTCTGATCTGAGATCTATTGAGGCTTAGGCCCTGCAGCACATCTCTAATACACCTTCTTGCAAAGGTATTGTTATTTTATTTCCTTCAACACCTTTTAAATGGCCAGACAACAATCCTAATAGAGCAATAGCTGAATTCTTCATGAGCTCTCATATCAGGTCCAATTTAGTAAGCAAACATAATAAGCATCAGAATTCCTGTAGCCCATACCGTATTAATCTTCTTTCAAATCTGTGCTCAATTTTACACATATTCTTCCAATATGATATTTCTGCAACTCTTCTAACTTTGCTTTTGAAAATAACAGAAATAGCTAAATGATTATATCTTTTCAAAAAATGAGAAAGCTTTAAAAAATTCAACTATTCTCGAAAAGTCTGATGACATAGAAATAGCATTTGCGTTCTTTATGCTGTAAATTTTGTTATTGTGTATGTATTCCTCATTAAATAGCACTATATACAATTCGGAGTAAAGAGTTCAAAGCCATTTGCAGAAAAATTAAGATGTACATTTCCTTATTCTTGTAAATATCTTAAACACATGGCATATTAATCAAAACCGTTACAAATCGTACGCGATTCTTTTAAGACTTTTTTGTTATTTAAAACATGTTTTTGGGCGAAATAAAATATTTCTCCTGCCTGCTAGGTATGTTATATAGAGAATTCACTGGGCAAATCGCGAAATACTTCTCACATCATTCGGTTTACCCTTCCCTGTTTTGCTCAAAGAAACGACAATGCTCTGGTAATGCAATTTGTGTTAAGCGCATGGTGTATTTATACCCATTTTCCAAAAGAAAGAGATCATAAAACTCTGTATCTGCTACCAAAATTGTTTGTGTAGCAAACAGAAAGGTATACAAAATTAATGTATTTTTCACTTCGATTGGATAGTTACAAAAAGGTGTTCAGTCATTTACTAAGTTATTTGTTTTTGCTCTGTAAGAGGAATAATGCGTGTTAAAGAGTCCCCGTAACCTTTTGTTCTCTTGTAGTGGGGACATGTAAATGCGCCCACAAAGGTTAACATTGTTTCCGCAACGTGTGCCGGGCACTGTGCGTGCAGCTAATTGAACGGCGATGGTTGTGTCATTCATCCAGTAGGCTATTGGAAAACACGTGCTTCCTATTCCCGACGTTTATCAGGGGTAGATCCCCACCGGAGTATGGCAGCGTCACCCCACACTACGCATCTGCCAATAAATCTTACCTACATTTCATATCTACTTTTGGTCTTACCATTAAAAAGTTTACTTTCGAGCTTTTATTGCCTTCATTCGGGTGCGTGCCAGATGGAACTATCTCATAAGTAATCACAAAAATGAAATGAAAAAATATATATTTTTAGAAATACTTGCAAAACACATTTTGCATTGTAATTTTTCCTCACAAATAGACTTATAAACACCACGTAATGCTTACCTCCTAATTTTCATTTTTGGTTACAAGTTTTGATCTTGAATATAGGTACTTATAGTCAGAGAGACAAATTTTTAAATTAAACAAGAACTGTCTTATTTAGCTGTCCATTTTCGTTAATTAAACCTGTTTCATACATTTTATATTCAACTGAATTTATATTTTAAACAAACAAAAAGTAAACATGTTGCAGTAATTGGTCTAATACCACTTCATTTAAATTCAATTAAAATTGTTATAGGAAGAGAAAAAAATTATACATCGAGTTCTCAAAATATTCTGAGCTAAAAAAATAAATAAATAAAAAAAGCTTAAATGTATGTGTATCCTTAAGTGTTTGTAGATGTAAATAGCATAAAAGGGTAAATTTCGGATGAATATCCCACTTATGCCCGATTTCACCAACAGATGTTAAGACTTAGCACGAGTTTAGCAATAGTTAAAACAAAAATTGCATTTCACCAACAAGAGTTAGCTTAATACTCGTGTTAATTTTCTTGTTAAACTAGCAAGCCAAATTTCTGTTGTTAAGTCCTTACCAATTGTAAATATTCAAAATGTCGAGCATGAACGCTGCTGTTGATGTCGATTTCCTATATATAAGACCGTCTAAATGGTATTCGTAATATAGTACGGCCTATGAGGAGAAATGATTTTGAGGGGCTATCCGAAGAAAGTTTTCTACAGAGGTATAGACTTTCAAAACAAATATGATAAGAAGGTTACTGCGGAAGTACAAGAGAGGTTAGAACATGCACCGAAAGGAATATGCCGACCTTGCCTTTACTTTGCAATTTTATAATTCACTGAATTATGTGGATTCACTGTTATTCACTTCCACCTCCCGTCTTGAAACGTTCAAGTCACTTGTTCTTCACATCTTGTTTTAAATTTACGTAATAATAATAATAATAATAATAATAATAATAATAATAATAATAATAATAATAATAATAATAATAATAATAATAATAATAATAATAATAATAATAATAATAATAATAATAATAATAATAATAATAATAATAATAATAATAATAATAATAATAATAATAATAATAATAATAATAATAATAATAATAATAATAATAATAATAATAATAATAATAATAATAATAATAATAATAATAATAATAATAATAATAATAATAATAATAATAATAATAATAATAATAATAATAATAATAATAATAATAATAATAATAATAATAATAATAATAATAATAATAATAATAATAATAATAATAATAATAATAATAATAATAATAATAATAATAATAATAATAATAATAATAATAATAATAATAATAATAATAATAATAATAATAATAATAATAATAATAATAATAATAATAATAATAATAATAATAATAATAATAATAATAATAATAATAATAATAATAATAATAATAATAATAATAATAATAATAATAATAATAATAATAATAATAATAATAATAATAATAATAATAATAATAATAATAATAATAATAATAATAATAATAATAATAATAATAATAATAATAATAATAATAATAATAATAATAATAATAATAATAATAATAATAATAATAATAATAATAATAATAATAATAATAATAATAATAATAATAATAATAATAATAATAATAATAATAATAATAATAATTGTTTGGTGCTTGTAGTAGTGACACATGCATTTGAATTAAATTTGTTTCCAATATTTTCCCACGTGATATCTTTCTGTTTTATATTCCCTGCATTCGTCCTCTTATTTTTCACTATATGCTTACACTTCGTCACCAATTCAATTAACGATCCTTTCTCCATCGATGAGAAATTTGTCTCACGGCTTTTGTTTACGATTTTGTTCACCCGTCATTTTTTCAGCTGTGTGCAGACAAAAATGAAAATAAAAGCGCATCGCAGTACACTCAGAAAATAATACGACTCATCCATAGCCATCTATAGCTGTAATATTTACAGGTTTCTTGGCGTTAACACAGGTTTGTTAACATTTTCAGAAAAAAAAAAGGTTGGTGAAATGCAAGAAATTTAACAGTAGTATTAGCACTGTGACAATTGTTACGTTATACTTGTTAGCGTCGATTTTAATATCTGTTAGTGAAATCGGACATGAGTGTGCTCTATCCACCACAGATGCATCAACGTTTTAAAGAATGTTAAATTAAAATTGCTTTAACAACTTTATAATAATTAAATGTCCAATAAAAAGAAAATCTTTGGCGTTTTCCAAATAACTTCTTAAACAGATCTTTCCGAACCCCCTTAAGCAGTCCAACATTGTATTGGAATATGTAGTCAAACCACTAGTCCAGAGGGATCTGAAAATTCATAAAGATACAAAAAGTAGGCATCAACTGCGAGTTTAATTAGATACACAGTTTTAGTGTATTAACCTTTTGGGTTACAAGTTATACAAAATTTATTCACGGTGAAGACAACATTATTTTATTTCCCCTGATGTGCAAGAATATGATGAGTTATAATCATGACAAATTGACCCCTCTTTTTTAAAAAAAATTGTTAATCGATTCAGCATCCTGATTCCTCTTGTACCACAACGAATTGTGTAATGAAACTATTTCACCAAACGCTTATCTCAATTAGCATGCATTAGAGAGAAAGAACAAATAAAGTACTTTGTGGAAGTTATGGGTAGAAAAGTAACTGATTTGAACATTAGATTCTGCCCTTTCTTTGCTAGTCCAAGCTGAGATGTAATGACAGCTGAAAGAGGATCATTATTTCATCACGTGGGCTTCCTTGGCTGCAGCCGCCCAGTAACCTATATCCTCACGAGGTATGTTCAGCTAGCATTTTCTTTACAAAAATTCTTCTAAACAACCCATCTGCATTTCATCCTAAACCTTTTAAACCCATATCAGCTTCGGAAGGCACGCGCGAGTGGTAGCAGATGCCTCAAGACTTGGATGTTTTCTACAAAATCTCAAGTTGTGGATCCCTTAGAACTGTAAGGTTTCATTTGTCTGTCCACCAGATGAGAGGACATAATGAGAGCACATCTGCCATAAGAAGCCTGCAAGCAGTTGTCTCTCTTGAAGGAATATTGTTCGACGAAGGTGTTTGTGGACTATTTCTGCAGATGCTCCAGATGCTTACCCCAGTTGCGGTGAAGATACCTCCTGTTCTTTCCAACCCTTTCGAAGAAAATACAGGGGTTTCACCTGAATACGTTGCAGGTCCTGCACCAGATCCGAAATCAGAACTAACACCATGGACGAGTATAGTTATGGAGCAACACGTGGGTGCCTGTGCAGATGTGTGGTTCCTCGTGCACCTGGAGCCCGCTAGGGACACTTGGCACGCGCCACAGCAGGAAGAAGAGGAAGCCCTGCTACCCTCCAGTGGCGGATCGGGGCCTATCCAATTAAAGATGCCTTGCGGCTATTTTATCTGAAACTCACTTGCCGTCCATTATAATTTGTAAATGCTTTATTTTTTTAAGTTTACATCGATGTTTACATTTGAAATATCACGCATGGTTCAGTTGGGTCTTTTACTGTAATCACGTAACATTGAAGAAAACACTAAGGTTTTGATGAAATATTTATTATGGAAAACGACAGCACTACAAATTTGCCTATTATTTAAGAAAATGCAAAAGAGAGCCCTCTTGTTACTACCAGTTATGTTATAATACCCACGAGAGTAGACAATAAAGCTTATGATAAACCTCAAATCACTCGGCTCCAAAAGATGACTTGATATACAATATTTTATTGATACAGAAGAGTGTACATGTATTGTTGGGGAGCGGTATTTTATTTTCCGGTGAACTGAATATTCATTATCGGCTTACTCACATTCGTTGTAGCCAACCTAACCTAACTGTTTTTGCAACTGATAGGTTTTATTCAATTGGAACCACATTACTTCAATATTTTTATCTCTGCAGACATAGAATATATTTTTATTTCAGTTTTTCAGCGTACTATTTTCTTTATAGAGCGAGAAATCAATTCATGGCAATGTGCATTCTTGGTACGACATGGATCTGGCAAATCAAAAAATAAAGGAGGCTTTGAAATAGACTTTCATAATAATAATTCAGTAAGCTGATACTGAGTTGTTATTTTATAACTAAATAAAGTAACAATATGCGCAATTATCGTCCATCACCCAAAACATGATATGAAATATAAATGTATAATAGAACTGCGGAAGTAGAAAGTGCTATACTTCATGTCGTAAAATCGCTTACATGTGCTATATCGCTATTTGATATTTTTAAACGTAATCGTCTGTTAGAATTTACTTAACAATGACATAGTGACATATACATAGTATAATTTTAAGCTAAAACCTCTTAAGTATGTTGCAAATTGCAATTATGTGGAATTTAACTACTTATAATGGATAAAAGCTACATTTTGAAATATTCGCATATAAGTTGACAATTTTTGAGAGGATAATTTTCTCTCTCTCTCTCTCTCTCTCTCTCTCTCTCTCTCTCTCTCTCTCTCTCTCTCTCTCTCTCTCTCTCCAGAGGTTTTCAGGAGGTTTTTTTTAATCAAACTTCGAATGAATGATTCTAAGGAATCCCAAATAAAACTAAAAAATGATAGCGATATTACTTCTTTTCACTTAAAATATAGCCCGCCTCAGTAGGGTAGATGGCAGCATGTCTGTCTCCGTTCAAGATGTCCTGAGTTCGAATCTTGCCGAGTTATATGGATAAGGGTTTTTCCGGGCTTCTCCCTTATCCTGAAAATATGAATCTGGGCAACTCTTATCTCTATGGACTCTGGGCTCATTTAAGCATCATTTCACGCACTTCATTCATCCTCCACTTCATATGACTTAATGTTGGAGGATGTAAATTAAAAAACGAACTCAAACTATATATTCATAGTTAAAGATGAATGCAAAACGAAACCAGTGGTTGTACAACGTTTACACCCTGAGGACGTAAGATATTATAATTGCCAATAGATGAGACGTGAAATTAAATCAGATTGAGATACCACTGATACCACAGATTTGTTATCTTATACCAATGCATTTAAACCTCCCTTCTGAGCAATAAGCTATCGTGCAAATCTCACGTTTGTGGTATTAACAAAATATAATTCACACAGCTTAGGGCTAGCTGTAATAAGAACGATGAAAGCAGATGAAGATAGCTGATGTCTCCCTCGTATGAGTCGCATTTAAGCCATCGTCAATGTCTTAATTCGTCTTTGAAGAATTTGCTTCCAACTGCTCCAGAGTTAACTACAGATTTTTCTCAAGATGCGGGTGGTTATGTGGATAAAAAACACCAGTTAGATTTACTGGTAAATTTAATTCTTCTTTTTCTTTACCTTCTCTAGCTATACCACTATCGTGGTGTTAGGGGATTCTTGTTCCTCTATCCCTTTTAAGGTTGGGCTTGAGGAATCGAAACTTTGGATCCGATAAAGAACCAGAACAGGTGATCAGCGCAATGGCCGGTGTGAAGGTGAAGGAAGTGGATGATGTATGAGGGCGAGATGAATGATAGGAAAGAAGATGGAGCAATTGGTGGAATTCTGACGGGGGAATCTGGAGGACCCGGAGAAAACCTGTTCCACCGCCATGTTGTCCATCACAAATCTCATTTTGCGGTCGTCTATGATCGAACCTTGGCCGCCTGGTGAGAGCCAAGTAGTCTAAGTACTCAGCCATGGCGCGGCCATGATAAATTTAACAGAAGGTAATAATGAATTATTTGAAGTAAGTTGCGATTTTTTAGAATATAGTACTATTTCTTAATATTGTCACCCGAACGTCGGAACTCCCTATAGAACCGGCGGCAGCAGCAGCAGCAGCAGCAGCAGGAGACGGTCGGCGTTCGCCACGCCCACTCGTTTGTCTTATAGCGGTAACGAGGGTTGGCTGGAAAAACATTACTGTGCCGTCTCTTTCTGTTCCACCTGAGTTCTCGAACTTACGGGATATTTCATCTAATCCAGAACCTTCTAGATTGGCCAGCTGACCCTATATAAGCAACACGTCGGGCTGGAGGAAAGTGTGTCAGTTCTTGGCAAGCAGCGTAAGAGTGCAGTGCTAGTGTACGGACGAGAAGATTGTGTACGTGCATCGGAGGATTGTGCGTAATTGCGAGAGCAAAGTGGAATTGTAACGGACGAACTGGTGAATCGTAGTTGTGTGCATTCCGTAATCCTGTGTAATTGGCAAGTGTTTAACTGTAAGTCGGTGGAAATAAAGAACATTTTTGAGTGGTGTAATTGGACTTTTCATTTCACGAACCCACAAAGTCACAATATTAGGACGAGTAGCTTAACTGCTGATAAATCAATACGTTTGGGTCTTTATCAATATTGATAATGATGATGATGATTTTTTTTGTAATTTACGTCCTCCAACGTTGTCATATCGGACGAATGATGATGATGATGACGACGACGACGACGACGATGATGATGATGATGATGATGCTGATGATGATGCTGAGCTTAAGGTGCCGTGAGTTACTAAAATAATAATCGGAAGCTTCCCGTGCGGCACCCGCTGAATCTACATAACTCGAACGAGGTATTTAGGCGTTTAAAACTGCAATGATCTTCACTGTTAGACAGTAGAACACGTGGGAGAACACACGAATTTTAGCAATTCACGCCCTTCTATAAACATAAATACTTTGATTATTTACCAAAGTTCCAATTTATGTTACCAACCTTCAACATTCACATTGGTCTATGAAACGCAATTTTTCACTTGGTGACTTGCTAAATTCCAAGAACTGCATTCCAATTGAAAACAACAAACAGAAACGTGTGTAGATATCATAATTTCTATGTATAACTGCCTAAAAAAGGTTTGCTTGAAATTACACTAAGATCTGTAGAACTGACCATATTCAGCAATTACTCTTATTTAATTTCA
Organism: Mantis religiosa; assembly: GCA_030765055.1. Classification (NCBI taxonomy): domain Eukaryota; kingdom Metazoa; phylum Arthropoda; class Insecta; order Mantodea; family Mantidae; genus Mantis; species Mantis religiosa. Next base: position 51,330,441 of record CM060955.1, read on the forward strand.
TAAAAATGCCTCAAATTAATTTTAGAAGTGACTAACGGCACTTATGTCTTTTGTAATATTAATTTTCCAACATTGTCCAGGATATGATTATAATATTGTGACTACAGCGTATGATTTGCTCAATCCACAATCTTATAAAAGGGGTATAGCCCAATTCGTCAGGCTTTTTTATTCAATTCCATGATGGCCTGTAACCTACTGTAGTACTAAAGAAGTAAAGATGATTAGGCATGATTGACTATGGAACTTCTGCATAACAGAGGTGTGAAGGACAACTTGCGAAATTGTATCAGAAATGCTGTATTTTAGTTTGTTCATATTTCAATATAGGACCACCTATCAACAGAATTTGACAACAGAAGCACGATAAAAGCTATAAAAAGTAACTTTACTCTACCATCTGGCACCTGCATAGCGATGAACATAAAAAATCAGAGAAGTGAATCCGACACTGTTCGGCTGGGGTAGGTCCGGGGTGTGTTGGCAGCTGTTGCAAGGTAGTGGGGAGTTTAGCACGTGCCCCATGTAGCAGCAGCTGCCAACTGATGATACCTGATCACAGAGTATTGTCCACCCCCTGTTGGGACGCGTGCCCAATTATTTAGATCTAACATTGTGACATAGCAAGTTCTAGCTTTGGAATTTATGCTGACCTGCTGTTAAATCACCCTATAAAACCGGAAATAATAGTCTCTACTAAAACAAAACATATTTAAAAAGTTCAAATTGCTTAAGTGGTGTGCCCAGGAAAATAATTCAACATTCAAAGGGTGTTTCATTTGTAAATAACTTCGATTTCAATTAATATAATCAACCAATTTTGTCTAATTTTGTCAGTCTTACTGATTACGTACTTGATGCTGACTTTTTAAAAAATAATACAGCATGCTCATTGCTACAGTGTTTGCAATACTACATGCTGTGTACGTTACACATACCTATAATTTTTAAACTTTTATTACTTGAATCACCATGCCCCATTACATATAGTAACATAATATAGATTTTACGTATTACCCACAATTATATATACAATTTCTTATTTTCTGTAATCGTCCCACCTCGGTAGCGTAGATTGTAGCGTGTCTGCTTCACGTTCCAGGGGTCCAGAGTTCGAATCTCGGGCAGGGTGAGTAATATGGATAAGGATTTTCCGGGGTTTTCCCTTATCCTAAGAGACGAATGTCGGGTAACTCTAAGCTCTAGACACCCTGGCCTCATTTGAGCATCATTTCACCCATTTCATTCATAGTCCGAAATGACATAACGTTGGACACACACAAACATTATATATATATATATATATATATATATATATATATATATATATATATATATATATATATATACTCTTACAATTGGTCGAAGTTTATACTGTTTGTAGTAAAGTGTGCAGACGCCTTCAAGTGTTCCTTTTTAACTATTTTTTCATAGCTGATTGGCCAATTTTATCCACTTCTAGTTGCCGCCCTTAAGTTTTTACGACGTCTATCCAGTATTGAGCATTCCCACTACCACAACATGGGCATTCTGGAGATTCCGAAAGCTTGAATTTGTAGAAGTATGTTCTTATTGGTCCGCGTCCTGCTACCACTGTTGTGACCTATACACTAGGTATATACTATATACAATTACATACACAAGTATGTACACAGAACATTGAGTCCATTTTGAGTTAATTGATACTTGTGACCACTGATGTCCACAATTCACTGATTAGTTGTCGTTAGTTTTGTTTCTACCCTTAGCTCTTGGTGTGTAACTTAACTGTATTGTGCTGGTGCTCAGTTAAATATTTAATATTTTAGGGTGATAAAAATAACCTGGAAGAAGGAATCCCAACAGTTCTGCTACTAGGTTTACTCCACGTGTATAAGAAATGTATTGATTTAAGTTACAGATTATGTTGTGTGGAATGGATCACAGACCACTGCTGCATACCCCTTAACTAATCAGCTGCTGTTAGATATTTTACCCGAGAAATTATGTATAGTATATTTTTTAATTATACTGACATCGCAACTAAGGTGTTTCCGGTTGTAAAGCACAACCAGCTTTTATCACGTGATTTACTCCCGTGGGGAAGATATTCTGATGTCTTTTGTTTTAATTGACGTCCTCCGACGTTATGTCATATCGGACGATGAATGGAATGGGTGAAATTGTGCTTAAATGAGCCCAGGGTACATAGAGCTTAGAGTTACCCAACGTTCAACTAGCGGGATGGCTCAGACGGTTTCGGTTGTGGCCTTCATTCAGGAGGCCCGGTTCGATTCCCGTGGCTGACCTGTCTTACCCATGGGTTTTTTAGGGGATTTTCCCGGGTCGCTAAGGGAATGCAGCGTAGGTTAATTATATCCCCCGAATTTCTTGTCCCTCCATTTCATCTCCATTATCATTTCACATCATCTGTCATCTGGTGGTCTCTTTCAGGGTAGAAGTGTCAGCGGGCGTCTCGGCGGTACATGGTGGGATGATATGCTCTAAGAAAAACTACTTCCTCCTTCTGGAGGACGGTAACTGGTCTCCACTCCTCTGTTGGGACCGTTTCGGGACCGCCAGCCAGGGACTTCTGGGACTCGGATCTCCTCCCTTGGACCTTTGAGGCTCGGCTGCTGGGTCCGTTGCCGTCCCGCAGAAGGGGAGCGTGTCCGTTGTCCTGGCCTGTCGGGTGAAGTCTCTATCCAAGTAAACTGTAGGAATCCTGCCCTCTGTACTATTGTGGCTCCTTGGGGCGTCCGCCCTCTGTCTCCTTCGCCTCATCCTTCCTCCCGGGGGTGCTCCACTTGGTGGGATAGGTACAATGGGCCCAGCATGGTGGCCTACGTATCACTCCCCCCCCCCCCCGTAATGAAATCCTAATTCTAATCCTACCCGACATTCGTCTTTCAGGATAAGCGAAAACACTGGAAGAAACGTTATCCATGTAACTCACCCTGACCGAGACTCCAACTCGGGACCTCTTGATCGTGAGGCAGACACGCTACCATATACGGTACTAGGCGGGCACTTATATCTTTGATTTGTTAAAGTTAGAAATGTTTCTATTCCTAAAGGATGGAAGAGGAGTAGCCATGTTTTTTTTTTTTTTTTTTTTTTTTTTTTTTTTTTTTTTTTTTTTTTAGTCTCCAGCTTCTTATGTTCATGTCGGAGTCTATGATTGGGAACCAACTCATTGACTATGGGCTAGTTATTAGTTTTTTTTGTTTTTGAACATATACACACCCGCTCTTACATGCGCTCTTCTATACTCGACACAGGAACAGGGAATGTTTCTGGTTAAAGAAAAATTCTTACATGGCATTTATTACAAATATTTGTTCTACTCATGATATATACTTTGTTTTGAAAGTATTTCAAACTAAGCAATAAGTTAAATTTCTTGTCAGCTTGACTTCTTGTCTTTGGTTATACCAAGTAGCGTATGCTGGCTGGTGATCAGCCTATCGCCCATAAATAGTAGCATAGGAGAGAAGCGGGATGCTGCCGGCAGGCTGTTTTACTCACGGACCTTCTCCTAAGAGTTACGAGGTCCTTTTAAATGCAAATAAACCAACGGCTATTCTTTTCTGAGGCAAATATGCTAAGAATTTTTCACCTGGAACCTCGAGAACCACAGTTTAGCATGGCAACCATTAGTGACAATACCTAAGTCCTTGGTTCTCATATGTAACATAACATGTGTCAATGTTTATCCGATGCACAGAGGACCTCAAGTAGAGTTATAGTGTTGATGTCTTACGAAGAAAAAGAAAGTACATCCTTCTTCAGTGAACGCATTGATATCCGATGCACAGAGGACCTCAAGTAGAGTTATAGTGTTGATGTCTTACGAAGAAAAAGAAAGTACATCCTTCTTCAGTGAACGCATTGACATTTGAAACACCTAATATAACATACCAGTACGTCCAGAAAGAGTAAGTTCTGTTTGGTAATAAAATAAAATTGTATACAGATACAGAAAAATTATTTATTGCACAAAATTCTACAACTCTTAAACTACTTTTCCGCATAACTTCCGACATTTTGCAGGCATTTGTCATAGCGAGGCACAAGTTTTTGTATACGTTCTTAATAGAAGTTTGCCACCTGTGTCTTCAACTAGTTGGAAACATTTTCTTTCAGTTCTTCGTCATTGTTGAAGTGTTGACCCCAAAGGAAGGATCTGAGATGCAAAAACAGATGAAAGTCGCTAGGAGCGAGGTCAGGGCTGTACGGGGGTGGTCAAACACGTCCCAGCCAAATCCCTGTAGGATGTTTTTCGTCGCATTTGCAGTGTGTGGTCGTGCGTCGTCGTGAAGAAACACACCTTTTGACAGCATTCCTCGGCGCTCATTCTGTATTGAGCGGCGCAATTTCCCAAGTGTCTCGTAATTAACATCTGCTTTCATTGTTTGAACACGCGGTAAGAAATCAATGAGTAAGATGCCTTTCTTATCCCAGAACACTGTGCACATCATTTTTCGAGGTGTCAAGATTCATTTCGGCTTAACCTTTGCTGCGTATGAGGTGTGCCTCCATTCCATTGATTGAAGCTTACTTTCAGGGTGTCGTAAGAAACCCCTGTTTCATCTCCTGTGACTATCTGTGTCAGAAATTCTTCGCGGCCTTCATTATAACGGGTCAAAAACTGAAGTGCACTACCCATCCGTTTTGTTTTGAGTTGCTCCGTAAGAATCTTTGGTACCCAACGCGAGCAAAGTTTACGAAATTTCAGTTTTTCGGTAACAGTTTCATGAACTAGTGATCGTGAGATTTGGGGGAATTCCATATAGAGAGAATTGTAAACTTGCAGTTTTCCTGGATCTTGTAATCAATCGCATGAACCAGTTCTTCTCTAACCGAAGATGGACGCCCACTTCGTTCATCATCGTGCAATTCATTACGTCCTTCTTTGAACTGTCCGACCCACTTTCTCACCATTGTATCACTCATCGCATTTTGTCCGTAAACATCGTAAATTTGCCGATAAATTTCAATTGGTTTCAATTTCCTAGCATTTCGAAAACGAATCACAGATGTGATTTCACAAGCGGCGGGATTTTCAATCAACACCGATATTGTAAAAAGCACAACATTGCGTACGTAACTGACAGCGATCTCACAATGGCACACGTTTCTTCTTCTTGATACAGAGCGTCTACCGCGCATGCGTGGAACTGCGATTGCAGCGCTGCAGTGGAGATAAATTACACATTTCGTAGTAGATGTATTCAAGAGATATACAGTAAACTGAATTAGTAGGCAGCTGTTTAAAACTGGTCACTAAATAGGCTCTAGGGACATTGCGATAAATTACATACAGATACTATTTTAAAATTAATTTAAAATTATGGTAACATTAATATTTTGTTTAGTATAGCTCTTATACAAACGTATAAAAATTTTCTTTCTAATTTACAGGACCGCGCAGACTCAATTTTCTGGAAACATGTTTAATTTTCATTTAAACATCTTAAGTATAGGACATTTTATTCCAAATCGTTAATAGCCACTTTTGGCAAATTTAAGAATATTGAAACTTTTTTAAATGTTTCTGGTGAGAGACTTCTTATAAATGTTGTATTGTGCCTTTAAATACGCTAATATTAAATACCTATGAAGTCTGTTATCTCAAACGTTTTGTTTTAAAGTTAGTTATGCTGTTCACAGATCCATACACAGACACTCGTGGACCTTGCTCTAATTTATTTGTTTCAAGAACTCTAAAAATGTATTGCGTGAAACAGTGATATCACATTTATTGGCACAAAACCAAATATCAGCATATCAAAACAGAATACCAAAATCATAACTTAGCCGCTTATCTTAGATAAGCAGAGAGTACAAATTATTTTAAAGACAACCTCATGGCTAACAATCCTTTCCCAGGCACCCCGCCGCTGCATCTTAACTTCTGCCAACTGCAGGTGATCATTATTAGGTGAAGTACCAAGGATGGAACGTAGTCGACGTCCCGCTCTTCTCAATTAGGAACCATTATTTCTCAATCAAATAGCTTCTCATCTGCCCCTTCAGGTACCTAACGAGGCTAAATGCACCCCAGTTTAGGACTTCGAGCGGAAGAAAATACCCACGCCTGTACCGAGAAACGAACTAGGATCTCCGCTTGGTAAATAGTAGGGCTATCGCCATGCTTAGGAAACGAACAAACATTATTTTACACACTCTATATTTCAATGAGCTCTAGATTTTTTTCTGTAAGAAGTTTTATTCTTTCTCTTATTATATACAAAATTGTACAAAACTCAAATGTATGAAGAACACAGACGTTTCAGGACAGACATTTATCACATTAAAATCACAAATTCTTAATAGATTTTTTATTGCATCGTTTCAACTATTTTTAAGACAATTAAAAGTAAATAGCGTATCTCAATGCAAAGGATAACTTGGGGTTGCAAATATTTTAAAGGGGAGAAAAAACAGTGAAAATAACATGACGCATAAAAGCGCTTGTAAGAGTAATTTGTATAAGGTGAGTAAGAAATCGAGTTGCAGTAATTTATTTATTTTTAATAATTTCTAAGTCAGATTATTAAGAGGAAAAATTTATCTTCCTTATTTATCATCATAAGAAAGCTCGCAATACTTTCATTCATTTAACTTTCGGACCATAGCGTGTTTAATCTTCACTTAAAATAGTCATAACAAGCGTTTCTCTCTGCTTAGGTAGCTAGGTACATAATACTTAGTAGCAAGAGGAGGAAATCGAAGGGCGATACAACACGCATGACTACCAAATAGAGCACGGATGTATGTTCCACCGCCAAAGACAAAGGGCAATGTAACAACAGATGGTGTTCCAGCAAGCTCTCTTTCTTAGCGATTTACCTTTCTGCCATTTGTTCGCCTTCTCCCAGACCCAGATGTTGAACGGCCGGCGAGAAGCTGACATTCGTAATTCGGTTTCGGAGAAAAAAAATGAGCGCAGTTCCTGCGGCTTAACACGTTACGGATCAGAGCTGGGAGATATGCATATACTCATTTCATTATCATCAGCATTGTTATTTAGATATGGCACATTACATTTTTTCTTCTGAAAGTGCTTTTAAGAGATAGATCACCCCAGTGCCTCGAAAATGTGTCAGCAAATCTCCGTAACGAACATTCGGTTGGAATATTTAGGTGCAATACTTGCTTCATGTATTATTGTCAACAAAGTAACACGTAACACAAGTAACACGTTTTTTTTACGTCCTCCAACATTGTCATATCGGACGATGAATGAAATTGAAGAAATGATGCTCAAATGAATCCCAGGTCCATGGAGCTTAGAGTTACCCGACATTCGTCTATCAGGATAAGGGAAAACCCCGGACAAACCTTATCCATGTAACTCACCCTAAGTGAGATTCGAACTCAGGATCTCTTGAACGTGAGGCAGACATGCTACCACCGCGCTACCGAGGTGGGTGAAAGCACAGTGAGTAGGATATAAACTTGAGGAGCTTTTTTCAATCACTTAAAAGTAATCAGGGAATGAAAAAAAAACGTACATCCATGCTATAATTTTCTCTTTTTCTTGGCGGGCCCAAATGACCTTGTTGTCGACGGGCCCTAAAACACTAGACACTCATTCACTCACTCTTTTTCTTGGTATAAGACTGTAGATGAAGCTTAAAGAACTCTTAATAATATTCTTAAAAACCACATACATAGATCTTTAGTTATCCAGTTTTGTAAAAAATGCCTAATTAGTGAAAACTAAAATGCTCTTTTCTTTACTATTCACTGATTGCTTTACTGTTCTATACATTAAAGTAAGTGAAGGGAGCAAGGATAGGTAATAGTATTATATCTACTTGAGTAAATTCTCAAGAAAGCAATATACTAGTGTCCTGAAATCATGACCAATGGAAATAGCTGAGTTGGGTTATTCTAGGGTCCGGATCAGCATATATTTTTTCTTTTGGCTTCTCAAATTGGTTCCCGATTACAGTCCTTCTCACTTCCTAGTACCGCAATTAATTTCATCGACTGTTACTTCCATTGCAATGTTTAAAATTCACTTCCTTTCACCTCAATGACCACCTGATGTATAAAGAATATCTGCACTGCTACTAAAAGTTAATGCGTACAGGAAAACTAATTGCCGCAAACTGACCAAGTAACAACACATTGCCCGCCTCGTTAGCGTAGATGGTAGCGTGTCTGCGTGTCTGCCTCACGTCCCGAGTTCGAATCTCGGTCAGGGTGAGTTACCTGGATCATATTTTTCCAGGGTTTTCCCTTATCTTTAAATACGAATGTCGGGTAGCTCTAAGTTCCATGGACCCCGGACTCATTTGAGCATCATTTCAGCCATTTCATTCACCGTCCGATATGACTTAACGTTGGAGGACGTAAAATTACACACAAAAAACACATTAAACCCTCATTATTTAGGGGGTGGAATGTCATTATGTAAGTTTCAAAAACTTGCGGGAAAGGAAGCATATGACAAAGAGAAAAAGTCTGAAAGTGCACATGTTCAGTTATGAAAACAAAACATTGACTGTACGGTAAATTATACTGGATATTATACAAATGTATTTGTAACAAAACAAGTGAAGTTTTTTGTTACAAACCTTTGTTACCTTTGTTCACTTTTGATAACAAAATGAACATCGGGCTACAATGTAATGGGCACATTAAGTTTTGATGTAAAAATAGAACTTTAAATACACATTTATACATGACATGTTCAATTTTGATAGAAAATAAAAGCAGCATCATATTAAACCAAGAATCTTAACAAAGTCCCATTCCAAACTCATTTTCGGTTTTCGGTGGACATGTTCAGTTTTGAAAAAAAGCTCCTCATTTATGGGCGCTCAACTACAAGGTTATTAGCAACTGTAGGTAATAGAAATAATGCCATAATATATTTTTCTGCATTAATTTATTATTTTTCTCCGTTTGGGGAAGAAATAAAGGATATATGTAGAACGGAAGGAGACACCTTGTGCATTGCGATCAACTGATGACCCACCCTCTTTACAAAGAAAAGATGAAATGAAGGAATAACATAATTTTACAGGCCACCGAGACAGTGCTGCACAGAGAGGGCGATGAACGACCCCTTAATAAGGCAGCCCTCTAGTGCCCACTTGGAATACGCTTTTCTTTGTCCATAGCACCTATATAAACTAGGGACAGGGCGCCATGTTTTTCCAACTTCTCAGCTATCAGTGTGGCCAATAACCATTTCCATGCTTCACATGTTGACTTATGTATAAAACAAATCTTGCAGTTTAAGTTGTTTTATAACCTATGCCTCAAACATAACATGCCTAACAAAACATTCTTTACACAATTTTAAACGCATTTCTTGTTAATATTTTGGAAAACTGCACGAGTTTTAATCTGTGCTCCTTCATTTGCTAATGCTTGCAAAACCAGCCGTTATTCTAACAAATTATAATTACCTTCTATATACTTTTCATATCTTCCATTAAGAACAAACTAACAAAACAAGGTTTTTATGCAAAAGTAAAGAAAATTTCGAGTTTTTTAGTACTTCATACTAATCACTATGTATGCAGAAGTGCCAGTTTTGCTAAAAATAAACTGATACTTTCTCTAACACGAACATTAGATACTCTAACAAAAATGGTTACAGAGATGTCACTGTAAACGTTTTGAGGTTCCCATAATACAATAAGTATTTTAAAAAGTTCCGCGTGTGTCTTTACGTCTATAAACAGCATAAGTAAAGAAACAACAATTTGGTTGAACGTCTTGGCTATTTATCTGACATTTGTAAAATTATTAATTTACCAATCAATAACTTCAGTACATACGTCAGATCGCCTCTCGCTTCTTCTCAAACCTGCCAGATGTTCCAGGAGCTGTGATGTACGACATCGGCGTACGAACCCGCCAGCCCACGCGCCTGAAGAGACGACTCCCACAGGATCTCCTACTTAGTGACTCTGATTGAAAAAACTATGAATATTGTTTCACAAGGACTGTTGTTATTATCTCTTTGATTACTTGTTTGTTTTAATTAACTTATTTTTCTCTTGTTTCACAGTGTTAAGAAGATAATAGGAGCCAACTTGGTTTTCCTTACATGTTATTATATAGTTCATAGAGATTCAATTAGCCAACAAGGATCTGTAAAGCATGCACTGCTGATCGATCATTGAATAAAATAAAAAAAATAACTTTAGTATTTATATATAAAGATTCTGTCGTGAGTCTACAACCTTTAAAAGTTCAAGATAAGGTTTTCGAGAAATGTCTTGCTTTCCAAGTAACTGTTTACAGGGAAAAATGTTCTTATTTCTGCAAATATGGTTGTAAATAGGTATTAAGTAAATCTATACTGCGAATTTTCAGTGAACACCTTTTGATATCTTCCTCATTAAAAGTTTCAGTTGATTAATTTTCTAACTATAAGTGCGATTGAACATTTAAGGTGCATAAAATATAAATAAATGAATTATCAGTGTTGTACCATTTCTGATCAAGTAAACACAATACGATATCTTATAGGAAGAACTAAGAACTGTGTGTTGCATCTTCGCAAGTAATACATAGATATACGCTCAATTCATAATTAGTTTTAACTCACACTATTTAATATTAAGCATTATCGTTACTATTAAACAAAATATTCAGCTTCAGTGAAATTATGTTAGTACCAGACTTTTTCACCTGTATTCTGCAAAGTATTTGTCAGCAAAACAGGATTTTATGGCAGCTAATTAGAATGAAACTCTGCTTGGCTACACTGAATGCTAAAAGAGGCACTACGTTTTCAGCAAACACCTGCGTCATCTGTTGGCACCTCCATACACCGCGAAACCTAGAAGCCCACCTGAAAGGATGAGAAAGGAAAAGATAGTCGTAGTCTGACAAAACCATGGGAAAGCCAAGTTCAAAGTGATTATCGACAGCACGTGAGCGGGGAGCCAATTCGCTCGGTTTAAGGAGTTCATTTATCACATACAGGTGAATGATTTGCCTGAATAGCTTAAACCCAACAGGTCAGAGAAACCCATGCACAAACAAACACTTGAGACAATTAACTAGCATCTATTAAGACCCAGATAAAATCACACTAAGCGGCTGGGAGCTGTGGTGAAAACACCGCCACTCAGGTTAACCTGAGTGACCCGTATCTTCTGCTGGTCTGCTGCTGCTGGTGAGATGAGCCTGGTGTTTGGTCGATAATTGTCTTTGTAGGTTCAACGTAAATCATCTGAGGGGAAAAAAAGAACCTTGTCCAAGTAACTCATCCCAATGATTTGATTGGTAGAGATGCTGTCTGTTGGATCACATACAAGAGCAAATGAACCAATTATTGTCCCATTCCATGTGTAACGCTAGGTACGTATATTCCAGTAAGGTGTGACATCTTTACAACGCCGACGTGTATTTCAGCTGTTATCACTTGGGAGTAGTTTATGGTCGCACTGACTTCATTGTGGCGTCATGGGCAGCACCAAGTGCCTGTCTACTGCAGGTACCAGCAGCTTCCAATGGTCGGTCGAACGGCCTTCGTCGTCTCAAATGCGGGCGATACTCCGACACTTAGTGTTACAAAACATAACTGGAATAAAGGAAAAATACTTTATACGTGTCCTGCTTACGTAACTATACACCAAAAGCGTTTGTACTTGAAGAAGATACACATACTGTAGTAGCTTATAAATGTTCTTTTCTTTTCATTTTTCATATCTGAATTACTTCTATCTCGAAGAAGAGCAAGGAGAAATATAGTTGTACAGCAGAATATGTAGTTTTACAGACATTCGGAATTCATTCCAAGCATTTGTTGCTTATTTATAAAAATCTCAGTCATGACAGATATCCCACATGTTCTTGAAATTATGTATTTTGAAAATAAAAAATCTTAAATGTCATACTCACAGGACCATCTCCTGCCATTATAGTTTAGTTTTACTTGTCTTCTGTAAAATATTCTCACAGAAACTTACTTCTCTAACTATTCCATAATAATGGCCGCGACGTGGTTGAGTGGTTAGACCACTCTACTCTCACAGAGGGGGCCCGGGTTCGATCACAGGCAACTGCAAAGTGAGATTTGTGTTGGTCATGTCGCTGGGATGGATTTTCTCCGGGATCTCCGGTTTCCCCACCATCTCATTCCACCAGTGCCCTATCTTCACCTCATGTATCACCAGTGTCACCGCCTGCGGTGCCACATGTAGTAAAAGCGGGCGTTAAACACTGCACATTACATTTTCATACCATAATAATGGCAAACTTTACCTACAGACATGTTTCCATTGCGCATATCGTTAACACAAGAAGCTAAACTAAAATCTTTGAAAAGGGCTGACTTTCAAGTTCCAGACGTTTCGCACATCGTAAGAAAGAAATTAATGGCTACTTAATATAACTATGAAAATACTGGAAAGTTAGAAAAATAGCAATGAATATCTCGGAAATTAACTTCACCAAAAATGAGTCGTTTTGCACATTTTGTGATTTTAATAGCATCTACATTTATAGATAAGGTTCTTTACCAGTTTGTATAGTAATCGCCAATGCAAAATTCTAAAAAATTAATTCAGAATGAGACTGACAGAAAATTAAAAATATGTTTCATTAGCTATGCGAACATCTTAAATACTTAGCATTTTAATCAAAACGGTCATCTGAGAGAGAGAGAGAGAGAGAGAGAGAGAGAGAGAGAGAGAGAGAGAGAGAGAGAGAGAGAGAGAGAGAGAGAGAGAGAGAGAGAGAGAGAGAGAGAGAGAGAGAGAGAGGAATAAAGAGAGAAAAAGAAAAAGAAAGAGAGAGCCAAAAAGATAGAAAGAGAAGAATAAAGAAATAAAAAATAAATAATTAAATGAATGAATAAAGAAAGAAAGAGAAAGAAAGAGAAATAAATAAAGAGAGATAAGAGGTTTGAGGGTAAAGGAATGGAGGGCTTTAATGAAAATACTTGTGTCACATTTTAGAAGATGTGGAGCTTAATCTCAAGTTCCTATTTTACCGTAGGCTGTATTACAAGTTTCTCTTTCCTAGCTTTGGTGATCGAGGCTTAAACGTCATATTCGGAGTAGCCGTTTTGACGGAAAGTGAGTCTCAGGTAAACCGGCAACCTATCCGGCAGTATCAGCAGAAATCTCGCCAAATACAACATTAAGACCATCCACAAACCACCTCCGAAGATCAAGCATCTGTTGATACCAGTGAAAGACAAACTGGACTTCCAAGTTCCGGGAGTGTACCGCATTCCTTGTGTATGTGGGACACCTTATATAGGACAAACCGGAAGGACCATCGCTACCAAAATAAACGAACATGAGAGGAGCATTCGTTTAATGCAACCTGAGAAGTCTGGGCTGGCAGAACATTGTTTTGATAACGACCATAGAGCCAATTTTCGGGAGACGACCATCTTGGCAAAATGCAACAGTTACTGGGAGCGGTGAATTAAGGAGAATTTGGGCATTTCCTTAGAGAGGAGCACCCCTAACCGTGATGCTGGATTTCAGTTCAGCTCCTGGCCTTAAAATGGAAATCCGTCGACTTAAGAAGCATAGATTAATACAGATTGGTAATCAAGAAAAGTAGTTACGTTCATTGACCCAATTAATTTTTTAGTACTCACGCCATCTCCTAACCTGGCATTTAATTTACTGAAAACAGTTTTTTGTTCAGTAATGCGAATTTTGATAATGTTTTGTCTTTGTTCACATTTTTGTTATATCCAGTGATTCATTTGTGGTTATAACATTTTATAAATATCCTGGTGATGGGAGAGATGAACACTCCAGAAACGTCGATTCCTAATCGTCTTTTCACCTGGCTTGCTGCCACAGAACTGCTTGAGCATATTCGTCGTCAGGAAAGCTTCAGGTGTTGTATTTTTCAGTTGAAATCTTGATATAGAATTTATGATTGGAATTAAAATCTACTACAGGTAGTATAAGGTAGGCGGTAGAGAAACTAAAACCATATTCCAACAAGTTTAAGCATAGACAGAGTACAGCGTTCTTAGTAAATAAACAAAGTTACAATTTGTTAAAAATAACGTAATTTCACAAATGTATCCTCAAATACAATTTGTAAAATAGGCGTTTTGCTGTTGTAAATTGAAATATTAAGCGAAGCAGATTGAATGTTTAGAGGTTCATTAACAAACGCTAGAAGTATTTCAACATAAAGTTACTGAAAGGAAAGAAAAGCTATTAAGACCTGCACAAACCACTTTCTTCAATGGTTTACGAGCGCCTGGAAATGAAATAAAACGATTTTTATTTGTTTATTTCCAAGCAGGCCTTAGTCACTCGCTGTGATGGTATTACTTAATAACTCCTTTCTGAATCGTATAATTATGAATCCCTACTGGTGACCGATTTGCTTCACAGGCAAAAGTCAAGGATGCAAGAACCGTTGCTTACGTTATGTAATGATGGTCGCCTTTACCCGGTCTTCAAACAAGGTGCTTTAAAACACGTCTTTAATTTTTATTGCCCATCACGTATGCAAAGCGAGACCACTTCTCTAGTTTGCAAAGCAACACCATACGTAGTGGTAATCATACTTCTGAGAGGCTTCAACTGCATTAGAAACCACTAATTGCTAACTTCTGCTTGAACAGATGAACATTATGTAAATGATTATGTAACTCAGTGTGAGATGCAGCATTCCCTTTAAATCATTCGAGTTTGACATGAGCATCTTCCAATGATGTGACAACACTTTCATCCCGAACTACATGGAAAATATCCTATTATTGTTATCCCAAAAATATCTAACCTTTCTGAATACGAAACTGCATTTAATATACCCCATATGAAATAAAATATATACTTTTTAGATTCCGGGAATATCTTTTAAAATACTATTCATTCTGAATGCATTTTGTATAATATCTAGATATGCCTCATTGTACCTACCATAAAATGAACGAAGCTTAATATAAAAGATATAGTTAAAACATAATTTATGAGAAAAAAAGCATTTTGATCCTGAAATGTTGTGGATACTAGTTTGAATGTTTCAGTATTTTTGTTACTTTTTGAGGTTATGTAACCATTCAGATATTTCTCGCAGTGTCATGGGAAAGATATGGAATTTCAAAATAAGACAATATCGATTTAAATATATTAATATCGTGTCAGTTACCTTTGCACCTATAGCAAAATGTTTTGTTAAACCTTACCTCTAAAATTAATTCTTCTATCACACTATCCGTGTGTAGGACAAGATTTTGAAATGTCAAGTCAGAGTAAAAAATTAAAAGCATTGGCCGGGATTTGAAAAACGGATCTCCTGGTCTCCGTTCGGTTGCTCTAATCACTGAGTTACCATGGCAACGTGCCAGAATGACTTAAAATTAATTTACATTAATTGACCTAATAGTGGTCTAAACTAGAAAGCCCAGGACTTAAAAGTACTTATGCTAATTTCCACTAATTGACGTATTAGTGTTCTGAACTTGTTCAAAGAGGTCTACCGGAATGTCCGAAGTCTCCGGCCTCTATCAACTCAGGAGCGATGGAGGACTCCGGGGCTCTTTCCATGGGGCAATACCTGGAGTCTAAAACGCCCTACCCCCATCGACACTTACGCGTGTCAACAGGGAAGACTATCGAGTAACCTCGTTGCGGCCGCCTGGTGATCTAGCACACCTTCTACTTGTTCTGCAGGCTAGTACCCGGGACTTCTTAGACAACCCTCTGCCCCCTCCGGGTGGTCGAAGCCTGGCCGGTGGTACGCGATCTCCCGCGGGTGTCGGGAACACACTGCCCCCTCGAGACCAACCCAATCCGAACAACTCCCATTCAGGGAGGGGCTCGAATGTTCGGCCCGAGGTTCCTCTTGGTAACGTCAGAGGTGCCACAAGTACCAAGGGTCCGCAGCGCTCGCACCACAACAGCTGAAGGGGACGGATCCCCTGAACTATAAACTATAATTTTATTAATTAATCTAATCGTGTTTTAAACTATGAAGCCCAGTACTTAAATAGTACTGCACGTTGAAAGTCACCATTATAATAACTTATCTCATATGTATTGCAGACCTACTGGTGGTTTATCGAAAAATGCAAGTCTGTTGAAAATTTAATGCCGTGTCGGTATGTTGCATGGTACATACTAGGTAGCTTAAATTTTTCAGTCTGACTCTATATTTCTATACTCGGTTTGTCTCCGTTAAAATGAACTAGAACGAATGCGTTCAACGTTGATATTGTACATTTTACTTTTTGTCGACCTACATTTACTTCTGCATCTATTCTTGCATCATAAAATGTGACATCTGTTAGGTACTTAATTATCAAATTTTGTTTTTCTCATCTTATAAATATATAGGTATCGAAACTGAAGCTTCAATCTACACATTTTAAATTATGTTGATGCTTGACAGTCCCATTTTCCTTGTTACATATTTTTGTAAATGTATTGCCTTTATACATTTTGTACTCCTCTAATTAAATTACTTGAATTTGATATCCCTAAGTTTAATGCATAGTACATAGGACTAATTTTAAATTATATAATTCCTGAATATAGAACCAAACCGTACTCAAATATCTGATTTAAGTTCGAAATGAAGCTTGGAGCAAGTGGACGTATTTAGATGACATAATCCATAACCAACAGATAGTAGTAGTGATACTAAGAATTACTAAAAAGACAAACGGAAGAATTTAATGAAAAAAATAGCTTTTAGTGTCCCCTAAAAGGAAGAAGTAAGGATGAGCTTGAAGGGTTGTTTCATATTAATTAAAATAAATATGCTGTATATAATGCGGAAACGCCTATTTAGTAAAAAAATAATTGGAGGAATTTGAAATCTCAATATGGAGCAAGTGAAATTGATGCAGAAAACGATGAAGATGTTTCAAGGTGGTTTAAGAAGAAAGAATAATAAACCTTTTGAAGAAGGGGCAGGAAGGATAGAAGCTTGATGAATAAAAAATAATTACTAAAATCGTCATAAATGCGTATGAGATAAAGTTATAAGAGAAATAATACACCAAATTATAGACAATAATTAGACAAAACTCCGTGTGCGGAGACGTAGTGGAAGACAGGAAAGAAGGCTTTTGATTTTGAAATGAAGTTCCTAGTTTTGGGTAAGGATTATGGTTATTTAAGGGAACCGATCTGTGAATTTTCTAAAACCTAAATATTATGAATTATTTAGGATATCGTAAATATGTATTATATATCATGTTTAAAATTTTATACGAATTAAACTATTTATTAAAAATGCTTGTTATGAAAAATTTTCATATTCTTATTTTGAAATACATATATTTTATCTGAGACAGAAAAGTTTGGTCTTATAAAATTAATTTTATATTCAAAATTATATTTCTTTATTTTAATTTAAAATTTACATATTTGGAGCACGCAATAAGTCTTTGAAGCTTTAATGCTTGAAAGAGAAGAAGAAATTTTGCAAAATATATAACTTATTATCAGAATAATAGCAGTTTTGAATACTACGAGAAGGGAAGCCATTCTCAAAGTTCTATTCTGATGCTTAGTTTTTTATATCCCGCGCCAACGTAAGTCTTATCGGACGATGAATGAAATGTGAATTTGAAATAACGTTCAAATGGACCCAGGGTTCCTAAGTTTTAGTTATCCGATCTTAATTTTCCAAAATAAGGGGAAAAAGTTTATCCGTAACTTAGACTGGCCAAGATTCGAAGTCGGGACCTCCAGGTCTCCACGCCATAGATGCGCTCTGGCATAAATGTTACACACTAAAGAGCGTTTTAAATGCTGAAGCACTTTCAAAATATTAAAACCCAGGAACACATGCTTAAAAATTCTGCTTATATATTTTTCATCATAATTCTGAAACTGATAAACACTTGTGGATCGAAGTTGCAACAACATGCTACACACAAGAAAGAAAAAGGACCAGTCCCGAGGGATACAAATTTATTGCTTGATCCGTTAATCAAAGTTACTTCAAATTATCATTTCGCCCAGTTTCATGCAGATAAGATCACGAAAACATTTCCAAATAAATTGTTATTAAAGTTGAACAAAATGCACATTTGACAGTTAATGTCCAGTTTTCACCGATTGTCTACTAAATGGATTGTAGAAGACTGCTGTAATATTTGCATATGAAAATTGGAAGTTACCAGTAACTGTATGTACTTATTCAGATCCGAACTGATTTGCTCAAGTTAGCATCTTCTCAGAGAAAGTTCGTGGTAGTAACCCAGAAACAACAGTATAGCCGGTTCGAAGTTGTAATCTGTTGTGTAATAGAGATGGCTTACAGTGCCACCCGACTAACATGTAAAGCACGTTCGATGAGATCAAATAAATGGTGGAATTTACCGCAGTAGTTGTGAAAAACATTCCACGTGAATTACCGCAAGCGTAAACTCGCTTTGTCCTTGAATTTACTAGTCGCATTTCATGTACTTTTGTTAGTTTTTCAGTAAGAAAGTTGTATGTGCTTTTGTTATTACACAATTGAAGCTCTTTGTCCAGTAAAAGTTGCGCCAACCTAACTTCCAATGGATTCCAGTAAATACTAATAAAGTAATATTTTGTAAAATCTGCTAAAAGAGCACAAAAATAGGAATTTATTGATGGACGACTTAGAGTAAATAGAGAAACTACAGCATTCTGTTCAAAAACGCTTTATCCATATTACTAAATATGTGTATGTGGTATTTATATGAAGTCTGTTAATGGTGACATTAAACGTAAATGGTGCAGTAAATGCTACCACCACAAACTACCTATTAGACAGAAAACCCATTCTGTAGGCGACTAAGTACTTCACTAATAAGTTTAAGACCTAATACGACCTATATGTTCAATTTTCTCTGAAAAGACTGAGGCTATTCGGAGATTTATTCCAAATTCATATTAAATAATTTATCATAAATCATAAGGAGATGAGGCCGCGATAACGTGTGAAATTCCCATTCAGGAGGTCCCGAGTTCGGCCCAAGTTGAATGAAGATTTTCTCGCGGTTTTCCCTTTGTTTCAAGGCGAATGCTGGGTTGCATAATTTGATTCAAGATTTTCCTATCAACCTTTCCTTCACTGCCACATAAGGTATTGGACTAATCACCCATACTAGAAATGCTATGATTCAAAGTTTACTTGCTCGTTCATATGTTACTGACCATGATGTATTTCTCTTTAAAGTGCAAATTTTTTTTCAAGTGTTTCATTTTAAGTTACACAAACACACGCGCGCGCGCGCTGCTATTTGCAATTTGTCCAAATTGTTAAATACGTTTGTCATTTTTAAAGAGCTAAATCCATTCAGTTGTTTCTCGTGAGATTCCGAAATCCACATATAGTTACCACTTAACATTTAAATATTTGATAATCGCTTCAGTGTCTTACATCACTTTTGTAATTATGATGCGTATAACAAAAGTATCTTGTAAACACTTTTTCCGATAAAATTCAAATACATAAATGTAGGCTTATAAGGAATACATATAAAATGAGAATATTAAACATAGAAAGTCATATGACTGTAATATTATTTTATACTGACAAGTTTAATATCAATCTTGCACTTTTTACTGAAGAAGCATAATATAATGTGGAAGAACAATGTGTAGAGTTGAGAACATTGAGGTTAGGAATAAGGAAGTCGCAGAGCGATATAACAAGAGCCTTGCATGATCACAAGTGTAATTTGCAATTTAATGCAATTTGCAAATCCAAATGCAACATAATCTACAAGTGAATACTCACCGTTTCAGCTAATAAGTATTGTCAGCGATATGTACTGTACAAGTACAACAGTGCATTTTGTTTATACATCACAAACGGTTTCACAGATAAGAAAAATGCATGGAAAGGTAGAGTCAGACTGAAAAATTCAATGCCATAGCCGGGATTTGAACCACGGATATTCTGGTCTCCATCCAGCCGCTCTAGCCATTGAGCTACTATGGCCAACGTGCCGACATGACATTAAATTCTCCAACTGACTCTTGTTTTACCCGGTAAACCACTTAGGAGTTCTCATAAACACACGAGACATCTACCTTAATGACGACTTACTATGCTGTAAGTACTTTAAGGCCCGGGCTTTATAGTTAAGCACTATTAGGTCAACTTTTACACTAGCCGTGTGCAGTCTAAAGTATGGAAAGGTAGAGTCAGACTGAAAAATAGTACCTCAATGGTTAGAGCGGCTGGACGGAGACCAGAAGATCCGTGGTTCAAATACCGGCTATGGCATTGAATTTTTCAGTCTCACTGCCGTTCCATACTTTAGCCTGCACACGGCCAGTGTGAAAGAAAAGTTAATTTTCAAGAAAAATGTATTTTATACTGACTCATGTAACACAATAAAAGTGTTTCTCCAATCGATGGTTCCCTTTTGCATGCATGCTATTTAATTTAAGGCACATTCGTTTTATGAATCTATAGATTACATGATTCTCAAGATGTTTTACAGTTTTCTCTCAACTTTTTTCATTCTGTGTTATTCGAAGAAGGTAATGTATGATTTTTATGACTTAGCGTGAGGCCGTTTCGTGACCATCGAATGCATTTCAGCGACACTTCATAACTAGAATGCAAACATTTTAAGTACATGGCGTCTTTACTAATTTACCACAATTCAGTTGTACCAGCATTCTACATAATTATGTTTATATATATATATATATATATATATATATATATATATAAGAAAATGCTACAAATCTAATATCCTCAATATACACTTTCTGAAAGTTTTGTTATTTATAAAAGTACATATAACATTTTTTGTCATTTATCATCGTTTAATTTTTGTGACTTTATACCGTATTTTAAAATTTAAGATCTTTGACTGCTCTAAAAACTAAAACTTTTAATTTTTAAATTAAAACAAAGGAGAACTTTTGATTTATCATTCTTTTCTTCAGGCATATGTTAACAAACATTTCTCAATGAGTTATGTCCATTGCGAGTACACACACATTTAAAAGTTAAAATTATTTGGTTTATTAATGAAGCTATAATTTATATAGTCATATCAGCCGAAAGTTCATCTCACCGGAGTTCTTATATATCAGTAAATCTACAAACCATTAGTCTAGGTTGGATTTGTCCTTACAAACGATCAATAGGTCAGATATTTATATGTAGACCATTTTCTAAAAACGTTTTCTTTTGCGGGGTACAGCTGAAGAGATTCCAAAATGTGTATTTCTGACTAAAGCTCGAATTAGAATTTTGCCCCCTAAGTACTATAGGAAAGTGGCAATAGAAAAGTAAATTAAAAAGTGAGTGACTGTTGCACGTAAAAGTATTTTATTTGTATAGAGACGAAAAAGCGTAGTTATATTTACAGACCTGAGCTTACGAAGATATCCCTATTTTACTGAGAGCTGACAAGTTATATATAATTGAAGTAGTTAAGCGAGTGTTGACAGAGGTGATCTGCCAAATGAAGAACATTTACGGCCGTATTTTTTTGCGAACTTTACAAGTACTTATTAGCAGGAATCACATTCTTTACCTGCACGTGTTTAAGTATATACCTACATATTTTGTGTAAATAACCACCTCGTGACCAAATACTTATCGTAAAGTGCATGCTGGTCGAGTCTGAGATATAAGATGAGATGTTTACAGGACTCTCCATCTCTGTTGTTGGCTGCTTACAAAAATTGTTCAAGTGCCGCACATTACCAACAGATTTGTTTCCCTATCTCAAGAAACTGGTCAAATTCCCTCCGTTGCCGAAATAGCAAATGCTCAACCTCAGAGTGCCACTGGATTTATACAGAACATCTGATACATTAGAACATCATTCACATGACTCTCTCTACCCGAGTACTTCATAATAATCGAGATGTTTCTAAAACTGTTTCAATTGTTGAGGTGCAAAGGATACATAAGAGGTTAAAGTATCAATTAAATTTTTTAAGAGCAGGTTTCTCTTTGCTGCTTTGAAATCTCATAAACTCTAAATAATCAGAAAATAAATTTGATAAGTTGAACTCACACGACTTTCTCTACTCCGGAATAAACAGTTCTTACAAAATTTGTCCCCCATTTACTTCTTGTTAGAAGACTGGACTGGACTACGCTACGGCGGGGATCTGGCATGGAGGTCCAAACTTGGTCTATTGTACCCATTTCTCCAAGTGGGGCACCACCAGGAAAAAGGATGAGGTGAGAGGAGACAGAAGGCGGCCTTCCAAGGAGCTGTGACAGTGCAGAGGGCAGGGTCCTTACACTTTACTAGTACACCGATATCTTACCCTACTGTGTTTCGGAAACGGCCCCATCAGAAACCGGGTTCGAAGATCGGAGACCTCCTACAGAAGAAAGAAGTATTTGCCAGGAGCACATAATCCTGCCATGCTGCGCCGAAACTCCTGCCGACACTTCTACCCTGAACGAGACAGATAATGGAGATGAAATGGAGTACAGGAAGTTCGGGGGATGTGATGAACTACCCAGCATTCGCCTGACGACCCAGGAAAGCCCCCGGAAAAACCAATGGGTCAGGTAGGTCGGCCATCGGCCACGAGAATGCGGGTCCAGACGAAACCGCCTGAGCCATCCCACTCGGGTGTTAGAAGAGATAAACATTGTCTTACTGCTAACTGACTTGTAGGTGCAAGTGAATATGAGAAAACAGCAAGTTTAAAACGATAATCAAATATTTTAAAAGATGGTTGCGCCCGCCTTGGTAGCGTGGTAGTAGCATGTCTGCCTCACGTTCAAGAGGTCCCGAGTTCAAATCTCGGTCAGGGTGAGTTACCTGGACAAGGTTTTTTCCTGGGTTTTCCCTTATCCTGTAAGACTAATGTCGGGTAACTCTAAGCTCCATGGACCCCGGACACATTTGAGCATCATTTCATCCATTCCATTCCTCGTCAGATATGAGTTAACGTTGGAGGACGTAAATTTAAAAAAAAAAATGGTCGCTATGCCATGCCTTAGAAATTCCGTTCTCTTTGCATGGCCAAGAGATGAAAAAATGAATAGCGACTTCCCATTTGAGTAAAGAATAAATATTGAAAAATTCAATAAATAAGAGGGAATACCTCCAAAATGACTGACTCTACAAAAATTATTAGAAATTATATGTTTTCATGAAATATACACTTTTTGTGTTAAGTTTGCTCTATCTCTTACGATTTACCAGTTATGCAAAAGTTACTCAGAATAATAATGACTTTTGAAGACATTCCAGAAAATTCAACATATGCATTTCATTTTTCATGAAAATATAAACATTTATAACATTCTATAAATTGATTGAAACCTTTTTAAGAAATTTTCGAGAAATATTCCATGGAAAACAAAGATGCCAAGACATTTTGAAAGAGGAGAAATAAACTAACTCACCCCCCCCCACTTACTTTTCACTGTATTATGACTCGAAACATACCTTTCTAATGCTAGGTTACATGAATTAGTGAAGGGGGAATGTTTCATACACAAATACAAGGAGGTGAAGGAAAGTGAACAAGGTGACGTCATTGAATCATAAGAACCAAAGTTGGACACTAATGATGAGAAAGGTAGTCAGGGGTGAGAGAACTTTCTTAAAAATCTTCTTGTCGTATCCTTGTACGATACTGAATTTAAAATACCAATCTACTTCTTGTGCGTTCACACACACACACACACACACACACACACACACACACACACACACACACACACACACACAGAGAGAGAGAGAGAGAGAGAGAGAGAGAGAGAGAGAGAGAGAGAGAGAGAGAGAGAGAGAGAGAGAGAGCACTTTTTCTAAAAAATACTGTCTTTTTTCTTTTAGAATCATTGGACCCCAAAACACGTACCGTCTGTGAAATCTCAATATCGAATTTTGATAGTCCACACAATGAAGGATTGACCGCGCGATGGAGCACTTTGGTACCCTGCTTCTATGCAGTTGAAATCGGTTCATAAGTAACTGTAGTAAATGAGAGACCCCAGAATATCCTCAAGCGATAGGAGCTCGTTCCGGTTTGCAGGGATGTCAGTCTAATTATAAAAACGACTATACTACATGAAGAGCGCACCTAGTCGCAATATGGGAGAGTAAGGCTAAGATGCCAAGTGGAAGGAACGTGGTTTAAATTGCAAGTGTGTGGATGTGACCTTGCTGGAGCAGGTGCTGTCTCTTCACCTGCCGGTACTAGCTCCTTCACCCCGACAGGTGTGGCCACTTACTTCCTAGTTGTCTCACTGATCCATACACACATATTCAATAAGATGCTGTACATTTGACCAGGAGAGTAATGGGACATGCGGGTGTCGTCTTAAGTTCTCAGCTCTGACCTTTCATCCAAGTAGCACTCACGTAAGAAATAATGCTACTATTCATATTCAACCTTCTATGCCATTAAATAATTCAATTACATAATTGTCACCAAGTATCACTATTAGTGGAAAATCCAAAGTTTAAAACCAGTGAATTGAAACAAATTAAAATAGTACATGTTGGTTTTCTTACTAATCAACCGAGGAAGATGGCTGAGGTGTTATTTCACATTCGAAATTCCTAGTTTGGTTCCCGTTTCATGATTTTTGGGGGTATTTCCTAGGGAGCACTGATAAGATTCATTATATGCCCCAAATTTTCTCTGACTCCATTGGATCACTTCTCATTTCATTTACTTGGCTATTAAGCCCTCCATCTCCTCGTTTGTCCCGCGTGGACAAATACCACAGGCGCTGCACGGCCTGGAATAAGGATACTTGCTACATGCAAACTTACGTACACAGGTGGTGCGGTCACCGAATCCAAGCCTCCCAGAGGAATCTGCCACTTCCAGCGGGAAAAGGTGCCGGTTGTACTAAACGGCACTGAGAAGTTTCAATTTGGAACTGTTAAGGACCCTGCCTTCTGCTCTGTAGAGGCTCATGAATAGGTCTCCCCCTGTCTCCCTTCGCCTCAGCCTCTCTACCGGGCTGCTGCCTTATAGGATTCAAAATGTTACATAGCCGAGGTGCCAAAGTCTCCTGTTATTGTATTCACCTTACCTCTCACTCAGTAACTACTTATGTAGGTATATAGCATGTATGCGCATGTTACTGTTTATTGTTATATAAAAGATTAACAAGCTCAAAAACCCTTCAATAGAGCACCGTTTCCTCACCTCTCTAATGACACAGTTACCTTTGGGGTAAACTCATCCTGCTGATGCCACATTTACTGGAATGCTGTTCCACCATCATTCTATGCTCACTAGTGCCATCTTGGAAAGTGTTGCAAAAGCCAAAAACTGATGCTTGATTATCTTTGTTGCTCTCTTTCTCTAATTAGATCATCCGCATATTAGATTTATGTCCCCTTTCTCAGTAGGTTGAGGTTTCTTCTTTTTGTGTAATTAACCTTCTCCAACATTTAGTCATATCGGACGTTGAATGAAATTGGTGAAATGATGCTCAATGCGTCCGGGGTCCATGGAGTTTAGAGTTACCCGACATTCGTCTTTCAGGATAAGGGAAAACCCCGGAAACCCCCTTACCAGGTAACTCACCCTGACCAAGATTTGAACTCGGGACCTCTTGAACGTGAGGCAGACATGCTACCATCTACGCTACCGAGGCGGGCGGTAGGTTGAGGAATAAAAAAGAGATTATACAGCAACAGTTGATTTACATTAGACGTTGGTTGCGTAGTCACCTTCCTGTCAAGTGTTTTATTAAACGCATGATCAGTGATCCTGGTTGCTACTCTTGTTGAATACGTAAAATTCAATGTGCTAATTAATTTTACTCTTCATTTTTCAGCAAGCTATTCTTACGAAGGTTATTATTTTTTTTTTTTTTTTACTTTAACTGCAGATATAAGATGCTGTAGATATTGTTGTGGGTACGGAAAGTCTAAGAGATAATAAAATATTACAAAGCATGTGGTTTATTTGTATTGACCTTGAAGTTCTATATTTTGTATAACCTGAGAAACAAACGAATGGAAATTTAATATTTAAAAGAACAGCTAGGGAATTTAAATAAATACACTAGTATCTTACCGACACCTAATGCTGCAAAAATGGATATAAGTGTGTATTTTAAATAGATCCATTTTTTCCGTAGTAAGATTTGCTCCTTCTTTTACAGTTTACCTGATACAGAAAAGTATAAAAGATTCATTCCGTATATAAACGGCTTCAGAGAGCAACAGCAAAAAACTCAATATATACAATTTATTAATAATCGAAATATAAAGATATGATATAATAAAAGATACCAGAATAATATTTGGTAAAATTAAATATAGTAGAAGTATTGTGCATGTAAAGCGTAATTTAGGTTTGGGCTCATATTCTTCAAAAAGCTTCATATAAGAAGATAGTAGGCATCAATGTGGTATTTATCCTAAATTTTGCTTTTTATTTATGTAAGTGGGATGAGTGGTAGAGAAATAAAAAATTGCAATTCAGGGAATCAAATCAGTGACCTCCTGAATGCCAGTGGCAGAATGTTGCCTGGAAAGCCATCTCGAGCAGTAATAAAATACTTGGAGCCTATCCTCTCGCACAAATATGCAGTCTCAGAAGACGAATTACAAACAAAACTGTTTGACCACATTACGAAGGAGTCTTGAAGAAGAGACAGGCCAGGCGCCTGTGAGGAACGGGTTCCGTGGAGGTCACCCGGATGATATGGTAATGATTAGCTTTGTTTTGTCACCGGTTCTTGATAACCTGCATCTTTTCTAGTTGTGGTTGTGGCAGGTGTGCAATTTGAATTTCGTGCCATGCCGTATGCTGCATGCAAGGATCCACATCACAGCATCTTCACATTGTTCCCTTGTTCTCTCCAGGCAACAGCGTACCAAGTCTACCGCGTCTCTTCCTCACTTTCTCTATCTATATTTATTTCTTCTCGTGGCTTTCCCAAAAATTTCTTCATACAAAATCTTCTTACATCCTTTATATAGAACCAACAAATAGAAAGCATACAAATAATTTTAAATACTCCTGGTACCTTATTCCTTACAACGACACGTCATTGCAAGCTTTTATACACATTACTCTATTTTTAAAATCATGCTGCAGTGTTACTATTTTTCAGGTTATATCCATAACTAGCTTGGAGTTGCACAATAATCCTTTGTAATAATGGTTTGTAGGTGTAAAACGTTTTATTTTACACTTTTATCTGTACTGCAGTTGTATTAACTTGTTCCTCTTTATACTTCTATATAAAATATATATGTGTCGGTATTGCAATATGTTTTTATGTGTTAGTTGTAACTGTTTTCGTTTTATATTAATGACTTATGTTTTTTCAGAGCTCTTTCACCACGCTAACTACATATTTAACGATTTAATATTAAATATATTTTATTCCCTGCATTATAAAAGTTCAGAGGAGCTATTGTTCCGCCAAAAATATTTCATATCCATATTCGACCAGAAACATATTTTGGAATATCACGAAACATTCGAAAAAGAAAATAAAAAAAAACAGATGTGGAATATCTGAAAGATATGGAATATATGTGTCAAAAAGGGAGATTGAACAGACAGAGAGAGAGAGAGAGAGAGAGAGAGAGAGAGAGAGAGAGAGAGAGAGAGAGAGAGAGAGAGAGAGAGAGAGAGAGAGAAACAATTAAAAAAATATCCCATTCTAATTTTCATTTACTTGAAAACTTTCATTTTATTTAAACTCTTTATTTTATTTTCTTAAGAATAAAGCGGTCTGTGCGACTGTTACAGCAAAAATGTTTAGTATACTGACATGAGGAGTAACTAAATTTTGTGAATGTTCTGAGAACTGCCCATTAATTGACTCAGTTTTGTATAACAAGAAAATTTAACACACAAGTAGAATACTATAACACGAAAAATGAAGAACTCTTTAATATACCCAATTGTGTCAAATAATTATTTCCATTCCGTTAGCTGTTTTCGGAAACCTTCAAATGCACGTTTATAACTTCCCTTACGGAAACCTGGTGGAATTGCCGGAACGTTCACAGTTATTACTCATACCCACCTCCATTTTCTGCTTATTTTTGCTCTTTCTGTTACCTCAGGCTTTCCTTTTTAAATCACGAATTATACTTTGTAAAGAAAATTCTGCTTATCAAATTTTACACACATTTTATCATCAGATTTTTAAAAATAAAAATTTTATAGATAAATTTCCCAATCATTGTAGTTTCACTATACGACTCTTTTTTATCCCAGTAGCCATCCAAATAATAAACTCGACATTGAAGTGCACGAGCGGATCGAGCATGATAATACCATAGACATTTTAAAATTTGATTTCTACGCAATTTTGATAATTATTAATTTTTGTTGAACTTCATATGCACTATAAGGAAGATGTCTATAAAGACTTTTTCCTTATATGAAGTACAGTTTTGTATTTAGGGGCTTAGAAGTTAAATACATAGTTAGAAGTATATACTACATAGTTAGTTACAAATTTAGAAGTATATACTACCCTATCATTTGCAAGGACGAAGTTTACATAGCAAAGAATGAAATATTTAATTGTAAATAAACGCGCAATTTAGGAACCTTAAAAATTATGACATAATTTGTCTATGTTTTAACTTATTTTATTAAACATTTAGGTATTCAGAACAACTAAAATTTAATTTACTATTATAATAAAAACTGGTTAAAATTTATTTAAATCGTGACTTTTATTACAAAGTATCCTTGAAACCATATCTAAATATGGTATTTTACAGATAATTACACAAAATTAGGTTTAATGTTGAGAACAAAAAGACAAAGTATTTATCAATAATTTGAAAATTTCAAGCGTGTGTATGAGTAAATATGTATACCTATTTACCTTTCTCGGCTTCTTCCAGTTGTAGTGTTCCCTGCAGTATTGATTTACCAGGCCTATAACCCAATTCTGGGGATTTTTCAAATACGAATATAAGATAAGTAATCCCCCACATCACTCTCCATTGAAAAGTTTTACTTTTATTTTGTAGAAAACGACCCACAGAATGTTAATGAAATACCCTTTATTTACAATATTTTATGAAAAGCGAAATAAAGAAAATGCAATTTTGTGAACAGTTTATGAAATAATTTGCACTCTCAATGTCTTTTCAGTGACTCAAAACAAATTTTGCTAATTTTTGCTTTGTCTATGACTTGCCTATAACTCGTAGAGAAAATGACTATTGTATTCCAGCCCAAAATTATAAAGCGCAGTAAAGACCCGTTTTGAGCTTGCTGAATCGAAAGAAAACCTTCTTACTAAGTGTGTGCAACTATAAAGCAAAATTAAAAATGACAAATATAATATATTTTGCATATTGGCCATTCTAGTGTACCTACTTTCTCTACTATTTACGTGTAGTAAGAATAATTATTGAATTCCACCCAAAAATTAAATTTCCGGTTTTTATATGAAGTAGGATTTTTGGAGCTCCAGGAAAAAAGTAAAAATTTTGGAAATAGTGCTTTTATTCGTGTGAATAAAATACCAAATAAATATAATACCAAATAAATAAAAACCCAAAGGTGTAGGAATTTCCAAGTTGCGACAGAAAACCTTCAACAAAACTTTCTCCCTTTCTTACTTACATTGCAGAAAGTTACATATTTTTTTATTTTCTCAAAAAAAATTAACCACATTTATTCAATTGTCATATATTTAGCTACATGATAATCTGTATTTAGAGGAAACTTTTGGCATCTGCGTTTCTATGTCCGTTGTTATTGATGGATTTTAAAGAATTTTTCAATTTTTAAAGTGCTATATTCCAGCATTTCATTTTGTGACAATCGTCATTGCCCCTATACTCTCGCTCCAACTTCGCGTGTTGGGGGTGGTCGAACTTTACGGCGACTGATATATAGAAGCTCGTTGGAGGATAAGCAAACAGACGAACAAGACTTAACAAGTTAAAGAAGGCGTTAAATGAAAATAAATGTCATCTATTATGCAATCATAAATAAATGCAATAATGAACATTTATAAGAATAGTTTGTAGAAGCATCAAGAATGGTTTGCATCAAGAGAAAAAAAAAATGGGTAGAAGAACTAGCATGAATGTTACCGAACGGGATGGCTCAGGCGGTTTCGTTTGTGGCTCGCATTCGGAAGGCCCGGGTTCGATTCCTGCGACTGACCGATGGGGTTTTCTGTTTTTTTTTTCCGGGTTTCAGATGAATGTTGGATAGGTTAATTACATCTCCCGAATTTCCTACCTCTCCATGTTAACTCTACTATCATTTCACATCTATCACATATGATGGTGTCTTTCAGGGTGGAAGAGGTCTCGGCGCTGTATGGCAAGATGCTATTCTCCTGGTAGGACGGTTTCCGGTGTCCAGGCCGACCTGGTCGGGTGTTTTCGGACCACCTAGGTGGGATGTTGATTGTGCTGTTCTACCGGGGAGTTTCCAAAACGATAAATAGTATATACCCTGTCCTCTGCACTACCGTGACTCCTTGGAATTTTGTATCAAATGTTAAGCAACTATTCTTGTTTTTTGTGGACATGACAAAAGCATGGCTATTCAGTCATCTGATATTTATCCGCTTTTTACTTTCTGTACTACAAAGTATGTGTACGTATACAGCAAGTGACCAAAAGGTTCAATACCGAAATTTGACTTAAATACGCGGTTTTAAGGCTAATTAAAAAGCTGTATTTCAAAACAATCTGTCAGTTAGAAAATTTTGTGTTTTAAATTCAGCGTCGTTTAACACTTGGTTTAAATTAAGTACAGTCGTTTGAAAGAGAGTATTTAGCTGCAAAGATGCGACACGAAGATTTACAACCTCCTAACATGGAAAATGTTTCTAAAAATATTTTATGAAAATAGCTCTATAATAATTAATTTATCATATGTTTATAATATATTGCGATACTAATGTGATTAGCTCTTTATACGAAACGACGAAAGGTTTCCAAGTTTCCGTTATGTACTTACTACATGTGTATCGCATACTATTTTTTGCACTATGTGCATTTATTAAGATATTAGCTAAAATATTAATAAATATTATAATTGAAGATAAATATTGGTTTTTAGAACGTGCATCGTCTATATGTGTTGCTATGGAGAAGTAATAAATATTGTTGGTCAAGTCGCCATGTTATATTTGCTAAAAGTGTAAAACGAATTCTACGTAGGATTTAATTCTGGTTATAGAGAAAGTTTGAGACGATGTGTGCAATGATGAAATAGAAGAGGCGTAGAAAGCTGGATGGGATCAGTTAATACCAAAAATTCTAAACAGAGTTATGATTTGGTATATTATTGTAAATGGTTAAAAGAATATGATATGCATATTAATGAAAAGAACATATTGACTTATTTTATACCAAGAAGTAGTCCAAGAAGTTTTTGGCCTGAATTTTCTATGCCAAAGTTAATTAATGGAATTGAGAATGGATATATACTTGCGGCAGAGGGTTATGTGGAGAATTCTCAGGAACTAAAATGAAGTTTGCAGACAAGATTTTATACAGTTGGAACGGTAGTGAAGGAATTTCAGCAGAGACAACAGGACTGTCCTTTACTAGAGAAATATATAAAACAAGTTTAGATGTAAAGAGCAGGAGTGGAAATGGTGAATTGCATTCAATAATTGTTCAAATTATAATATCACAATCAATATTTCAAAATAAATGTTTTTACTTACCGCACCAGCGCTTTAGTACTGAGATTTATTTTTTTCATACCAACTAGATTGCAGGCGAATGAAATAAAACAGTGTTTAACGCCCGCTTTTACTACATACGGCACCGCAGGCGACGACACTGGTGATACATGAGATGAAGTTGGAGCACCGGTGGGATGAGATGGCGGGGGAAACCGGACATCCCCAGCGCCGTGTTGTCCACCAACAATCTCACTTTGCGGTCGCCTGGGATCGAACCCGGGCCGCCTTGGTAAAAGCCAAGCGGTCTAACCACTGAGCCACGGCGCAGCCCTGATTGCAGGCGATAATGTCAACTTAGGGTATATAGTAACAATAATGGTAAGTAAGGAATATTATTAATACAGTGAAAAAGTATATTTTATTGACAAATGAAATGCGTATTTTGAATTTTCTAATTATTTTCATATTATTATTCTTAATAAAGTTCGAACAATTGGTAAATCCTAAGATAGAGAATTTTTTTTACTATATTAAATATCATAATATGTTGTAATTTTTTCTGGAGTTAACAATTTGAGACGTTGTTTGTTATTGTCTTTCATTTTAAAATGCTTATACTTGAGGGTGTTTGTTTTTACCTTTTTCATCATTCAAATGAAAGTAAATTTCAAAGACATTTCACAGCGATAAGATCTTGAAGAATTTGAGTCGCTTAAAGCTACTGTATTTTACTCTTCCCATTATATCTACAAGGAAAAATGCAATGAAACCAAGTTCCGGGAGTGTACCGCATTCCCTATGAATGTGGGACACCGTATATAGGACAAACCGGAAGGACCATCGCTACCAGAATAC
Organism: Mantis religiosa; assembly: GCA_030765055.1. NCBI lineage: Eukaryota > Metazoa > Arthropoda > Insecta > Mantodea > Mantidae > Mantis > Mantis religiosa. The sequence goes on from CM060955.1 coordinate 51,362,781, forward strand.
TCGAACATGAATGGAACATTCGTTTAATGTAACCTGAGAAGTCTGGGCTGGCAGAGCATTGTTTTGATAACGGCCATAGAGTCAATTTTCGGGAGACGAACATCTTGGCAAAATGCAACAGTTACTGCGAGCGGAGCATTAAAGAGGCTTTGGCGATTTCCTCTGAAAGGAGCACTCTTAATCGTGATGTTGGATTTCAGTTCAGCTCCTCTTGGACACCGGCCTTAAAAATGCAAATCCGTTGATTTAAGAAGCAAAGATCAATACAGCTTGATAATCAAGTTAATTAGTTACGTTTCTTTTACACAATTAATTTGCTATACTCACGTCATCTCCTGACCTGGCGTTTAATTTAACTGAAAATAGTCTTTTGTTCAGTAATGCGAATTTTGATAGTGTTTTGTCTTTGTTTATATTGGTGTTATAACCAGTGTTTTATTTGTAGTTATAACATTTTATAAATATCCTGATGATGGGAGAGATGCACACTCCCGAAACGTCGATATCTAATCGTCTTATCACCAGGCTTGTTGTCCGAGAAGAAAGTGAGCATGCAATGAAACCGTTTATCAGAATTCCCAACTAGACTAATATGAAGTAGGTAGAATAATAAATATTTTTAACAATGATCTATACAGGAATGCGTAAAGAAAGTCATGTCAGTATAACGTATCAGATTATTTAAAGTTTGATTGTAGTTTTAGGCGTAGACCTCGTATTGCTCCTATACCTACAACAAGTGCGCAAGTGTGTAATGAACATGTTTAACCAGAGGTGACAGAAAAATATGGTTTCGATATTGTCAAATTGTCATTGTTCAGTTGTTTCTCGTCATTGCATGAAAAGAGTAGCAATAAGCTCATGGCAAGCTTATAGCAATACGTTTCTAAATGTCTAACATGCAGTTTCCTCCTCCCTCCTTATATTAAAAACGAAATTTTGGTTGGAATACGAAATTTGTCTATTAATTTATATCGATGTAGCACAGAAAATAATACTGCAAATCTATGCTTGCTATAAAACTGTAAATGCTTTAAAACACTAAAAAAGTGTGGTATATATCTTTTTGTGCTGCTTACAATTTACGAGGTTGAATTTTAACACGCATATTGATCTCAAGCATTAAGTTTAATCCAATTTTTACTTTCTGCACTACCTGTATTACATTCCACCGAAAAATTTGGTATGAAGAATTAGAAACAAGAATTACTACCTTAGAGTCTAGTTGGTTTCAAAAAAGAAAATATTGTAAAACGTCTGCAAATGTATGTGTGTATGGGGGGGGGGGGGGCGGGGGCACGAACAGCAAAACTCTAAAGTGAAATTAATTCCAGACTACCCAAATGATGCCAAAAGAACATTTTGAAGAAAATCTCGCAGCCGAACTAACCATTAAATGTAAAACTTTGGTCTGGTTTATTTTCTTTGTTTTTCTTTCTTCAAAAATGAGTTTAGAGGTTGTCTTTAACGTATCTTGTATTTCAGTATTTGCATGGCAAATAAGGGATATATCTTATTTTCAGCGAATGGCCTGTGTAGTTAACTTCATTCTGAATGCATGTTGTGTAATTGGTAAATATTAAAATATATTTAATGTAGTAACAAATGTAGATTGTGCATTTAGTTAAAGGAAACGATAAAATGTATATATTTACTTTTTACTGTTTTTATGGTGTTACCCATTTCCGAATTTTAAAAATTTATTCGTAGATTGTACGAGGGCTATCCAGAAAGTAGATTACGTTTTCGTCTGTTTCCGCTAGGGGCGGGGCTAGCGCGGCCATCTTGGGGTCAGAGCGTTGCGCAGCTCAGTCGGCATCTAGCCGTGCTAGTGAAAGGTTCGTGCTGTGCTCCGTTCAGATACTGTGACGGTTTGAAATGTCTGCGTTAATTGAAAATCCCGCGAGCTGCGAGGTGCGTGCAGTAATGTTTCTGACTGCAAAAAACTGTAAACCGATAGAAATCTATCGGCAGCTTTGTGAAGTGTATGGGGACAACATTATCACTGAAGGTGGAGTGCGTCAGTGGGTCATCAGATTTAAAAATGGCCGAACCAATGTTCACGACGAAGATCGAAGTGGGAGACCCAGCATAGTGACTGCCGAACTTGTCGAAAAAGTCGATGCTAAAGTCCGTGAAAATCGAAGGTTCACAATAACGGAACTTTCTTTGAGTTTTCCACAAATTTCGCGAAGTTTGTTGCACGAAATCATCAGCGAAAAGCTTGGTTACCACAACTTTTGTGCAAGATGGATTCCAAAAATCTTGACAGAGGACCACAAAAATCAGCGAATGGCTGCAGCGTTGAACTTTTTGGACGTTTACCATAAGGATGGTGACTCTTTACTCGATCGCATCGTTACTGGTGACGAAACATGGGTGAAACACGTGAACTGTGAAACGAAATTGCAATCAATGCAGTGGGGGCACACAAGTTCTCCCCAAAAACCCAAGAAATGCATGCAAACAATGTCGGCAAGGAAGATGATGGCGACTGTTTTTTGAGACAGAAAAGGTGTGATTTTGGTGGACTTCCTGGAAAGAGGCACTACAATAAACTCTCAAAGGTATTGCCAAACTCTCCAAAAACTCAGAAGAGCCATTCAAAACAAGCGCAGAGGAATGTTGAGCTCTAAGATCTTGTTGATTCACGACAACGCCCGGCCCCACACGGCAAATGTCACTCGTGAAGTTCTTGAATCTTTTAAGTGGGAGTTGTTTCCTCATCCGCCGTACAGTCCCGACCTGGCACCGAGCGACTTCCACCTATTCCCAGCAATGAAGAAGTGGCTGGCTATGCAGCGTTTTGATGACGACGCACAGCTGCAAGAAGAGGTAACGAAGTGGTTGAAGGCGCAGGCGGCCGAATTTTTCGACGAAGGAATTTCCAAGCTCGTACATCGCTACGATAAATGCCTTAATTTGAATGGTGACTATGTCGAAAAGTAGTATTTGAGTGTGGCTTTCATCTGTATATAATAAAATTTGTTTCCTATACTTTGTTTACTTTTCATTCCAAAACGTAATCTACTTTCTGGATAGCCCTCGTAGAATAGCCTACTATTTACTTTTGTCTGGTAGTAATGTAAACGGCATGGCATTTTGAAGCTATCACATTTAAAATCCTCCCCTCCCATATGTTTACAGCAATATCGTTCTGGTTTGAGATAGATTAATAGCATTCGATGAAGTTAAGATTTCCCTCATCTTTAGAACAAGCTTCGATTATTTAAATGTGTGCGTTTTATTCCATAATTGAACTAAACGAAAATGAAAGTCATAACTCAAATTGAGATCAAAAGTGATCAAGTTAACGATTTTAAATAGCCCTTAAAGTGTACCACAAGCAATTGGATAACAACTCTGTAAATCTGTAACAACTCTGCTATTGCCTTCTCGGACAGCGAATGCTGGCGAAACTGGTAATAAATTAATAACTTTTTTCTGGATTGCAAGTTATTTTTGTTTGTTGTTTAAGAGTGAATCTGGTCGGCAGGTGATCAGGGTATCTGCGTTAGACCAGGTAGTTACCTTGACGTGAAGTTGCACGGTAACTGGTTTTATACCCTGACCTGCTGTAACCTTGTCACATTGTTGGCCTTGCTTGTGTGTTTACTCTCCGAGAATATCCTCTTTATATTGCAATCCTAGACTAAAGACGTTCCTGGATATAAATACTATCAGGAATGTGCAGATATTAAGTTACGAACCAAAGCTTTAGACGATAGCATATGCTATACCAGATGTGTTTCATTAACGAAGTGAATTTAGAGAACTGTTTTCTAAATGCTTATGTGTACCTAGAAATCATGTATATTTTACAGTATCTACCTATATCCTTATATTTTACACAGTTCATTAAAGAAGTGATTTTTATTAAGATTTTTTATTTTAGTTCAAAAAAAATTAATTACAAATAAGTTCATAATTACACAGACCTGTCGTTTCGTACAAAACAAAGGACTGATCGTATCAAACGTGTCTATTACTTTCTGTATACTGCACACTAACGATAAATTGGGGAAGTAATAACCCAAAAGTTCAATATATAAGTTTCACCGTAAATACTCGTTTTGAAGTCCGTTGAATGCATCCTCCAAAAACACTTATTATGAACAAGGTCCACATATGAGTTTCGTTCTGGTTGTATGTACAACAAAACTCATAGTGAATAAACACAAAAATTATTCTAGTTCGGCATCTCTATAAATAGCCCAGAGAAAAATAAGCATTAAACACCACGTGAAGGATCTTTCTAAAAACTTAACAGAAACACAACTTTTACATGTGCTTCTTGGAGCAATATTTTTTATTCAATACCATAAATTGTGGTGAAAATGGCTTTTGAATGTTGGTTGTTAGTTACCAACATTCACCACATGGTAACCTTCGCCCCACCTCGTGATGACTGGACCCATTTCCCAGAGGGCGGTGTCCATTACCTCCAATGGTAGGGTGATAATGAAGATAAGGGCGAGGCGAGAGCACCTACAGCTTATACCATGGACTGCGAACCACGCTGGGCATAGGGAACACTTCACATGTGCTAGACAGAGGTGAAGGCGTGGATAGGGCCGACTTAAAATCACCACGCCAGAGCCGGGAATCGAACTCGGGGCCCTTTGCACGGGAACCGCTAACGAAGCTACTGCGCTACCCCGGTGCCCTGGATTTTGAATGTAAAGGAGATAAAATACCAAATTTACATAATATCCTTTTTATTGTATATAAACTTAATTTCCCAGAACTTCACAATATATTCCTTATCCCTTTAATTTATGATACAAAAACTGCATTACTCAAAGCATATAAAATAATTTTTAAGCTCCACACGAGTTCACCAAGGCGGTCCGGGTTCGATCCCAGGCGACCGCAGAGTGAGATTTGTGGTGGACAACACGATATTGGGGCGGGTTTTCTCCGGGACCTCCGGTTTCCCCCGCCATCTTATTCCACCGGTGCTCCGTTTTCATCTCAAGTACCATCAGTGTCACCGCCTGCGGTGTCGTATGTAATAAAAGCGGGCGTTAAACACTACATATTTCATTTCATTTTTCCACAGGAGTTCCGAAACAGGTTAAATACTAACGGGATTAATAAAAATTAAAAAAATCTATAAAATCTGCGAATGCAAATTTAATATTCTTTATTAGTTATGTACCTATAGGTACAAACATTAAATCTCGGTTAGGGCGAGTTACCTGGATAAGGCTTCTTCGGCGTTTTCCCTTATCCTGATAGACAAATGTTGGGTAACTTTAAGCTCTTTGGACCCCTCACTCATTGAGCATCATTTCAACCATTTCATTCATCGTCAGCTATGACTTAACATTGGAGGACGTAAATAAAAGAATAACACACACATACATTAAAACTGGAAGTTTTCCTTCTGGCAATCTGGTCTAAAGCTATTCAAAATAGGAATTAATATAATAAAATATTACACGCATATAGTTCCATAAATGGAAGTAACTAAATAAACATCAATTGCTCAATTCGAAATGCTTCGTCCAAGATGTATGTAAATAAGAATAGCATAACATAGCATTAGCAATAGCAATAGGAATAGCAATAGGAATAGAATGGAATAGAATAGAATATATTTATTTCTCATCTTTCTTCATACATACATATTTATTAACACGTTACCATTTATCCACTCCTAGCACATAAAAAACTTTCTTGTTCATATCCAATATACTCTTCCTACCTGCTTGCCTTAAATTTCGTTCTCAGAACACAACCCCT
>CM060955.1:51371028-51404915 GCA_030765055.1 Mantis religiosa
TTTAATTCAGAAGTGTCAAAACATGTATTCCTGCGAAATTTTGATATTGAACTTCTGAAGAAATGTAGTACCTTCTTTAAAAAACTTATTACCTTTTTACGCTTACCTATGATAGAGAGACAGACAGACAGAAAGAAAGATAGCAATTATTGCATTTCACAGAATCATTCGATGTCTATTTCGTTGGATATACACGTTTGCAAGGCCCAGAATCAAAGAAAAGAATTTAAAATATCTATTTGTTTCATTCACACGAATCTTTCTACTGTTACATAAGCTATCCTTAGAAACAATTACTCCTTTATCTAGTTCACATTAATCGAGATAAACATTTGCAAAAGTTATAAATCATCTCATAGCTAATGTGCCTTTCGTTACAATGGGAGTATAGGAATACAGAAGCGTTTAAGATAGAGAAGTTCCTTTAGAGCACAGCTGCTCAGTATGTAATGAATTTGTAATTTGAACTAAAATTCAGAGCTAGATATTTAACAGACTTTTGGTTTCTGAGCTATGCTACTCACAGACAGAAAGACAGACAGGCAGACAGAGAGACAGACCTTTGCCAAAGTTATTTTGCACTTTATCTACCAGATACGAGTCTCCAAACATGTGTTTCTGTGAAAGCTGGTGTGAATTTTTGAGTTGAATACAATACTTCACTTACTGTACGTATTGGTGGAGAATGTAACACGCTTTCGTAAGAACAGTCTGTAAAAGCTGTAAAAATAAACGATATTCGCTACAGAAAAGTATATGAACGTAAGGTCAGATTTTTATGTGAAGAATTGAAAAATTGATGGAGATGAGTACAAAAGAAAATAATCAGATCTGGTTCTTGGATTTCGTAACATATATTTTAATCCGGCCTCTGAAGGGAAAATAATTAGTAATGCTAATTTGATGTTAATGTTAATGATTTTCTAAAATTTTATTTTGAATGTCTAAATGTTAAATTGTTTAAATAAAGCTTTAAAAATGAAATTGTGTAATCAATCAATTAAAACGATTGTTGTGTTTGCTATGTGTGACGTAGTAAATAAGTAACATGTAATCACCATGGTGAAGGAAAAATTAATTATATTCGTTTTGCAAAAAGCATAATTATTAGTTCTATAGTCACAGAAGAGGATCAGTATAATTTGGAACGTCGTAGAAGACAAACTCAAAGTGATACAAAGTATTTAATTTAATATGGTAAAGTAAAAATGACGCTTCAAAAGTGATTAATTCATCTACATTACGACGTGTTTTTGTTCACTTTCAAACATAGTTGAAAATTAAAATATTTATAAAGAAATTCTTTTATATATGTGGTAAATTGTTTCCTAAAGTATCCGTCCGTGATCACTTCTGAGACTTTCTTCATCGGGGATGCTGTTGCAGCATCGAGGAACGTCACATAACATCGTCCCGAGAAAGCACATTTTAAATGACATCCTTGATATTATCCAAGTTGGCGAAGAATCTCATACATATATTTACAAATTTGTAAAATCCATTTACATTTTCTGGACATTACATTAATTTATCGAAGGAAATTTGGCACGCGAAGCATATTTAAGTGTATGTGGCGAGAAGCCCAGATCACTGAGTACCAATAAATAGGATCGAAGTTGACAGTCAGTTATATAATAAGGTTAGTGTGCGCGGCAGGTGTTGGTCCATCAAGGTAATGTAACTGAACCTGTGCTCCAGCTGCCACTTGGACGAGCATCACAGGTAAATGTATGCCAAGAACAAGAACCGTCTACATAAAGTAGGTGACAGCAACTATCGTATTCCAACCAAAAATTCGATATCGAGATTTCACCGCCAGTACTGTTTTGATGGCTTATGAATATAAATAAAGCATTCGTGCGCGAATTTGTGTCCATGCACCAGCATTGGTATTGAACTTCCTATACGCGGCCGTCAATAAAGTGTCTGACAAATACCACACTAAGTCCTTCCAAGTCTGCGACACTAAGACTTTCAGGAACATCTGCCATTACAAACTCTCCTTATTGAAGGTTAATTTTTACTCCTTTTTCTTTCTCGAAAATGGTTCTAAGGGTTAAGTAAAAATATTCAAAATTATTTTCAATTACTTTGAGTAAACGATAAACCATAATAGAATAAAAGTATAGATATATCTGAACACTGTTTCTAATACTTCTATTTTACTTATATTGTTTACTGTATGTCATTTTTGGGGGCTTCTGTGTATGTGTCTAGCTTTACATGATAAATGTTTAGTTATTTTTTATTTCTCAAAACGATTTTCATTTAAATTGTATAAGTATGTTTAAGATATATGTGCACATGACAAAATTATACCCTAAAATTTCTGATTAGGTTATGAAATCTTTCTCCTTCTGAATGTCCCTTATGTAGTGGTAAATCGTAACCGATAGACAAACTTTCACTGCACAAAAAATGCAAATGCCGCTAAAACGCTCAACCTAGACCAAATATGTTTTATGTGGATAAATTCTGTTTCTTATTGGTTTTAATTTTCAAATAGATACACTTTTCTCAAGTGGACATATGATAATTATTGTTTTTTTATTTTCGCGGCGAAGTAAGACTGTAATGACGTGCTCTTAAAATATTTGATTACGGTTTAAACTTCCTCTTATTCCATTAAGCTTCTTATACCTACACCAAATATTTTATACTAAAGCAAATTCTGCATTTGCTCCAATTAACATGAACTAAATAGAAAAATACATTTTCATATTAATAGCTTTTTTTTTCTTATTTACGTCGTCCAACATTATGTCGTATTGGACGATGAATGAAATGGGTGAAATGATGTTCAAATGAGCCCAGTGTCCTTAGAGCTTGGAGTTACCCAATATTCATATTTCCGGATAAGGGAAAATTCCCCCCCCCCAAAAAAAAACTTATTCGGATAACTCAGCCTGATCGGGATTCGAAGTCGGGACCTCTTCAACGTAAGGCAAACACGCTACCATCCACACCACAGAAACGGGCTTAATAGTTAGTTGAAAATGGGTAAACAAACACATGTAAATAAACTTTTTTCTGGTGTCATATGCTGAGGATGGTATTTCAAAACAGTCACGTCATTTTTAAAATTCTGACTATTGCTTTAATCCACTGTATCGTTCTTATAAGTAATGGAAAGTATTTAAATGTTTAACAAAAGTTTATCCCGAATAACAAGGAGTAAATAAAGACAAACAATTGCAAAAAATAAAATGAATAAAAAATGATGTAGAATAACGATTAGAAAATATTATGTGAATATATCGCAATATATTTGCTCAAATTTTTATCTTTCAGTTTTATCGTGCATGTCATGAAAAGAGTATAGGATAAATATGTGTCTGTTGCTTTTAGAAAACGCTCATAAGTAAAGGCCGGAGACGTGTGCGGTTTTCCATAGGTATACTGTGTAAAAGTGTAGGGTTTAAAGCCCGCTTTTACTACATATGGCACCGCAGGCGGTGACACTGATGATACATGAGATGAAGATGGAGCACCGGTGGAATGAGATGGCGGGGGATACCGGAGGTCCCGGAGAAAACCCGCCCCAGCGCCGTGTTGTCCACCACAAATCTCACTTTGCAGTCGCCTGGGATCGAACCCGGGCCACCTTGGTGAGAGCCAAGCGGTCTAACCACTAAGCCATGACGCGGCCATAGGTATACTGTACATTAACTGTACTGTTATTGCTTGCACGTGTAAACAACTGCAGGATGCTACAGCCTGAGCATGACAGGAAATAAAACAATCACGTTATGTACTACGCCTTGAGCTTGCGTCTGCATAGACATGAAAGACTATTCTTCACCAGTTCGCAGAGCCTTGTTTTCACGTTTGCACATCTGATGGTCATGCTGTACATCTGATGGTCATGCTGTACATCTGATGTCATTCATACTCTGTGTCCAGCTAACTTGTATCGCATGTGAGCGTACGTCTCTCCAGCGCTTTACTCATGTATGAATCTCTCCATCTGGCTTTCTGTGCGCCTCCCATCTCTCTATTTCTCTCTCTGAATAGTAAATTTCAAAGACGAATGGTCAGTTATATATTAAACTTAATATTTATTTCAACCACCGATCAGGATGGCTCAGGCGGTTTCGTCTGTGGCCCGCATTCGAGAGGCCCGGGTTCGATTACCGTGGCCGACCTACCTGACTCAAGGGTTTTTCAGGGGTTTTCCCCTGACGGCAAGCAAATGGTAGGTTAATTATCTCCCACGAATTTCTTGTCCCTCCATTTCATCTTCATTTTCATTTCACATCATCTCTCATCTGGTGGCCTCTTTCAGGTTAGAAGTGTCGGTGGGTGTTTCTGCACGGTCGTGATTCCTCGGGTCGGACGCCCTCTGTCTCTCTCGCCTCATACTTCCTTCCGGGAATACTGCATTTGGGGATTAGGTAGAATAAACCACAAATTTCGGTGCCGAAACCCATTCGTAGTAATCCTAACCCTAGTTCAACGACTTTCCTGACAAATTAGGTGCACAGGACTATCAAATTTTATTTATTCTTTAATTAAAGTTGGATACTTTTTTGAGAAGATGTAACTACATTTACTGAACTTAGTATAAGTTAGAATTTCCAGCATGGAGTTTCCTTAAATTTCATCCCATCAATCTATAAATAAACGTACTTATCAGAAGTTAAAAGTGTAATGAGCTTTAATCCTTTTACTAATTAAGCATAAAAAGAAATAGTTGACAATTTCAATACTTTCACTTGTCATAATTGTTTCCAACAATAATGGAGTAGGATACGTGAATAGCACTGGTTCAGCCTGGTTAAATAAAATTGGTTGTGATATAAATCCTCCAGCTTTATGCCTTAACACCAAATGATATAAACACATTATCGATAAGCTATGCAACAGGAAACAATGTGCATCACCTTCCCAACCTGTAGCGAGCACATAATGAGTTCATTAAATGTGCTGCAGAGGAGCTATTTGAATACCTTGCAGCCGGCCTTATCCACTACTTCGACTGTAAATCAAACCACTTCCGGCCTAAGCTTGATTCCCATCAGTATTACCAACTGCAACAATTTTTATCTTTGACGGAAGAACAGATGTACCTCTTGGGTTCAAGGGGAAGGTACTTGTTGAACCCCTTCAATGTCTGGATGTGCTCGAGGAAGTCCTGCAGGAACACCTGCCCTACCAAACTGTTGCGCTTGGAATTAAGTTCTAATTAACCATGGCGTATATACCAAGTGGAACATTTCGTTCTTTTCCACAGATAAATAGTGCATTTAAATACTAATAAACCCGATGACTTCAGTTTCCTATCTCTCTCTTTCTCCATTTACATTCAAGGAACCAAACTGGTTATTTTCTGTGGTAATCAAAAAATACACGTACGCAAAGCGTGACGTACATATCGTATATGGGAATGGAAGAATTCGATTTTATATTGAAATGCGAAGCTCCACCCTGTTTAAGTGGCACCCTTCCTCCTTCCCAATGCAGTCTTAGACATTTGACTGGACAGTTACACTCCTATCCCAAACATGGGTGGAGCGGAACACCACCAATCAGCTGGTCTTGTTACCGTTAAGTTAATCATAATCACGATAATGTTAATGAGGATGATGGTAATATTCCATTTTACGACCAAGGTCATGTCAGTGTCATTGGAGACTGCTAATAATAATGTGTATATAACTTGTATTACAGTTATTATTTTTATGTTAATGCGTATATAGTTGCTTGTGAACCAAGCAAGTTAATGACATTGACAAATACATCCAAATAATAAGGTTTTCTTTATAAGTTTTCCAACAATGGATTCGGTATTTGGATCATTGCTGCGTAGACAAGTATCAAAGCTTGATGTGTTCCATAACGACACAGGTGGCAATGACTCCAGTTTTGTGACAGCAGGCACGGACTTCTGAGCAGAAGAACCTGGTTCGAACCCACAAGAACTCTCCTCCATTACTGACGTTATGCTCGTTCCTAGTAAATGGCCGATGCCAAGGAGATGCTCTAAATTTACACCTGAAATGTTTACTAACTTTTATTCCATTATGATGCACCTGCGATTGGGTGTGTTGTTACGACAGACGTTAAACATATTAAAGACGGCCTTATAATTTCATGTACTCCTTTCATATATATTTTCATAAATTTAATAACCTATAGAAAATGTAGACCAATAATATTTTCGTTAACATTTCAAACGTAACTACAGTATACGGAGAAAGTACTGCATTTAATCAAAAAGTTCGATGACAAAATTTCCCTGGAAGCACATATACGTTTTGGGGATCCGTGAATTCTAAAAACGGCATTTAAGAAAAGGTGTCTGTGCACAAGTACGGATGGAGTAACCAGGATATCTAGATTGGAAAGGGAAAATGAGGAGGCAAGAAATTAATGGACATAGTCTGTGATAGAAAGCATTGGTCTTAGAATCCTTCAATACAATGGGCACGTGGAACTAATAAAAAATGAAAAATTATTAAGGATTATTCTGATCAACGCGAGGTAGAAGTAAACTTGCACGACCCAGAAAAATGGTGTAAATTAGATGATGGACTGACGTATGCAATTGGGTGTTATGAACATCGAGAAAGATGGTAGGAGGAAATTAAGAACAGCCACTGGAAACTGGAGAAGTCCATAAAAGCAAAAAATTAATTTGAACCACTGAGAAAACGTATATTATTAAATTCTTTAAGGCATATGTAGTCGGAGAAAACAGCTAAACTTGTGAAATAGTTTACTATAAAATTTTGTCCGATGACCAGTAATAACAACTGCAGGAACTTTGATTTTTGGTGAGGCTGTTGTGTCTTCAAATGTTATATATATATATATACATGCAGTGAAAAGTTAGGTTGGTGTTCTTTTCTATATTATTTATTCTTTAAAACTTATTCTATTTCTTAAGTGGTATACAGTTTCATTACACATTTGCGTATTTCGTCTTTTTAAGAAAGCGGATCGGTATTTGATAGCTCTGAAATTCCACGTTATTTGCATTCCCACGGAAAAAAGACATTCCATTTAACAGTGCTTCCTTTCTCACTTTTCTACAAATTATTCTAATAAGGTTTTGTTTTTCTAATCTTTCTAATACAGACACTTAAAACTATGTTATAAGAAACATTAGGTAAACTGACAGCCTATATTTTATACAGCATGTCTCTAAGTTATGTCAAATTTCATCATCTTTGAATAACTATGAGAAAATATAAATAATGACTCTCTAAAACAATGCTTTTGTAAATTTGAATCAGTAAAAGAAACTTGGAAATGTTTAACGCCACTTAAAAACTAGTTTAAATAAAATTGCCCCATTTTTGGTAGTAGCTATGTTTTTGTCTATTTCCTATGATTTACTCATTGTAAAAATTATACAACTCCTTTCACAGTGAATATAACTTAAGAGGTAGTTTCATAAAAATCAAGATAATCATTATTTGCCATAAACATTTATTAATAGAAATTATTACAGGCGTTTTAAGTAAATAAAATATTCAAAATTATTTAAATATGACATAATTATCAAATAATTAATTGCCTGCTTCCAATAATTATTGTTAAAAGAAATCTAATAAGTTACTTTAATTACACTTTACTAGATTTTATGTTCTACAGTTTACTATTAATCATTACGTACTTATTTTCTCTACCTCTTAGCTAATGGAGGGCTGAGGAAATATTGTATCTCACCCACATTTCACAGAAATAAGTGTTTCAAAGTCTGTTGAACCCAGAAAGAACGATTTAGTAAACAGTGCGTCCGTACCCTGCGTGTGAGTAGTCAGCCCAGTGAAAACAGAAGCTCAGTTCGGGACAGGTGCCTTACAATTCCACCTGTCGAAGCCCTCCTCATCCCAATGTAGGAGCAAAGGGACCTCCCGCCTCCATATCTTATTGTTGTATGCAGATTTTCTACTCTAAGATTGTATGCCCGTCCTGTCACTATTTTTACATTGACAGGTCAAAACACCAAGGGTGTGGATTAGGAAAACAATGGATATCGCTTCCAGACAGTTACAACAGGAACCGGAAACAGAAACTTTGTTGCATAACATTACAGTCCTGTTTTTTATAACAAACCCTTCGTTCTCAAAATTATCATCTTTCTTCCTGGGATAATAACATTAGCAATGCAACAGTTTTCCTAGGAGCTCTCTGCACTGTAATTATATTTTATTCACTTTGAAACCTTACTAAGGAAAGTGCTACGTTCACCATTGTCTAGACATTCACATGTGTTACTTATTTGTTAACAAATTATTCCAAAACAAAACTTCTCTACTTCATGTTAATAGCGATAAATGTCCATAGAAATGATTTTATTACCCATTTCTTTGTAAGCATGATGGGAATGGGGAAATATAGTAGGTTTAAACAATAGCAACTCCTTTAAGAGCCTGCCGCGATGTAATGGCTTTGAAAATCTATTCTCTTTGCAGAGTGAGGGAGGGAAGGGAGTGAAGAAAAGAGTAAACGAGTGAGAGAAAATAAAACTAATGAAATCTCTGTTTAAATAAGAAAATTTAACAACAAATATGTCAGAAATGGTTTACTTCACAAACAATTAATTTTGCACAAATTGTATGCTTTAAATGTTTCTTCACTTTTATACATATATTCTCTTTGATTTTCAGCTATGAAGGATACATTCAGAACCATTATGACTTCATAGGCTAATCTGGACAGCTCAGAATATGCATTTCATTACATTTAATTTTTCATGAATATCTTTAATATGTGGTAGTATTTTAATAAAAGCCATTAGCAGTTTTTAGGAAATTAATATTTCCTAAATCTATTTCACGTAAAGAATAGTTTATTATGGGATTTTTTTGTATCATCCTTGGAATACAACACGCTGAATTTAAACAACAAATTATATAAATATTTAATCGACTTGAATTTTTAGTTATGCTAGATAGATATGTGCACGCACACAGGCAGACGCAGACGCGCGCGCGAGCACTAAGACCTTTCTCTTAAAGAGCCTTATTAAATTAGGAAATCTCAAAAGTTGTATTCCCAGTGAACTCTCGGTATCATATTTTTATTATAGTTTTGATTAGTCTTATAATTAGTAATTATTTATGTTAATAATGTTTCCACAGACCATTTTTATGAGAATTTACTTTTCTATATTCCTCATGTTAAAAAGTAATTGCAGAACTACTTGCATCACGTACTTTGTTATAAATACAAGGAGCTTGAAACGACAATCAAATCCTTAAAAGTGGGTCGCTATATATGATTTTGAAATTCAACATTTTGAGAAACGAAATAATAGTAATCAAGCATTTCAAAATGTTAAGCTTTAAAATTCAAACCTGAAACAACGGATACCTCGGAAATGATTAATGCCTTTCTAAAATTAATTCCTCGTTAATCGTGTCTTAAGAGTATTAACGAAATCTAAATTATCTATTAGTAGCGTCTCTTTCACTTATTATTTTCTTATTTTCCTTCTTCTATATAGGTATACTCTTAGCATCTAGAATTTGGATTCACCAGAATTACAAGTGGGCAACTAGGGTCGGATGCTGTCGTGGAGCAGACAAAGTCTGCATCAAGTGCCAGGGTGAGTGATCAAACTGAGGTATGGTATAGAGGAGAACAGTATGAAATGAGGGCGAAATAGATGAAAAGAAACGTAGTGGTGAAACAATAGATAAAATGAATGGCAGAGATAACAGAGAACCGGAGAAAAACCACTCAGGCACCACTTCAGCTGCCACAGATCTCAAATGCAGATTTTTGGGAGCGAACCGTACAGCCTTAGTGAGAGAGTAAGGACTGAATCACGGTCGCCACTTGACGTACTACTTAAACAATTCCTTCGGGAATAAAGAGGACATTACAAGCTAATCACAGAAAATTCAGGACTTAATTTTGTCATTGAAAATCTTAAACATGTGACATTTTTAGTAAAATTGTTAAAACGGTTTTTGATAAAATAAGTGAACATTTCCTTTCTATGTAAAAGGTAGTTTGGGGTGGGCAGTTTTCTTGAAACGTGGCGTGTTATATCTTTGTAATATGCTAAAATAATGGTAATTTATTATATAAGTGGATAATAGAGGTTTGTCCACTTGTATAATGCATTATTTATCCTATGGATACGATCAATTAACATATGACAAATATTCAGTTAATGATTTTCATACAGATAGTAACAAATTAAATAAGAAATAAGGCATTGAATTGCAGCACACTTTTAGAATAATTTATGGCAGGCTATGTATGAATACTAATTTTGTTTTTATTGTTGCTAGTTTCCACGATTAAGTTTAAGTTTACGGTGGCAGTATAAATGTGAAAACCAGCGTTTATATTTGCAATGGTATTGCTTCTAATTCATTTGGAGGTCTTTTATGGCAATGCACAAGTTCACTCTCATGTAGTTAAAGAATAGAAATGTTTTATGTTGCTGCTGAAAGGTTATAGAAAATTTGCATTTATCCACCTCTCTATCTCTCTCTATCTCTCGGTCTGTCCGTCCATCCATCCATCCATCCATCCATCCATCCATCCATCCATCCATCCATCCATCCATCCATCCATCCATCCATCCATCCATCCATCCATCCATCCATCCATCCATCCATCCATCCATCCATCCATCCATCCATCCATCCATCCATCCATCCATCCATCCATCCATCCATCCATCCATCCATCCATCCATCCATCCATCCATCCATCCATCCATCCATCCATCCATCCATCCATCCATCCATCCATCCATCCATCCATCCATCCATCCATCCATCCATCCATCCATCCATCCATCCATCCATCCATCCATCCATCCATCCATCCATCCATCCATCCATCCATCCATCCATCCATCCATCCATCCATCCATCCATCCATCCATCCATCCATCCATCCATCCATCCATCCATCCATCCATCCATCCATCCATCCATCCATCCATCCATCCATCCATCCATCCATCCATCCATCCATCCATCCATCCATCCATCCATCCATCCATCCATCCATCCATCCATCCATCCATCCATCCATCCATCCATCCATCCATCCATCCATCCATCCATCCATCCATCCATCCATCCATCCATCCATCCATCCATCCATCCATCCATCCATCCATCCATCCATCCATCCATCCATCCATCCATCCATCCATCCATCCATCCATCCATCCATCCATCCATCCATCCATCCATCCATCCATCCATCCATCCATCCATCCATCCATCCATCCATCCATCCATCCATCCATCCATCCATCCATCCATCCATCCATCCATCCATCCATCCATCCATCCATCCATCCATCCATCCATCCATCCATCCATCCATCCATCCATCCATCCATCCATCCATCCATCCATCCATCCATCCATCCATCCATCCATCCATCCATCCATCCATCCATCCATCCATCCATCCATCCATCCATCCATCCATCCATCCATCCATCCATCCATCCATCCATCCGTCCGTCCATCCGTCCGTCCATCCGTCCGTCCGTCCATCCATCCATCCATCCACCTCTCTCTACATCATCTCTACATCTCTCTATCTCTCTATTTATTTATTCTGTCATTCATTGATTCATTCATTTTCACACTCGTTACCGGAGTAACGAGTGAATTTTGCTTATTTTATCGCACTCGTTATCCGAATAACTAACATTTTGATTTAAAGTCCAAGCTTTTTTATGTCGTTTCTCCATAGCCACCGTATCCATTACAAGTATCTGTTCTAACAATACACTCTGACCCAGGAGACGTCAAATTATGCATTTACGGTTAAATACGCTTACAGAACCTTGGCCGGAAAGCAATATTCCCTCTATTTATTAGCGGAGAAGCTAAAAACTACACATATGAGCTCTTTTAATATTGCAGAGGTTATCAATTATTAGCATATATTGACATATCTCCTTGCTATTACGCGCAATTAATTTTAATGAATTCCTCGCCAACGATGTTAAAAACCGCTTCATCGATTCTCCATAATTGCCATTGATACGCCCACAGCAAAAATGTTATTAGAAATAAAACGAATCGCTTGAAACCACCAAGCTCTTTAAATTAATGCGCTAACATGTTTCATTAATGACAACTCTTTGTTCTTTTTTCTTTCCCTTTTCTATCCATATTTTCAATAACAGGCTTACTTTTATTGCATGCTGAAAATGCGAAAACCAACCAAACTTATTTTATTCTACAATAGGGAGTACAAGCAATGCTCCTGGCCAAATTTAAGCATCCAACCTTCAGCCGGAAATCGAAGTGGTGACCTCCCAATTTGGAGATTAATATTCCAGACTTTACAGACCACAAATCACTATTTTATTTTTCACTCCAGTGTGACATTTTTTTACTATGAGGCACTTCCCTCTTAAAAATGTAATATATATACGACATTGATTTCTCCACATGTTTTTATTCTTCTATTCATTTCATGTTAGCTCATATGAATATTTATAGAAGTAATTTTATACGTGTAATATGAAAAGGAGAACACAACGAGCTTCAGCCAATAAAATCTTTTAAAATACTGGTTTGCAATTCCATTCTGTTTGCATGGCCAGGAAATAAAGCATGAATAAGCACTTCCATTTGAGAACAGTATATCATAGTAATTCGTAATTCAAACCAAAACAAACAGTATTTTTTGTAGCTCAGTCGGTAGAGCACCTGCGTGCCATGCGAGGGGTCTTAGGTTCGATTCCCGGCTGGGGGGATTTTTCTCCAACCAAGATCACCTTCCCCAGAGTCTGGAAGTATCAATGAGATCTAATGATTAAAAAAGACAAATATAAAGTACCAGCAACCCAACACGAGATATGTTCCAACGGAGAACGGCCGCCGATAGGACCATTGCAGTCAAATGTGGGGTATAAATGGAACAATTAAAATTAGCAATATTTTGATAATGGTTATTCTCCTCTCCAAAGTTTATTTTATATAAACTATATTTGGTACAGGAAGATTCGTTTGTTATGTGCAAAAGTCACCCAGACTTCAGAGGATTTTCTCAGAAAGGTCATATTCATATAACATTTTCATCAAAATGTGTAAAATATGGTGTTATAATAAAAACGTTAGATCATTTTTGAGATAATATATGTAAAGACAAGTTTTACGAGTTACAGGTAGTTTGAGGAGAGGGTAAAGTTTGAAAACTTTAGTTTCGTATTATTAAAGGTTCAACAATACAAAAATTGGTATTTAACCAGGTATTAACTTTTTTAGATAAGTGTTCGTGGACACAGGGGCATATATAAGGACATTTTAATGGTCTTTTTTGTTCAGGTGACCTGGAAACGCATTGAAATCTTGGTATATATTTTTGGGTGGAATGCAATACATTCTCTAACTAAAAGGTGATTAGTGCAAAAAGTAAAAACGTGACAATACTTGTTCCCTTATTCTGTTTTTAAATGTTAGTTGGATGTAAGGTGTCATTTATGACTAAGTGAGAAAGGTCTGGAACCTCTAGTGGTTAAGTGAGACGACTTCTTGTATCCGTGTGATAATTTGTAGCAAGTTCGTTAAACCAACAATGGAGCAACTGAAAAACTGCTTTAAACATTCATTGAGTTTTAGTGTCCATCGTTATGAAAGAAGTCTTTAGAATAACCGGCCCTTAACACCAGGGGCAATGGCAGCCATAATGGGACGTCATTACACTGTTAAGGAGTTTGTTTCATGGTCAAACACCGAAGCTAAAGCTTGAAATATCGCTAACTTTCAGGGAGGTAATTTAGAAATACAGCATTTCCGCATTCTTTGACGTATAGTAATAAACTAAATACAATTAAATTTTTACTTTCTCTAATACTTATAGTAAGTAGAGGAGGTAGTACACTCCATCCAACAATTTTATATCGAGATTTACCGGAAATGCATGTTTCGAAGCACTCCGAAACTTGAAAAGTCCATGCGAGTATGTGTCTCTAAACAGCATAACTCAAAAATGAAAAGTCATTTGAATACAAAATTTGTATTTTAAGTTTAGAATCTTCAAGGAAACAACACAAAGATTTCAGGAAAATCTTCCGAAGTCAAACTACTCTTTACAAAAAATATTCTTCAGCAGTTTTATTTTCTTCAACAGTTTGATTTCTCAAAAATGGTTCCAACAGTTTTATTTAAATATTACACATTTAAGATATTTTAAAACAAATGAAGTGTATATCTTCAATATTCTGGGAAAGTGCTTAAAAGTCTTCTTCACTGTCTATGACTTCTGCATAACCGATAAGAGATAGACAAAATCATACTGCACTAAAAACGTTGAACTCGTTAGAACACGCTTTTTATGTCATATATATGAAATTAACCTTTCATGATTTATTTTTGGTTATTTCTTTCAATTTTTCACTACTTATACTTCTTTCAAATGAAAGGCTTTTAATCAAACAAAGAGAATGAAATTGCAAATTCATAGCGACCATCTTTACCCTTAAGAGATTTGAATATCTCTTAAATGCTACTCTATTCCCATATTTCCCTTGCACCTACAAAAACTGTAATAAAATTATCTCTACCAACTTCTAGCTCGATTAATATAAAGTAGATGAAAGAATATGCGTCCGTAAGATACACGAGTCATATGTGCGCTACACATCAGACATTTTTACCTCAGTAGTAATTTTTTCCCATCACTGAATAAGGCACTGTCAGCATAAAAATTGACATTGAAGGAATATAAGGGCAATAAAATTATTTACTAAAACACTGATTATTTGCTATACATATTAATAGACAAGGACTAATTAAGGAATGAAGTTTGCAGAATTATATATTAAGCTGTAGTGTATTGTGTCTCCAGCAAAGAAAGATTTTATAGTACGAAACTAAGTCGACTTATTATACTTATTGTTACATTTTATTTTAATCCATCCGTGACATTTATATTAATTTCAAAATTATGTAATTTATTTTAATATTAACATACTTCATCATAATGATACACGTCATTAACATTGATGCATATAAGTTATTGATCAGCAGCAACCTTAAAAGATAAAATATATAAACGTCCGTCTTAGGTCCAAGTCTATTTTCAAAGGAAGCCATTTTAGATGTGTTCTATGAAGCCACGAAAGTTCATTACCGTCCACCGTTCATTGCCAGTAAGGAAAACATTAAGAATTTGCTACATGGCGAAACAATATTTGAATCAAAAATTTGAGGCATAGAAAATGGGATACACTTTTATGGTTCCTATTAAATGCAAATCAAGACACGACAGATTATATTCTACATTCAAAATGTGATTAAATGAAAATATTATGATTTGGTTGTGCCTGGTATGCTAATTCAAAATATTGCTGTAACTAATAGTTTATATTTATGAACATTAAAAGTTTGGCAAAATTAAGAAATATGCTCAAATATAAACACTTCTCTTTAGAAATCAGTTGTCTTTTAGTGTACAAACACAGAAGTTTGGATCTTTCAGATCTATTTCAATTTTTTTAATTAATGTCCTCCAACGAGAATCATATCGGGCAATGAATAAAATGGTTGACTCAAATGAGCCCAGAGTCCATAAAGAGTTACCAGATATTTATCTTTTAGTATAAGAGAAAAGCTTGTATGAAACCTTATCATCATAACTCAACCTGACCGAGATTCGAATCGGGATCTCTTGAATGTGAGGCAGACACGCCACCACCTACGCTAAAGAGTAGGACCCTGTTTAAGTTGTGCACGTTTCTAAACAGGCTTAAAATATAGCACTAAAATAATCTCAAAAGAATATCGTAATTTAATTTTACACCTTAAATGATCCCAAGATATGCATCTGAGCTTTATTTAAAAGAATAGAATGCAGTAATTGAAAATAGCGGAGATTACAAATTGCTAATCTATAAAACAACAGTGTGGCTTATATTTATATAAGTCTCTGCCTTTTATCAGAAATTTGGTGTTCATGTATTCATGGTATAGGACAGGAACCTGGGATAATTTAAAGTAGGTAGGGCTAATCGCATGTGTTATCCAGAGGAGAGAGAGAGAAGGAGAGAGAGAGAGAGATCTTTAAGAGCAACCAATCTGAGACCGGGAAATCCGTGGGTCAAATCCCGGCTGGAGCACATACTGTACCTTTCCATACCTTGCCATACACAAGGCTACTTTGAAGGAACAATTAACTTCCACTATTTAGGTTATGTTTCCCTTTTTTCTATTTTCGACCCATGTTTGAGGTACTGCAATGAAGAATATAATGTATGCATTTCTTAAATTTTCTGTAGGCTAACTGCGAGGTCCTTTACACTCATAAGCTTAAATAATCATAATTTCATATAACTCACCCCAGGAAAATGTAAAGCCCATAAAATTATCTGATTTGTATACACTTTTTTCGTATCAATTTTTGAAGTAAGTCAACGCGTGTCATCTGAAGAAAACGATGGTAGCTTATTTGTTTTATCTATACCTCCTCTTATTCCTTCAGAGGAGCTCATTACTACAACTTGTGGATTCATTTCTTGAATATTGTTTCTGAATTGTGTATCACCGTTCCTCTAAGTAGATCGTATTATGCACAACACTTTTGCTTTCAGTGTGTTTCTTTTTATTTTTATAAACCTGATTAGAATGCTGAAGTATCTTCACTTACCCAAATTATTCTTTATCTATGTTGCTGTTCTCTTTTGTCTTCGCTTTCTAATCCTATCAGTCGCATTGGTTTGATGAGGTTTTCCATTCATGCAATATAACATTGCCTCTTTCCTCTCCTGCAGATGTCCATTCCAAAATCTGTCATGATTTAACATGTTCATATCAAGTTAATTCATGACAATCGACAAAATTGCTGACTTTTTTCTTCACTTCAAATTTTATCTCATTTGGAATATGAGGAAATAATTAGACTCAAATTTATATTCGTCACAACTTTTGGTATGTTCTCTTTTTCCTTTTAAAACTAAATATTCACTTCTTCATTTACATTTACCATATAATTAGTCTTATATGTGGTTACTTTTTAGCCAGTAATATTCCTTCTTCTTCTCTACTGGCTCTACAGCCCTTGGTGGGCTTTGGCCTCCTGCATCCACACATCTCTGTCTTCCGCTTTACTTTTCCAGCCTCTGATTCCGATCGTTCTTAGGTCCTCCATTACATCATCTAACCACCCTGTTCTGGGTCTTCCTTTTTTTCTTCTATTATACAATCTTCCTTTCAATATATATATTTGGCATTCTATCTTCCGTCATTCTCTCTATATGCCCTAGCCATCTTATCCTTTGTGCTTTTATAAATTTCACAATATCTTGCTTATTTATTAATTCTTCTATTTCATGATTATATCTTATTCTCCATTGATCTTTATCTTTTACATGTCCAAAGATTCGTCTTAATATTTTCCTTTCAAATCTTCGAAGTATTTCTTCATCTGCATTGTTTAGGGTCCAAGTTTCAGCAGCGTATGTTACTATTGGTCTTATCAGGGTTTTATAAATCTTGTATTTTGACCCTCTACTAATAAACCTATTTTAATAGTGATGAATTGCATAATATGCTGCATTTCCACTTTGGATTCTTTCTTTTATGCACTCGTTTAAATTATTATCATTGTTTACAAGTGCTCCTAAATATCTAAATTTGGATACCCCTTCAAATGTTTTGTCTCTAACTACTAGATTTGAAATTATTCTTTTGCTGTTATCTGCTGTCATTTTTATGTATTTAGTTTTTCTCTCGTTTAATTCTAATCCTATTTCTTTAGACCTTCTTTCTAATTCTTCATAAACTTCAACTAACGTTTTTTGTTTCTTGTCATGATCACTACGTCATCTGCATATGCACATATTTGACTGGACTTAAAGAATATCGTACCTTTAGAATCAAGTTTTTATATTGCTCTGTGCAGGGCTAGGTTGAATAGAGTTGCAGACAGTCCATCACCTTGTCTTACTCCTGCATTATAATCAAAATCTGGACTCATTTTATTCATTACTTTCAATTTGGCTTTTGTATCATTTTTATTAGCCTTATTATTTTTGGTTGCATTTTAAAACATTGCAGAGTTTTATAGAGGGCTCCTCTATCAATTGAATCAAATGCATTCTTGAAGTCAATAAACAGGAAATGTAAGTCTATACCATGCTCGTAGAATTTTTCCATTATTTGTCTTATTACAAATATCTGGTCTATTGTGCTCTTGTCACTTCTAAATCCACATTGGTACTCACTTAATACACTTTCCATATGCTTTTTAGCTTTATCATTTAAAATACTTGAAAATATTTTATATATTACATTGAGTAATGTAATTCCCCTATAATTATGACATTGATATTTATTACCCTTTATGTATATTGGGCATATTACGCCTGTCTTCCAACTTTCAGGCATCTGTTCTTTCCTCCATATTTCTATTATTAACTTATTTATTGCTTTCATAATTCCATTTCCACCATATTTAATTAGCTCAGTAATTATGTCATCTTCTCCTGGTGTTTTATTATTCCTCAAGTTCTGTATTGCTATTCTAACATCCCAAATATCCGTAATATTCCTACTTCGCCTTAATATGCGTATAATTCAAATTATAATTACCGGCTATAATTAATTGATAATCTGTAAATTATGTTGTACAGTCAGTATTTTCTTCTAACATTATAGTTGGATAACAGTTTTACTGCTTTCTCAATTTTATATGCATTTAATTCGGATTATAATAACTTGCTATTATTAATTGATCATCTACAAATAATAATTAAAGAAGGGCATTTTCTTCTGTCATTATACTCAATGCTGCTACTCTACGTTTTCAATTTCCATTATCAAGAATACAAGTTTTAAATAATGTTGGTACAGGCAAATTTGACATAAAGCATTAGTTCTCAAAACCTCATCAGATAATCTTTCAAGTAGGTCAAAATATAGCTTATTAATGTTATTATTAAACTGTTACTCACCATAATTTCTTAAATTGAGCATTAATGCACGATAAATTTTAAGTTTAATTTCTTGAAACTTAGGTGCCAATTCTCTAATATAAAATGTGTAATTAACAGTTGATCTAAGCACATAAAAGTCTGCTTGCTCTTCGTTTTCCAGTCCTCAATTTCACATAAAAAGTGACCAAGTTTAGTTGTAGCTCTTTTATGCACTTCTTTGCATGTCAAATATTTCTAATTAAATGACACATTCATGAATTCTCAAAAACTTTTCGATAGTATAAAAAACGCTTACATGTGACCTGGATCAAACGTATTAAGATCCATAAGCGCTAGTAGGATACGAACTCAGCAGTATTTGGAGATATTAACAACCTCATCAGCAGAAAAATCACAATGGATGTGACCTGTCGTATGGCAATTGACATGTAGGAGAAAAATCACAATGGATGTGACCTGTCGTATGGCAATTGACATGTAGGAAATAAGCAAACAGCCAGTGGCTTAAATGAAAGTAAACAATGGACAATGGAGAAGCGTGCGGAATGCTGATCAGAGCTGTTTTGCAAAAGAACACACAATTGCCTGGGAACAATCGAAACGCGAGGCTTCAAAGACATTCTACGGCTGCGTACAATCAAGTGCATGCCAGAAATCACACGTGGATTTGGTTCCAAATGTTTTGAAGTGCCGCTAGACTACCAAATCTTCACTTATTCAGGAATGCAGACAGGAGTGTTCACAGAATTAGCTAAATAACACCACAAAGTATGCCAAACATTTGAAAGGGAAATGAGTGTATCTTTGACTTAGAAATTCCACTCACATTACAAGTTCAAATGATTAAGGTAATGAACAGGAATATAATTAAAACATTGAAAACTGCAAGAAAAATAAAACTATTGGAAAATTAAGGAGGAAGCAGCCAAAATAATGGTAATATTTAACTCAATAGCTACATTATTGTTCATGGACCATTCAGGGGTAAGTAAAATTTTGACAAGATACAGTAAACTTAATTTTGAATTAGCATTTATACAGCATATTAAGTTATACATCTATACCTTCAATAATAATAAAGTTTTGCTTGTGCATGGCCTTTTTAATTCAAATCCTCGAGGAGAGTGCAAAACAAGACGATGTATTTGAATTATGGGCGAAAAATTGAAACATTTGACTGTATCTCTGGATACAAAATTTGCTCGTGTACTAAAGGTAGGCCCAAATAACTTGGTCACGTTCATTTATACAATTCATTTTATTTAGCTACCTCTAACAGTTTATTTCAATTGTAATTCCTATGATTTTGAATAACCAGCCCTATTCCCCAAAATCAAAAGATTTCACCGTAAATACGTGTTCTGAGATACCCAAAAGTCCTTCCGAAAATCACTTTTAGAAGAAGCACTGTGTGTGTAAATAACAGAACTGTTTCGTACCAATCTTGGTTTTTATCTAATTTTAGTATTTTCCAAAATAGTAAACATTTTGAATAAAATCCACTACAACGGCTGTCACGTACTATATTGTGGAAGTGGACTTCACTGCTCTCAGCTTCCACCCACTAGAAATCGATTGATATCTAACTTTATCCAATCAGAGACATCAGAATTCTTCCCCACGTAGAGTAAGTTACGTGTTAAGAGTTGGTTCCGCTTCACTACTGTGAACATCTTGGTTGCGATATCAGTTTAATTATATAATGGACTTAACGTATAGAAATACGATTAGATTATTAGCAGAATTCATAATCAAGAGAATTTCAAACAGATAATGTAAGTTATTTGATAATCATTCGATTTCTCGAGATTCAACACAGTAATTTTGTAATAGTAGCTAGTCTTCTCAGAAAACATTATTTATTTAAAAAATATTTTATGGTTATGGTGATTTTTAATTTACTTTCCATTCACTATGGCATTCCTGGTAAGTTGCTTTACTCCATTTCTTGTAACTAATGCATCCAGTTGCGTTGCAGTTCTTTGCAAGCATATGTGATAAACATGTGTTAAGTGAATTAATCATTTTTGTTTTTAATCTTTCCCTTAGATCTATTTTAAATCACTTACAACCCTTATATCGAGTATATTACTGTAATAGTTAGGATATAACATACTTTTACCTTTACTGAAAAATATGAAATGAAACTTCATTGACGTACAAAAGCCAAACAGATACTATAGCTGTAAGGCTCGGGTTATTTTGTTTTCGATATACTAGTGTGCTTTCAGTGTGGTATATTTCAGAGGTATTTCTCATGATATCTTTGGTTTTGGATAAATTTATCTCTGTTACGACATCTTCCATCTGACATCTGTTATTGTAGAACGTATCCAGTGATAATTTCCTAGTAGTACAGCACAGATGTTCACTTTGATACTTTACAGAAAATATAAGGATGACAAATTCTTTTGAAATGCACCCAATGAACAATTTCAAGTTGGTATATACATTGTTACAAGGCAACAATTTTGTAAATAGTAAAAAGCTGTCGAAAATTGGTTAATTTTATAAGTATATATTTATCACATCTTCTTTAGCGTTTTTCTCCATTATACAATATAAATTATTGTTATTTACGCATTGTCGTGGCTCGTTTTAACAAAAAGTGTTAGTCATGTTATCCAATTTAATAATTTTTATTTTATATTTGTTTAAACAAAACTATTTTTATCCGTGGAACATTTAGTAAATAAGTTAAATAATAAATTATGTTATGTAGTTAATAGTGTTACTATTGCTCTACTTGAACTTTTAAAAGGTCTTAAAAGTTCTACTTATATTTTGTATTATATTTTCAAAGAAGTTTAATGTCTTTGAAAGTAATTCTATATAAAATTGTAATTCGATATACACGAACTGTGTGTTAAGGAAAATTTAAAATTCTGTACTGTATAATTAGAAATTTACAGAAATGAATAAATTCGTCCCAGCCTGGCCTAAGCCAACAACCACTCGGAGTGCATGCAATTCTGAAACTAAAGAACTCATACTTGTTTTGGGATTCCTTTTAATTTATAACAAGAGATTTTCAACATTCTCGCACTTTGATAATTAATTCTCTTCGATAAGGAAGCAGCTGCTCCTGTGTATGGTTTATATACAGCAGGCTGTCTAAGACACCTTCTAAAGAACAGTATCATTAGAAAAGTTCTGCTGTTCATTTGTGAATTCTATTAAGATGCAAGGAACCAATTTCCCTTGTTACATCTACCAGACTCTACGTTTTAATATATGTGCATCTATTCTTTCTAACGTCTGTCCTATGGAATGACTAATAGCTGGAACGGTGTTATCAGCAGCGATCCAATTACTGACCACTCTCAACTACATTTTACTTCCGGTACCACAAGGGTGAATCTACCCCACCTTATCCTCTGAAGGAAGTGAACAAGAAAATATGTACAAGCGCAAGAAGCCACGACGAGAATTAAACTAAAAGTTTGTTATTTAAAGAGTATTCAAGCAATAAATTTGGGAATGAAAGAAGTATTATACGTATATCTAGTGAGCCAGCTGTCCCTACCGATTTTGGAAGATAGGACAATCTTTAAACAACAATTGCGCTTTAAATCCATTTTTCCCCTTAAGAACTTATTGCCTGACCTTCTTAGGTAGACGAAGATTCAACATTCTGCGCAAAAGCAGTTTAACGGACACAACATATTCCGCGCCAAAAGCATAGTTCGAAAACATGAAAGTCATTTAGTCACAGATTACGCGTTTCCAGCAGATATTACAAAACTTTTACGTTAATGTGCATATAACAATTGATCTGAATAAACCCCCTGGAAATAATGGAAAAATTATGTGTTCGGTATCAGAACCATTAAAATAAAATTTGCATTATGTAATTTGAGGTAGGTAGGCTTAAATCTAAAATGGATGCTGTACAGTTAAAACACCAAATTATTAAATAAAGGATTATTTTAATTTCCGCGTAAACTACGGCACATGAATCTCAAATAATGTACACAATTCATGCAATTTCAGTAATCGTGGTAGACGTCCAGAAATAATTATAACACTCTTAAAAGATTATATAACATGCAAGCAAAATAGTGAGGTGGTCGGCATAGCGTCTGGCAGCCAAGAACTACGGTTTAACAGAGAAGCGTCTTCGAGGCAAGTGTTCTAGTTGGCGAGTGACATTATGTGGGCCTAATGCGGCAGGTACGGGATTGGCGATCCCGGGGTCCCGAGCCAAATCTTTCGATTGGGTGCCGCTGAGTGGTGAGAGAGCTAATGCCATACGCCCAAACAAGATCCACATCCGTGTTTGACCCTGATTAAGTATAGTAAATTAAATTAAAGTCAAAATAAAGTGAAAGCAAAGCCAGAGCGGAGCCAGAACAAAGCCAGAGCCAACCAGAGCAAAGCCAAAACGGAGCGGGACCGGAGTGGGGCCGGAGCTTAGCCAGAGCCAAGCAAGTGCCAGGTTAGAGTGAAGTTGAGTGAGGTTATAGTGAAGCCGGTGTGAAGCCAGGGCGAAGCCAGGGCGAAGCCAGAGCGGAGCAAGGCCAAGTCAGAGCGGGACTGGAGCGGCGACCGGAGCCTAGCCACAGGGAAGCTAGAGTGAAGCCAGAGCCAAGCCAGAGTTAAGTTGCAGAATGAACTTAGTGTGAGGCCAGTGCGAAGTCAAGAGTGGGACCGGAGCGGGGCCGGAACCTAGCCAGACCCAAGTCAGAGTGAAGCCAGAGCCAAGCCAGAGTTAAGTTAGAGTGAAGTTAAGAGTGAAGTCGGAGAGAAGCGAGAGTGGAACCAGAGCGGAGGCAGAGCATCATTGCCCACCTCGGTAGCGTTGATGGTAGAGTGTCAGCCATACGTCTGCCTCACGTCCTGAGTTCGAATCTTGGTCAGGGTGAGTTACCTGGCTAAGGTTTTTCGGGAGTTTTCCCTTATCCTGAAAGACGAATGTCGGGTAACTAAGTTCTGTGGACCCTGTCCTCATTTGAGCAGCATTTCACCCATTCCATTCATCGTCCAATATGACTTAACGTTGGAGAACGTAAATTACAAAAAAAAGGCATCATCAGGTAACGTGGGCTCGCCTGTTCGAGTAGTTTTCTTCTGTTCTCATTAACGCTTGGAATTCGATTACATAATAATGCAGTTTTTCCAAGCTCCGAGTATAAACAGTTGCTGTGGAAGGGACCCAAGCTAAACTTAAACTGTGATTTTATAACTTTCTGTCCCATTTGAGCGATATTATACCGCAAATTGATTATTTGAATGGTGACTGCCTTCACTTCTCATGCGTATGCTGTCACACAAAATTTATGCCAGTTCTTCGCTGGGTGTTCGCCAGAAGAGTATTGATAGCTCTTCATCTATGGAGAATCAAAAGCGAATGCGCAGCAAGCTTAGAATTTATACCAGGAGAGGTATCTCAATAAACGCAAACAACACCAAACACCTTCCAAGATGCTGAAAGACCTCTACGTATGGCATCGCCATTTGTAAGGATGGCTCAGGGAGAGAAGCACTAGTTATATTTGATGTCACTGTGGAAACTGTTTAGAATGCCATACGAAATAATACGCATTCTAATACACGGGCAGTTGCCAACAGATAAACTTTGGCAAATTTCTGTGGTATGAAAACTGCGAGTCGTTTCACTCGTATCATTTGCACTTACACTACACGGAAGATATTTGGAAGCCCGAGTGTTTAATGGATGCTGTGTGGAGTGGCAAACGGTATGGGGTTTCGTCTCCAAGATCCTGCTTTCGGATGAATTAAGATTCCGCAACAATGGGACCGTACCGACCGACTGAGGTGCTGGCACGCTATGCACAGCTGGAGTGTTTTTGCCGCTTGGCCACCCTAGTAAGGTTTAACCGCAGATAGGTGTTTGATTCAAGACTTTTTAAGTAGGTTTATTGGTTTTAAATGGAAAGAGCATATGCTCCTTGAATCCACGTAAATTCCCACAATATGCATTATGCTCGATACGATAATGCTAATCACCAACACTTCCAAACAAGTAGAATTTTGTTACAAAAGGGATATTTCATGCCCATAATTAAATAGCAGCAGGAGGTGATATTTATTACAAAATAAATTTCATTGCAGTATGTCAAAGAACTCTACCGTTAGAACTTGCATTCTAAATATTGTGTGATATGTTATCTAACTGCTGTCTTAGTTCAAATGTGAATAACTTTTATTACACCGACATCAAATGCAAATATCTATGTCACGTTTAAACATTTGCTTATCTGTACTTAAAAAAAGATTGGTCAAACAATATTAAAATATTAAATAAAGATATTTGCAAATAAAAATGATGTTAACAATATCAAATATAACATTAGTTTAAACCATCAATATGTATGACTGTTAATACCAATTCAAAAAATAAATTCACCGAAGTGATTCAAATCACCTTTTCCACAAAAGCGTTTTATGAGTACACTTCTACCAAGCGTGGTATGTACAAGCATACGATTTTGACAAAACAGTTAATATAGTATGAAGTATTTGTATATAACAGTACACATTCTCAGTTGTCAAAATACATCATTCGCCTCAGGTATGTTTTACTAATATATTAGAAACTATGCTATAACATCTCGTATATTAGTTGTCCTACTAAGTGGGAAACCAAGAGGAAAACAGAAGTTCTTTGGATACAATGGGGCTCGATGTTTTCATAAGATATAAATTGCGAATTACATAAAACTGGATCGGTAGGGACGGCTGACTCGCCTAGTGTATACTATGTACTCAGTGCGTAGGCTTCGGCGGCCGGTATCCATTGTAACTGGGTCTTCCGGGTAGGACCGCGTCTTTGATGTTCCTCTGGTCGACGTTTCGTCCCAACTATGTGGGGCTTCTTCAGGACTTCCTCTTCCCAGAGAGCTCCGTAGCAGTTGCTACGGTCCTACCCGGAAGACCCAGTTATAAAATACCTAGGATGTAGATACATGTAACGCATCAAGTAAGGTAACTCGTGGCTGCTTGCCAACCCAACTGCCGACCTCACGTCCATATACGCAAGACAAAGGAGGGCGATCATCCAGCCGATATGGGGAGGAGATGTCAGCATCGCGGCACCCCTAAACGGAAAGTTGGCATTCTAGATCGGGGTTCGCTCCTCAGTTTCCTCACCGGTCCTATACCCGGGACTTAAAATCCGCATTTCACAGAGGTGGGATCGATCCAGGGTGAATTCTGGTGCAGGGAACCAAAGCATAGCCCACTATGCCACGGTGCTGGAAATAACGTATCAAGTAGGTTACGCAAAATAAGGCTTTAACGGAAATATTCATTAGTTCCTGACGAGGCGCAATAGATCATTTTGAATTAAACTTTTCATGGTTGTCCTATATTTTGCATTGTTTTATAGTGCAATACAAGTCCACTGAAATGTTTGCTACCGGCGCATACAATGGCTATGCAGATGACAGTCTTTTATAACTTGTTCTTAGACATGTACCTGTGCTAAATAGGAACAAGTAACTTTCAAATGAAAAGAAACCGTTAGGTTTAAGTGATATATTTTGGATATCATAGATACGTAGGTAGTTTGTATATTTTGAAATCTATATAAATGTTAAGTGTAACATGTTTATATTAGTCTAAAATAATTAAAAATGTATTTGTCAGTTTCCTATTTCATTCTTGTAGTCATATAGAAGGCGCTGAGATGATGTCTAAGAGAATGTTAGATGAATATTATTATTTTTGGAGGTAATTTGAATAAAACTGTTTAGTACTCGACAATGAGTCAGTTGCTTAACAACCTTCATGTAACGCGGGCTAAAATACAGTCCCTTATTTATATATGATATTGAATTATTACACTAGTCACAGTAATAGGATAGCATAAATTGAATTATTAAAATTGCAGCTTACTTACGGCAACTATGCTCACAGCTTCATATTGAATAACCATAGAAACGACAAAGAATCCAAGTGTGCTAAAGAACTACAGTTACTTCCCAACTGACATTTATGTCACAAATCTTTAGTATTCTTAACTATTTTAGATAATTATAATGGAAAACAATTGAGAAAAAGGGCGACTGACCATTCTGTTCTGTAAACAAATACACATGCATAACAACTGAAACAGCACTTCTAAATGAATTTTCGAAGGTAAGATTGCGAGTTGATGTGGAATGGTTTGTACACCTTGTAATATATTATACAGCTATTTTATGCGCATAATATTGCATAGTGTCTGCAGTACTTAATTTTGTTAAAATGTGAATAATAAACAACACTCATACTGAAACAAAATCTTCTCCAAAAGCTTTTTTCAGAGAACGCTGAAGTGATTACTCTGAAACGATTTAAATGATCACTTAAATACATTTAATAATTTAAATAAGTAAAAATAATTATTTATAATACTGAATAATGGTATGAAAAGTTATACAACATTTATGAAGAAATGTAT
This sequence comes from Mantis religiosa, assembly GCA_030765055.1. Classification (NCBI taxonomy): domain Eukaryota; kingdom Metazoa; phylum Arthropoda; class Insecta; order Mantodea; family Mantidae; genus Mantis; species Mantis religiosa. The sequence continues at coordinate 51,398,316 of CM060955.1, forward strand.
AAAAGTTGAATGATGTTGATTTGTTGTTATAGCACCAAACAGAAGCATAAGTTGAACTTCAAAAATCTCCAAATGAGCTGTTTGGCTACAAAATTTGCCCCACTTTTAAATCAAATAAAACACCAGGGTGTAAACAAAAAAGCTGTTTGGCATCCTGTACAAAATAAAGAGGAGCAAAAAGCTACCTCATCAAAATTTCTTCATCAAAATAATCCCCCCTCATCCTGTAATCATCACAATTTTCAACCTGCGGTCAGATCCAAAACCTGGCCGGCTGAGAATTGGGCACACACGAGCGACTCATGGCCACCTGTTAAGAGGGGAACCGGCCCCTGTGTGTGCTCCGTGTGCAGTACGCCTCACTGTGCGGCACGTATTGCTTGATTGCCCGCAGAACGCCTGCGTTCGCCAGTCTTTGGGCCTAAGGAGTAACCTGCACGGTATTTTAGGGGACGACCCAGTGGCCGTGGATAAGGCACTGCAGTTTGTTTTTAAAATCGGTTTTAATAAACAAGTCTGACTTGTATTTTATATTTATTAATTTTAGAGTTTTTAAAATTTTTAGTACTGGGACGAGTTTTTATGTGCTTAATAGTTGAGTGTTTATATTTTATCTTACTTTTTAACTTTGTGTAGCTTTTAGTTTTTAGAGTTGACTTCGGGCCCAAACGACCTTGTTGTCGACGGGCCCTAAAACACTACACACTCACTCACACTCACTCCAAAAGCTGGGTGGGTACGCAGCAAAAACCTTCTGGCTGTTAACAGCCTGTCAATACCAAGTGGAGCGGAGTGGAGTGATTCCTTCTTCTTCATTTGACTTCCATGGTGAAAGGACGTGTGAGTAAGTCCGCAAATAGACGCTCATGTGCAAAGGCAATTTTATGTGTAATAATATATGTATCAGTATATTTTACTTGGTGTACCACAGAAGTGATTATTGGTGAATAGATAAAAGTATTGCAACAGAGAATATTGATACCGATTGATTTACGTTAAAAAAAGTTTCATTCTTAATAAATCTCAAAGTTTGGAGATTCGTTGGGGAAATTATAAATAATATTTTATTTAAAACAACATTATCCTTCCATATCCGCGACCACCCCTGAAAAGAAGAGTCCATGCAGATAGCAGAGCAGCCGAGGAACGACTAGATCGAACTCCGAGAAATTCGAAGAGGTCCATCATCACCCAACTTCTTTCTACACCCACATTTGAGCATTTTGTTTCAACTCGATATGGCTGGTTGGCTGATGATCAGCTTTAAGGTTATTTAGTGCTATCATTGTGTTGGAACACTGTTTCAGGCGTAATTTTAACTTATTAACTCTTACTAGATTAATTTCTCAAACGTCTAACGAGATATATAGCTGCAACTAAGTTATTTCCCTTCATAAGCAGTTATCCAAAGAGCAATTGTGTTGCAAAAGGGAAGGTACTTAAAATTCCATGTAAAGGGAAACTACAAACGAACGTTTTACTTCGGCAGTGTTATGTAAGCGATATAATAATGAGATTCCTTGATATTTCGAAGATCATAATGGAAGATAGCACTGAAGTGAACATTAAAGATTCCAGGGTAAAAGTAGGAGTTTCACTTGAAGACATCCGGGCTTGAAACGCTTTTCTCACTTGGGTACACATGAAACTTCAGTAATTATACGACAAAACATTTAAAAGTACACGAGGAGGTGTAACTAAAAAACTACCACTTCCGTCGGATAAATTAATGCGTACTTGTCCAAGTGCGCGGTACATGTACGCTTTAATGTCGATCCGCTCCTGCGATACGAAAAATATTCCAAAAATATCATGGGAGCCTAACGAGACATCCTTTCCTTCCGGCGAACATATTCTGATAAAAATGCAAATTGCTTGACAGTACAGAGCACAGAGGAAAGTTATTTTTGGGGTAGAGTGGCAAAGAAACACGCAAGAGCAGAAGAGTTGTATTATAGAACGACTGCAATCAACTTTCCGAAATGAAGTAAGTTGCTATCACCCACATTATAAATAAATATACTAAACAGATTTATAAATTCTATATGAAAATCCTACAGTACTGAACTAATAAAATAGCTGGAGTAAAAATACAAAAAACATCAACATATTTTCAGAACAGGACAATCCACCTGGACTGTGATTTTTGCGAAAATTCAAGTAATATAGAAACGCAAAGAATATAATCTACCTAAATATACACATTTCATAGAGTACCGTAAAGTACTGACAGTGTAAATAAGAATAAGCTCTGAAAATATTATAAGAAAAAGATCTTCCAAAGCACCCATTTATCTATACAAAGCCTACATTTGGAACAAAAATAATTGTAATGGAAAACTTTGCACATATAAAGCCTTAATAAATCAAAGAATGAAACAATATCTGCTATAGCTTTTAATTTATATCTCAACAGTATCGTAAACTTATAACGATGCTGCTTTTTGCTCACAGTCAAGTTATATTGACTACAAAGGGTAGTCTTATCTACGGTACGTCTTATACGAGCTAAACAAGGTGGCCCCTGTATATAATTTAAATACATCTTTAATTTTAGACTTAAAGGAAACCTTCCAGGACCTTATATCTTGTATATAACTAGTATAATCCAACTATCTAACTTGTATCCAACCAGACCAACAAGAAATAACCCCAAACAGGAAGAAGCTGCAGGAGTAACGTTCTTAAAACGGTGGCGAATTATTAGGAACAGATAAAAAGACAAATGAAGACATCAGAAACAAACTATATATGTATAATTTGAATTCGCGAATAAAGAACATCAAATACAGTAATAATATATACTAGGAATGGATCGATACCAGTTTTCTCGATATTCGATTCAAGATATTTTTCACGATACCTGATACTTCGATAATCGATATCGTCATTTATACTTCTACTTTCAATACAAGATAGAGTGTTGGGAGAACTGTGTGTAATAACAATAAAATTAAATAGATGGGCATATTTATTGATTCAAAACTTGAAACCATCGATGTTCTTACTTTTGAACTATACATTAGACATTTAAAATTAAAACAGTTCGCTTTCAAAAAATACTAGCATTCTCACTCTTTTCGGAGTCAAGTCTACTTCATTTTCTGTCAGACAGAGTTCCTGCTGTGCTAAACAGTCTTTCAGAAAAAAACTGTTACAAATAAATATACAAATACTCGTATTTAGCGACTTTTTTTTGAGTTCTGGAAGCGACATACTTTTCTTTCCATTTATACCCCGCCTTTAATTACAATGGATCGGCAGCCCTTCTCCTTTGAACATATCGCCTATTGGTGATACTTGGGTTGCTGGTACTTTGGATCTTTAATCATTAGATCATGCACACATTCGCACTCTCATTCATACTTATCTGCGTAAGATGGGAATCTCCACCCCTAGCCGGGAATCGAACCCGGAAGCCCTCACACACCAAGCAGGTGCTATACCGAATAAGCTACCGGCCAACCCGACAAATCGTTTATTGAGATGTACAGTGATTTCTTCGTGCGAACTTGGTAACTGGCGCTGGATTTACACATGGTTATTTTCTTGCATAATGATACTGCGCATGTACCACATTTGTGGCAATTTCTCGGATTTTCCAATGTTCTGCTTGAGGCAACAACATTTTGTGATTTTAAAATAAAATAAAAATTGCAGAATCACCATCGAAGTATCTAAAAGTTATCGAACGAATTTTCTGAAGTATCGTTCCAGTCGATACCATGCAAGTATCGTGACTATCGAGGTATCCCGAGTATCGAGGGCCCACCTCTAATATATACAAGACCCATCTTGCTAATGAAGTAGCCTACAGAGGATTATGAACACTGTCGACTAACGAGCCTTTCCAGCATCCATGGGGATGTACTCTTTTCCTTCAACAAGCATCCAGACATCTGTCCAGCACAGCCATACGCCACGAAACCTGGAAGTAGATATGAAACATGAGAAGGAAGTGGAATGGAAAGGAACCCATGAAATGGAAATAAATTCTGATAAATGAGAAGCTACTACACAAATTGCCTACCAACTAGCGTAAGCCGCGAAAAATCCAAGTTCAGAATAGGTGATCGATGAAAGCTTTACCCAGCACCTCTCGAATGCCAGCTTCTAACAACCACTAAGCCATCTCACTTGGTGGCTCAAATAACCATAAACTAAACAAATGAAAACACTATGGAAAAGCGCCACCCAAATACCTCAGAAAGAAAATGCAGTTGAAATATGAGTTACAATATTTTAAGTTACGAAACAAATGTCACATATCACTCTTGCACAACAATCCAATCATTAACTTATTGTTGTAACCTTATTACAGAAACAAAGTATAAGCAATTCAAATTTAGTTACAATTTATTCAAAGTTCATTTTGTAACCATATTGTATAATACTGTTATTTGTTAGTCTACTTGGCTTTCTAATGACATCGTAAGCGCAGTGTAAAAATTCATTAAAATATGTTTTATCTGTTACCCTATAGACATTTATACAATTAAAATTAAGGTGTTAATTATCCGTCGTTGCCTGTACATAATTTGAAGAATTATTCCTAAAACATTCAGCCCCTTAGGTTATACTTGCCCAATAGCCTTATGTTTCTTTGGAGGCATTTCCTTTTTCGGAGGGGATTCGACACTGCGACCACTCATGGTCTATTGTACATTATACCTCCAAGTGGGGCATCCCCGGGAGGAAGGATGAGGCGGCCGTCACAGGGAGCCACAACAGTGCAAAGGGCAGGATCCCTACATTTTACTTCGATGGAAACTTCCTCCCGGCAGGCCAGTACAACGGACATTCCCCCGAACTGTGGTTTGAAGACGGTCCCAGCAGTTGGTCCGGAGGCCGCCAACCGACCTACCGGAGGAGCAAGTGGTTCACTCAGAGCATATCATCCTGCCATACACCACCGAGACTCCCGCCGGCACTTCTACCTTTAAAGAGATCACCAGATGAGATATGATATGAAATGATAATGGAGATGAAATGGAGGGACAGGAAATTCGGGGGATGTAATTAACCTACCCAACATTCGCCTAGCGACCCGGAACCCCCCCCCCAAAAAAAAAACCGGGTCTCCCGAATGCCACAGAAGAAACCGTCTCAGCCATTCCACTCGGTGTTGAGGCATTTAGGAAATATTACACAAAACGCTTAAAGAATGAATAATTATAACTCCCTGAACCGTATAAAGAAGTTTATACCTATGAAATACCGATAAAAATTACAATTTATATTTATTACTTCTCCTTAAGGCAATTGACTGTTTCCATATTGTCCCTTTTGGCTACTTCGCCACTATTTGGTGAGAAAATCTCACTGGGAAGAAATAATATCAGTTTAAGTAACCTCAATATAGCTTTATTTAAAGCCAACAAGAAATCACAGTAAAGGTCCAAACAAACGAGAGAGCAAATTAAATGCAATTCATAATGGAGGTCAGAGAAGAAATCAACGAATTTTACAGGGACTCGCTTTTCGTTTATTAATTTGAGGCCGTCAAAAGGTATAATTATTCTTTTTGTGGTCATGTTTGAGTAAGTACGATTTTCATTGACATAATATAGATTGTATTGCTTTTACAGGCATTACATAATGTTAAGTAATTAATTATGTGAAATAGAGTATAATTTCGAATTCTAAGTTACTCTTAATATTTACCTTTTTTCAAGGATCATATTTGCTGAGATATCGACTGAAACACCGCTGTGCCTATGTAACACGAAAGGAAAAATAGAAGTTCTGTGTAATATATTACCTGCTTAACTTTGGCACGTCTTTTTCTTGCCATTACATAAACGCTTCATAATGTTTGTAACAAAGGCTGCGCCCTTTAAATGAATTATATCGTCTACGTGTATTCGGAATGCACGTAAGCGAGCATCATTACGTTGTATTGTATCGGGGAACCCATCACTGATGTCTGCGATGATCAAGCGATTTGTACCCTGTTCAGGATGAACTGCATTCAAATCAATCAGCTTTATATACATGGTTCGGCGATCTTCCCTCAAACAAGCCGCCGTGTGTTTCAGCTGCAGTCGTCAAGGTAACACCGGCCTCTGCAGGTGGTTGCTTCTTCTATATTAATAGAACACTTGCTTTCCCTTGAAAGATCTCTCAACCGAAAATGTCTCTGTAGCAATAGTAAGGAACAAACCCGGCACAGACACCGCTATCCCCCAGAAATGTAGGCGACTTGCGAGAAATAGCTATGAAATTGACTCATCATTTTTGGTAGCTTAATCGATATATCACGCCGAAATCGGAGAAAATATATGTATATATGTTGTGTTACATTCACATGGCTTTCTCCTCACTAGTATAAACTGCTTTTGCAAAAGTTAATTGTTTATTCACTCCAAGTAGTTTCATCACACTTTCCATATACAGAATACTGGAGTGATAAACTGCTTTTTAAAAGAGCATTTGTATATGCTGGCTTTGAAATTACGCTCTTAGCAAAAATAAGTTGAATAATGAACAAAAAGTGCCTTGGAAGTGACCTGTGCACATAAGCATTTATTTTAAATTATTTGTGATTTTAAATGGATCTAAATTCTTTTGTATCTCTTATTGTTGGCCTACAGAATTATA
>CM060955.1:51405915-51463415 GCA_030765055.1 Mantis religiosa
TTTTTATTGGAATCAACACTTCCTACTATAAATAATTGCTAGAAAAGGTAAAAAATATTAACTATTTTATACGTTAGTTTAGTATCATCATCATCATCATCCTTAATGCTTTAGGTATTACTGCCTATTGCACTCTACATAATTTATTGGTTTCAGCATTTTCTTGGTCTTCCCATGCTCCTCTTTCCTACTGGTCTATAGTTCATAAAATAGTAATCGTCATAAAATGGTAATCTTTCGTTTTCCATTTTGGTACATGAGTTACCCTTTTACTACTATATTCTTGAACTTGTCATTCAGGTCTAATATCTCTAGCTATTCACGTATTATCTTCATTTCGTTTGTGGTCCATTTTTCTAATCCCACAATGCTTCTGAGAAATTTTATTTCATTTGCCTGACATTTTCTTTTATCTTTTTCAGTTATGACAGATACTTCGCTGCCATATTGTACTTTAGTTACTAACTTTGCTTTGTAAAATTTTAGAATGATATCCTTACTTGCTTTATTTTAGACATATTGTTATTGTTCCAAGGATGTAATTTAATATTTCTGACTTTTTAATTATGGATGTTTCTTCCTTATATGGCATGTAATAATCCAAGTATTTGTACTCGTGTACCTAATTAATTTAGTATATAACTTAGAACTTACTTGAGAGATAGGCCTGAAATGTATTTAAAATTCGTTTCCAGGTTGAACTCAAGTCGCAGATTTATTTGCAAGTGTACGGACCTCTCTATAGCATTACGAAGAGAAGCGTCAGCACAAAACCAACTTGGCATTAAAGTTAAAGGTTGCTCGAAGATCTCCAAAAAGAACTTCCTTCACCTAGTTACCTTTATATGCAAGAAATGTTTCGTTATATTTTAATTTGATTGACTATGGCATATATTCAAGATATTTGCAAGTTGTGTATTTTGAATTTTCTGGGAGAGTTTCTGAAGTCCTCGTCACTCTCAATGACCTTTGTATAAGTGACGAAACCATAAAGGATATGATATATTGCCAAACAAAAATGTCAATGTCGTAAAAAAAAAACCACATTTTGTAAAATAATTGCATTCATTTTCAAAATATTCTCTGATGAGGGTTGGAAATTTTAAGTGCCTTTACTTCTTATGTTCAGCACCTCGTATCCAGTGGATGAGCTCCAATCCGTCTAAAAATTCAATACGGGATTTTGTTGGAAATATTCATTTTGAGATTCCAGGAATCCAGGTAAAATATATTTAGAGAAATATTCATGTGTGTGCGTGCGTGCGTGTGTGTGTGTGTGTGTTTGTTTGTTTGTTTGTTTGTTTGTTTGTGTGTATGTGTGTTATTGACCTTAGTTTGCCTTAAACACCATTCAAACTTCACATCTTCCAACAATGAGACACAAAGCTTTTCAGGGAAATTAGCTCATCACAAGTCCTTTTACGAGTAAAGGTTTTGGTTATTTTTTAATCTTTAAAATGTCCTTAACCCTTTGATTAAAACACCATATATCTAATACTTATACATGACTAATAAAATGTATAACTTGCATTTTCTGCGAATATGCAATAAAAGCCTGATCATTGAGAATGAACTGCGCAGAATGTAGTATAAATCGTAAATTCTAAATTGGAGGAAAACTTATTCCTCAAGTAGGTTCTAGAGAAAGTAGAAATTTAAGTTTCTCTCATTCTTTAAGGAATTTGATCAACGCATCGACTTAATTGCCCAATTAAGTTCAAATAAATCATGGCCAGATGTTCCATTACATGTTATATAATATAGAAGGGAAATTTTGACCAGGTCTTAAGAGAAATGTGTGTTGAAGACTTGAGGTAACCAGAGCCGAGGTAAAGAAGAGCCAGCATGCGTGTAGCTTGGTCTCGTCGCGGTCACCGAGCACGCACTGTGCGTGGCGATACAGGGCTGCCACACCAACAACTAAACCGTAATTACACATTCTATATTCCACAAACTCCAATTCAAATTCCCATTAATACAACTTATGCAAAATTAATACAAAATGTGCAACATTATTGTGTTTCTACCATCGTTAAAAGTACTCAGTTCCACGTTTTTAAATAAACGTTGCAAAATACTGCATCAGGTATAATGATAAAATCCTTTACAAGACAAATGTGTTGAAACGCTTGTTATAAGTAGCTCTCTCCCTGAAAAAAATCTTACATTTTACTTTTCTCTAATGCATATCACCGTTAAGTATTCCAACACTACATTCCATAAGGGTATTTTACAGGATTTTTAGGAAAAATTGCGCGTGTGTGTCTTTCTTTATGTGAACAATACTCAAACACAAAAAGTCAAATACAAAAGTTCTTAAGTTCAATGCCTTCCAAGATGCGAAGAAAACGAAAGTTCCCTTAACTATTCTTGAAGCGGATTTTTTCTTCTTCAAAAAACAGCTCTAAAATTACTGAAATACAATATGTTAACAATTTGTCTGTGACAAATTGAATATAAATCTTCAAAATTATGGAAATAAATAAGCTATCTTCATTCCACACAAATTTTTCAAACTGGCGAAGTGTAAGAAATGCATAATACTTTTACTGAGCAAAAATGAATCATACAGTTTATCCAAAATACATTCATGCAAGGGTGAGTGTGTGCTAGCGCGTATGTGTGTCTATGAACAACATAAATCAAAAACACAGAGTCAATTAAATTCTAAACTAGTATATAAGTTCAGCATCCTGCCATTGGAAGATAAGGAAAGAGATTTTAAAGAAAACAGTCTCACCCAAGTACATGGAAACTGTAAATTTAAAGTAATTTTCTGACAAATGAAAAACATGTTTTGAATTTTCTGGGGATAACGCTTAAAGCCTACTGTATCTCCTATTTCCATCATTCCAACAAGAAAATATCCAACAAAACAAACTTTTGGAAACGCTTATCTTGATAAACAAAGTAGACAAGAATAATCGTTTATATCAATAATTTGTGAAAATTTAGAAAAAGTAATTTGAGTAACAGATTTGTTACGATGTAAAAGTTAATATTCTGTTCAAGAAGCATTTACCAACCTAGATGCATTAAAATTCACTCCACACATGTGACGAATGACACTTTCAATAATTGTAGCATGGTACTACTTTCTCTAGTAGTCCATTCCAAAATTCGCCACAAGATTTCACGGGAAATATGTTTCAAAACTCCTGAACTTAAGCATTTTTAGAAACAGTTCTGCATGTGAGAGAAAAGAGAGAGCATCATGACTAAAAAGGTCTATAAATGCCAAAACTTTGTATATCTAAGTAAGATCTTTCGAGGAAGCACTATGATCCTCTGGAAAAACCTTCTTCCTAAAACTACAGGTTACAGGGGAAATATTTTGTAATGTTTTATTTTCTTCAAAAAACGGAAACAATTGCTATCACCATGAATTAAAAATATCGGTTATGACATATATATGTATATCCTGTATTTTATTAAATAACTTACTATGTCTTCTTCATTTCCCAATGAATTTTGTGTACTCTGAGTAACTGGTAATCGGACGAATAAAGCAAACATGCAGATCTCATTGAAAGATTATTTTAATATCCAATAGTTTATCCATAGACACCATTTATATCTCACGATGTGATATAAATAACATAGGATTTCAAAGAATACTTTGTAGGAGCTGTATAAAAAAGTAATAATGACTCTAAAAACTCATACGAATATAAGACATCAGCGTTTTCATACTGGTCACTAAACTGTAATTGACGGTGTAACCGTAAACTCAAGACCACATCTACTAGTGACGATAGGCACTTTCGACGTCTATCACCGGGCCTGGCATTTGCATAGCTAAGAAAACTCTTCCATAATACAATTACAATTACTGCCGGATTCCACAAGGAGAAAATAAGAACGGATACACCGCTATCTACGTAACGCATTCTTCCAAAGTGGTGAAAATGGGCAAACATGCGTTCACCCAAGTGGGATAGCATCCGGAAAGAAAGTGCAGCTCCATTTGTATTGTCTTTTGACAACATGAATGGAGAAGTTTTAGGCTTTTATAAATGTACTTTGTAGGTGTTTCTTCTTAGGAAAACTTTTCCATTAATACCAAACAAGTGGCCATTAAAAACATTAGTACAATGTTAAATTGTTTATGAAATTTCCAGGTTTAAAAGTCAGAGTACACGTCATTCTAGCACGTAGCTCAAGAAAATAAGGTATTATTTTATTCTACTCAAAAATCTATTATTAAAATTTCACCAAATATACATGTTTTGGAGTTCATTGAAGAGAAAATATATTTGTGTATGTGTGTGTGTCAACGCAAAGACGAAATGGATACATGCGAAACTGGGTAGTGTTTAAGTTCCGTATCTGTAAAACATGCTATGGTTCCTTAATCAGCAGAGAGCGTAAACATATGATGAATTACTTTCACATTACTTTCTCTACCTATGTTTCGACAAATTACTATGACAAAAGCTGACTTTTTTACTTATTTAAGGCTAAACATGTGTAGAACTGTCTTTATTACACAATTTTTGCACTAATAAGAGGATAACAGAAGATCAAGCGATTGTCAGATCTTTTAAAAGTTACCCTTACACGCTTAAACATATTTTGTAGAAGTAATTTCATATATCAGTGAATACACTACAGAATGTCTAAAGGTTCAGGGAGAAGTCTATTTAATTTCATCCTGGTTATCTGTAATGGGTGTTGAGTGCAGGAAGGTATATCAATTATTAGATAACTTCAATTGTCTAATGTTTCACAAGTATTTTGTACATTTAAAAATTACTGATATATGTAAATGATAACTTAAGTAAATTTAAAGTATCTATTTTCAAATAACAAACTCAATTATCGTATTATTTAGGACAAGCTTTCTCAAATAATGTCAACAGAAACCAGATGCAATAATTTGTTACAAAGGAGTTTGCTGTTTGTCGAGTGCTTGATGTCAACTTCATAAAGGACGTGGTTCGGCCAAGACATCCGTCCAAGAAAATAGCATCAACGAGTTTATAGTATTGATAGTCATTAGCATACAACCAGCGATGCTTAACTGCTAAAATGTGGTTTTTACATCACAATTTTCGTTAAGATGTATTGCTCGAGATGAGTTTCTAGGATCAGTAACTGATTTGTTGAAATTAGGGGGTGTGTTACGAAACATTCCACAGTTAACTGGTCTAACTTTTTGATTAAATCCCCCCAAGAATTAACAGTCACTAAAGCAGAAGGGTATAAGTATTAAAAAAAAAACACATGGCCGACCTCATGCCCTCACGCGCCTTACGCTGAAAAAAGGTGAGCGATCGCCCAATACATGGGGTAACGATGCGGCCAACGTCACGCATCCTCCAGCCAGAAAGTCGATTCAAAGATCAGATGTAATTAAATATTAATCTGATAGAATCAGTTGTTTTCTTTTTCTTTCCTTTTTTCCTCCCTTTTGTTTCGTTTTACAAAATATGTACATTTGAATCAGCGTAATTGTTATATAGGTTTGATTTATACTACCTTTGCATTTAAATGTTACGTATCAAGGAAAATTATTACCTGTTACAGAGTCATTGTCTTTATTTCATTTCAATTGCATTGTCTTATATCGATTTGGTCTCCATATTTATTAGCTCTACAGAATACTTTTTTGCCTTACTGTTTATAGTGACTTTAAAATTCCAACTTCCTTGCATGATCAGGAGACAAAGGAGAGAATGGCGTAGCACTTCGAAAAAGTATGAATAATTTAATATCTACGTCAACAATAAAAAAGTAACTCGGAAACTAATCCGCAATCTCTCGTAGATCAGGGAAGATGAACATTGTTTTCTGATTGAATGAATCAAAATAGCCTAAAATGTCCCGTAAAAGGCCTGCTATCAGATAGGGAAAGCTCGTCTATTCCGATGTGCTAAGGCATTCCACGTTAGCCCGCCTCGGTAGCGTAGATGTTAGCGTGTCTACCTCACATTCAAAAGGTCCCGAGTTCGAATCTCGGTCAGGGTGAGTTACCTGGATAAGGTTTTCCCTTATCCTTGACAATGAATGTCAGGTAGCTCTAAGCTTGATGGACCCTGGACACATTTGAGCATCATTTCACCCATTTCATTCACCGTCCGATATGACTTAACGTTGGAGGACGTAAATTAAAAAAATAATTCCACGTTAGGCGTCGGACATGTTTATACTTTAGTCTTATTATGCGGTAAACTACTTAATCATTGCCTAATAATAATTTTATTTAGTGCCTATACAATTCTTCCTTTAATTACTACTATCCAGTATTTGCAATATTCACTATTTAGCCGTTACTACTCTATATGTACACTTTTCACTATTTCGTCACTGCTACTCCATATTTACACTATTCACTATTTCACCACACCGTAATATATTTACACTACTGACAATTAGTCTCTACACAGATGCATATCCAAGGATTTCCAGTCTCTTCTTTCTCTTGCTACCCTTCACCACTGCTGACCTAGTTGCTTCTAAAACAGCTGGTAGAGTATCAAAATATGTCATTTTTAAAAATGAATCATTCTTGTCACAGCCGCAGGAACGCATCCCTTATTGTCTGAGTAGAATTCGTTGGTCCCCCGTTTCCATCCAGTAAGGATTGATTCATAATTAATTTCGGGTATCATAGGCATCAGGGTATCTTCCCAATTGGGGTAAATCATTCATAGAATCTTGTTCCATCTTGCTGTTTTGATATCTTAGTTGTGATGTGCGAATTATATACATATTCAGAAACAACAGAGAGGAAAGACGAAATGATAAAACTGAAACTTAAGTACGAATACATTCCCATAATATTATTAATAATAATAATAATAATAATAATAATAATAATAATAATAATAATAATATAATAATAATAATAATAATAATAATAATAATAATAATAATAATAATAATAATAATAATAATAATAATAATAATAATAATAATAATAATAATAATAATAATAATAATAATAATAATAATAATAATAATAATAATAATAATAATAATAATAATAATAATAATAATAATAATAATAATAATAATAATAATAATAATAATAATAATAATAATAATAATAATAATAATAATAATAATAATAATAATAATAATAATAATAATAATAATAATAATAATAATAATAATAATAATAATAATAATAATAATAATAATAATAATAATAATAATAATAATAATAATAATATAACAATAATAATGCTCATTATCATCAACAGCTTATATTTACGATCTGAGCAGAGCAAAAACAACAAAAGGGATGAAATGTTAGGTTGGTTATAATGAATACAGAACATGTTATGATGCATGATAGGTTCATAAAATAAAAAAATAAGGCAATCACCCTAGAAAAGTTTACATTACATGATTTCTTGTAATACATTTAAAACCATGCCACACGTTTATGCATGACTGTAGCGCAGTTTATCATTAGAAGCCCTCGAGGTGTTTGTCATATAATAATGATTGTTGTATCAAAGTTCAACATTACAATGAAGGTGGTGTGTCGGTTGTATTTGCAACACCTGTATATCGGTGCAAATGTTGGTAAGTGACAAGAGAATGAATGCTTTGTTTGTGTAGGCTATTATCTTACCGACAGGCACGGAACTGCTTTTCTGTACAAACACTGGCGTCATGTTGGCGACAGGTGCCGAAGCAGAAACGCCATGGACCACCTCTTCTACTGCCAAGTCTTTAAGGGATTCAGTCTGAATATGCATTTATTATTTAAATATCAGTTATTTATTTGAATGGTTGCACTAAATATTTGCAGATTGCTTAAAACCTAAGAGGCTTCGTATTTCAAATTTCATACATAACATGACACTTGCGAATATGCATTTAAACTACAAAAATAAAATAAGGAGAGAGAGGGGGAGAGAGAATAAGGTGAGAAGGACCACAAAAACAACTGAACTCCTTGAAATAATTCTTTGTCAACGGATAAGAGCATTGTTTGTCCTGATAAGTATAAGTACAAAGCCTTCAACAACTGTTAGAATTGGTTTGGGGAAAATTAACTAACTTCTAGTGACACCTAATTTCACCATATTGCAATTCAATTAATATAATGGGTAAATATCTTAGATTGTGAAACCTCTCAATATTATATTGTGTTTCAGTCCTAAAATATAAAGGTCGGTTTAATATCGTTATAAATGGGTCGTGTGAGGACGTCTATTATTATACGTATTACAGTTGCACAATGTCATCTACGTGGATGGCGTGGACGTATGTAAAGTGATTTTAATCCTGCAAGATTTCTTATTCACAGCGCTCATAAATAACAAAAGCCAAGAAGCCATACTTAGCTCTTAAATGTCTGTTTGAATGTTGTATTTTCCAAAATATAACTTTACGTATCATCAGTGAACGCAGAACCTTTTGGTATTACCTGGATATAACTTGAAACAATTTTACAAATCAAAGACTAACTTATGGCGTTCGGAAGCTACCCATTTTCATATTTAACCGCTTATCTCCTAAGCAGCTTGTTTAATCTTATTGGATAAAGTTTTTATTGCCCACACACCATTCAAAATTAGATTTTACTTACATATAAATTAGCTTAAGGAGTTCAAAAGCTATTGCAACTCTATAACCAACCCCTTATATACATTTCTTGAAAACAGATGGTTTAAAAATTCAGCGATATAACATTGGTAAGAGCTAACTTTATGTGTAAAATCAAATCAAACTAGAAGTTAATATTTCATATAAAAAGTTAGATGTTATAGCGTAGGCACAATCAGATCATAAGCTTATACATTGCGGCATTTAAACATGCCACTATCTATTTTCAAATATAAAGCAGAAAAAGAATTTGGGATGATAAGCTCGAAATGTCCTTCAGCTTATTTACACACAAAAAGTAATAATTGTTACTCTTAAGTTCAGTACCGGTTTCCCTACGAAATATCTAAAATTTTATGATTCAAGCTGTAAGCTGGACTGTTGAAATGCGAACAATTATACCAGTTAATATAAATGTTAATTAGCCAAAAGAATACATTGTAATATATTTACATGACTTTATTGATTCTACAAAAACATTCTCAAAGGTTTATTATTATAATTTGTCAATCGAAATAAATATTAACCAATGGTTGTATTACACATTTTGTGTTAGAAGTAAGTGGGCTACAAGAGATTGAGATATTAGTCAAATCGTTCAAGCTCTTTCGTCATATGCTGGTTTGAAATTTCTCTTTGCATGAGCAGAAATAATTGGAGATTAGTCAACATTTTAATATGTGATCACGACTCTGGCAGTTATTAAACGCAAAAACCAGTATATGTGGAAAATGTTCTTAGTTGTCACCTTGACACTACAATTTAATTATCTGAAAAGAACAAGCAGCATATAAGAATACAAAAATTAAACACACTATTTTGTTTAGCACATAATTCTCTGACGAATAACATAAAACTCATTGCCAAAATCATTTTATTTTAAACGCTAAACGACCACACATAAAATATGCCAGAACTTATGGGGCAAACACATTATTACCCTCAAAGAAGCCATTTTGAGGCGTTACCGGAAAAACTTAAGTGATAATAAGCTATTTCGATAGACCTTGAACGTACAAAAAAAAATGTTTAACGCATGTGACCGAAATATGTAACGAAATCTCGGAAACAAAAGACACTTGACTTCGTCTACTTCTCAGTTATTTCATGTATTTCTTTTTCACCGAGCGGGATGGCTCAGGCGGTTTCATCTATGACGCATTTGGGAGGCCCGGGTTCGACTCACGTGGCCGACCTACGAGACCCATGTATTTTTCGGGGGTTTCCCAGGTCGCTAGGCGAATGCTGGGTGGGTTAATTACATCCCACGGATTTCCTGTTCCTCCATTTCATCTCCATTATCATTTCACATCACCTCTCTCATCTGGTGGTCTCTTTCAGGGTAGAAGTGTCGGCGGGTGTCTCGGCGGTGCATGGCGGAATATGCTCTGAGGTAAAACTACTTCCTCCTCGGGTAGGTCGGTTGCCGGTCTCCGCGCCCCTGCTGAGACAATATCGAGACCGTCAACCAGAGACCTTTGGGGCTCGGCTGCTGGGCTCGTTGTCATCCCGCAGGAGGGGAGTGTGTCCGTTGTCCTGGCCTGTCGAGGGAAGTCTAAGTAAACTTTAGGACCCTGCCCTCTGAACTGTCGTGTCTCCTTGGGACGGCCGCCCTCTGTCTCCTATCACCTTATCCTTCCTCCCGGGGGTTCCCCACTTGAAGGCATAGGCACAATAGGTATAGCATGGTGGCCTACGTACAGTCGTAAATCCTAACCCTAATTTCCTTTCTACTCTCCTCTTATGGAGGACTTAGAGGTGGATGCGTGAGATAGAATATCCAGGATGGGTGATCATCCCGATTTTAGCGTGTTGGATTGGGTAATATGAAATAGTGATATCATAAATAAAAGAAAAGTTGCCTATGGAGTAATTGATGGAAATGAATGGTGGGGGAACTGGAGAAATCTCTCTCCAGACGCCGCTTTCTCCACCACAAATTCTAAATATGGTACTTTGAGATCAAACACCAGCAGCGTTAATGAGAGGGGAGCAATCTAACCTGTGGTCCCGGCGCCGTTTTATGCTATTTCGTGATTCTCTAATAATACGCCCCATACATTCAAATTGGATTACACATTTTTTTACGATAGCCGTTTATGACACACTTGCTTCTCATTCTACTATAGAGCAAATTTGAACTTCCAGCATTCATGGTGATTTTCTAACCTCCAACTTGCAGGTATTTATTATTTCAGACGTGAATTAACACAATTACTGATAGTTGATTTTGTCATTTAAATCCTATCTCAATCTTTACTTGGGTTTTGCTTGTTAACTATTCCTTATTTTTTAATTCATGCAGCAGTTAAAAGAGATGCATAAAAGAGATGAGAGCACCAACGAGTGTGTTGCATATCAGCGGTAGTAAGGCGCCACCCACCAGCCCCCAACAGTTTCTCATCCCGACGCCAGGGTCCGCCACTCAGCCCCATACTGAACAAACCTCCAATCCCGCAAGGATAGCGACCACAACGCTTTCCCATGGCCGAGAACGCTATTTACTAAGCGTAATCATCACCAGGTAGTAGTATCACACCAGCACCATTACACGACACTGTCAATCGTTAAAGACTAAATTGAAGATGAGCTACATATGAAATAGAAGGACGAAAACTTGCGCTAAAGAAAGTAACCAAACCCGGTTACTTCGCCTAATGACCAAGGAGAACGATGGGGGGGGGGGGGAACCTTTGATCAGATTGATTGGTCACCGGGTATCGATTGCAGGACCTTCCGAATGCGAGTCCTAAGCGTTATCGCCTGAGTCGCCTTACTCGGTATATAGCATGTACTGTTATTTACTTAAACGAGAGCCGTGGATAATCAATCGCCAGTCCACCAATATTTTTAATTAATTATTGGTTATCTTGCTACTGGAACCACATATTCATGATGGTAGTAATTACTTTTATGACCGCTTTAAGTATTACTTCCATCATCTGTGAAAAGTACCATGTATTATATATGCTTCAAGTGCACTGAAGAATCTCAAATGTTCCTCATTTTTTCCCTATTTTCAAGCCCTTCTTTATTCTCCAATTAAGTATACACTTACACAACTATATTGCATTAAACTATTATCTCGCAAAATTATGACATTACAGCAATCTTATGAATTATCAGAATTAAAATTAAGTGTTCCAATGTTTAATGTTTTGCTGCTTAGCTTTCTGTGAATTAGAAGTAGAAAAGTTGAAAACTAGATTATACAAAGTGTTAAAAACTTTAAAATGCTCATATATGTCGTAATATGAAGCATATATTGTTACCCAATTTATACTCTTTAACAAAGTTAATATCGTGTGGGAATACACAGTATCACCACACATCCTTCAAAGTGCACTTGAAGTGTCAAATGCAGCGCAAAAATTCAATGTATGCCCGTAAAATATAATAATGTAAGTGCAGCTGAACTCAAGATTAACATCGCCTTCGTTTGGAGATTTCAACGCTGGTATACACTTAAAATTCCTCCTGTAAGTGCTACAAATCAAGGAAGAGATGCCATAAGAAGCAAAACTGCTTGAAAGAATAAGATAAAGAAGGCAGGAATTTAAAAAGTAGAAGATAGCTGTATCATTTGTGATGATTGCGCTAACATCATCTGGTGCAAATTGCGCGGACGAGAAGATAAAAAACTTTGCGTTATATGCTCTGCAAAGCCTTATTTTCCTATCTAACTATCCAGCGGCGTAACAGCGTTTTCCAAACCAAAGCCTATTGGTTTCACTTTTGGCCACTACAGGCTGCATGAGTGGGGTGCAGCACTGGAGGCTGGGACGTAGTCCTTTCTCAAATGATATTAGTAGTCTTCTCAACCAGGTGCTACTTTTCAATTAGACCCTAAGGCAACTAACGGAAATTGACCCAAGACCAGTTATCCCAGCGGGAGACAATCCCCACACCGTTAAGAGATTCCGAAACAATATCTCCTGCATCATGTCTCCTGCTGATTAAATAAACCTATTTTCGTATCTGTTTCATGTTAATCCGGATAAATTGTACCAGAAATTGATTATAATTTCATTTGACATTTCTTAATAGGCACTAAGAGGATACAATACCTTATAAAGCAGGTTTGTGTATGCTTGGTATAGCCTTAAAATTACAAACTTTTTCCATGAGATTGTGAGAAATAATGAATGGTGATTACTTAAAACAATGACAGTCACTAAAATGCCACCCTATAACAGATATCGAAATAATTGATGCTACAAAAATGTATTAAAATCTTGTGTTTTTAAAGTATATATTTTGTTTGTCAATCGCTTATAAATTACTCATACAGATTATGCAAAATTAATTAGGAATGAAGAGAGGCTCAGGGCCTACTCTAAAAAATTTAGGATATATAGAAATATTTTATTACGGACACATTAGATATTCAGTATTTTAATAAAAGTCATGATTCACTTCTGTAAAAATTAAGATTATGAAAACGCTCTACATATAGGATGGTTTCGGATGGATGGATTTTACTGAAAGCTTTCAAGGTTTGGTCCTTGGAAGATGCTGAACTTAATTCCTAAAGTTTATTTAACTGGCTTTTTTTACATTTTGAGCTATGCTGTACACATACACCGATACTTCCTGAAACCTTGTCCTAATTATTTACAAAAGTGACATGTCATAAAATCGAGGAATTAAAAGTAAGGAAAATGTAGTTGCTAGTTGCAAATATTACGTAGTTTCTAAATCAACCACCAATTTTATTAATTGATTTCGAACTCCATGTTTTTATTCATTGAAAGATTGGAATGTCCTAATGCTCTTTCTAACGATTATTGCCAAATTAAGTGTTTATAAGGGGGAGGGTGTGAGTGATATGATTCGTTAACTCCGCTCCTCTCCATAAAGAGGCTTGCGTATACTATTTCGGGAATAGAAGATATCCGTTTAGGCAATTAGCAATTTTTTCATTATGCACTGGTAGATTTAAGGGCACTTTCAATAAAGATTCTCGGATGTAGATTTTCAAATTGTAAAACAGTGAATAATCTATTTCATATATTTCAGAAAACTGCAAATCTCCAGCTTAAAATGTAGCAAGTAAGATAGTGATGAAACAAGAGACCTTGGCCACTGTTTGCCAAATTATTTTAAAATTAGCTTCGTCCTGTTGTACAAGTAACAAATTCGTCTACGAGAAATGCTACTAAATGCTAAACATTAAAGCCGTATAAAATAACCGTGTAACATGCACCAGGTGGCCCTGTTGGGGCATATTTTGTGACTGGAAAATGTTATGAATGTACAAGTTTAACAGTATTTAATATTGTTTTTACACTACCAATTTTATACGAGTGATTAAAAAATCATTACTGCAAATCGTTAAACCACATGTGTTAAATGAATGTTCCTCCATGATAAAAGGGCAGTATATTGTACACCATCAACTTTGGAAGCGTCATACGACTAATTCGTTCCTACACTCCTGCTAATGCAGTTAATGTTGTTACTTATTAAATATAGAACTAATAACTTTAGGTAATTAACGGATATAGAGCATGTTTTCAACAGGACTCGGCCACTGTTCATACTGAGGTTAATTATATGGGAGAATTTGACAAAATGTTTCCACATGAAAAGCTCCTGTAGAGCCTTTTGGCCCCGCTGGCTCCCCGATTTATTTTCTTGTGATCATACATACGAGATAGATAAGTTAAGTTTAGATTCTCAAGCTAATTTTTATGATATTCTGCAAAAGATTTTGTGAATTACAGTGAAATCTATTGAAAATATTTAGTTACAAAAATAAATTTTTCAATAGTCATATAGTACTGTTCGCATTCGACAGTGATTGCAAAACGTTATATATACAAGAAGCCAAAAAGGGCAACAAAACCTTCTCGGCGTAGAGCATATGATAGATGAAAGTTATGCTCGTAAGGATCATATCAGAATATAATTGTTAAACAGTGCTACTATTGTAGTGAAAAGTTCAGCAATATAAAATTTTCAAGTTATGTATTTATTTATCAATATTATTTCAAATATTATATTTTATTTACTATTCCACCATAATCCTGAGTGAAGTAGGAATCTTTATTGAGCGCTGGGTCTGCGCCGAGATAACCAAGCTCAAAAGGTAAAATCATCTTCTGATAACAATGATTGCACAAGTATTTTAAGTAATGTCATACAAGTGGGACAGTGAAAACAGCGTGAAGCACAACACAAAGATTAAAAATACGGGCCCACATACAAGAGCTGAAACGTAATATTCGTCAGGGAAATAGCTGGGATTCCTCAAAGTGAACTACACGAATAAAGAAACTTTTCCTAAGGAGGTGACACAAACTGCGTTAAGAATGAAAGCGGTTAGTTTCTACATCTCCTTTTATAATTGGTAAGTAATGAGCTCTCAACATTGTCATTACTATATGGTTTATCTTCCCGGTACTACCTTCGAACGCACGTGGTTGACAATGGCGTGTTTTCCCATTAGAACAAGTGCGGAACAAAGCATATCTCACCGCTCTGTATTTTACCTGCCTAATAAAGGGATGCATTAGTTTAAAGATTTTATTTTACGTGTAGCAGTTTGTGTGCATATAAAAGTTATTAATCTTGTTTGTTTTTCTAAAGTTACAGTTTGGACATTGTTTCACCCTGAATTAGATCTTCAATGCCTATACATTTACGACTGATCAATTACTATTGTAGAAATATCGAAGTTAAGTGCTAAAAACTGAAAGAAGTCTTACGTCATGGTTATTTGCCAGAGACGCTTTCTGTGATAAGTGCAAGTAGGAAAACTAATAGAGTCGATGTATGTAAGTATAATACTTAGTTTCACCTGGAGGCAAGACGTCAGACTATGGTATGTTTACATAGCACTTCAGTTGCTACAGAGCGGGTGGATGCACATTATTTCCAAAAAAATCAGGTTTGCTTCTTTATTCTTATGTCTGCTTTGGTGCGTTTTAAAAATAAGGCACAGCCAAAGTTTATGAGCAATATATTTCCAAAAATAAAACCAATCGGTATTGTTTATTATAAACTATGCTTTCCTTTCCTTCCCTCCCTTACTGATGCACTGAAATGATCTAAGTACCTAAAGAAATAAGTACAAAATGTTAGAAGTTCTATAAATGATAAGGTTTAGACCAACAAAGCTAATATAAATTAATTCGAGTGAAACGAAATATTTATGAAATTTTAGACGTATCAACGTTGAAGTTTAGGCCAACAAGGCTTAAAGTACATCCTTCTAAACATTACAAAATTCGCTATAATTTAAGTTTATTGATTCTTATTAAGCTGAACATCTACTTTACCTTACTTCCTTCAGTCAGAACGTATCCAGTTCTACGTCAGCACCAAGTCGCAGTAGATGAACCCACTCGCAACTGCAAAGAAAGAAAATAATTAATGGAAATATATAACTTTCTTTATTTCATATTTAGAAAGTTGCGTTATTACTTTTTCACTTTTAACGGCTTTAATTACTATTGAAAAATAAAAGTTCTGTTTTATAAAAACATGTTTATATTTTAATATATTTACTTGTTATATGTTAAAATGGAATCACGTATGGTAATTTACCTCTGCTTTTATCAGTTTGCCATTTTAACCTTATTCACCCTTATTTTACTTATTTTATGTGCATTGCATACCAACAAAAAATCCTATGTGCATATTTCACCGAAATATGATTATGAGACTTCATGAGAAAGTAACCATTTTTTAAAACAGCTGCGTAAGCGTGCGCGTGTGTCCGTGGTGCAGAATATTGCATGAAAGACTCGCAGAATTTTGCTAAAAAAGTAAATTAGGTCTATTAACATCACTGATGCGTACAGACGACAATGGATGGAGCATCTGCAGATAGTTACAATGATGAATAGCCCTAAAATCTTCAATAAGTAACCTAATGCAAGGAGAAGCGAAGAACCACAAAGAAACGTTGGGATGAGCAAATGTAATATTTCTAGAGCGAGATTGGTTGCTCCTGGTCCAATATTGGGGCAATATTTTCAATCTGTTCTTATCGTTCTTTTTTAATTTACGTCCTCCAACGTTGTCACATCGACGATGAATGAAATTTATGAAATATGCTCAAGTGACCCCAGAGTCCGTAGAGCTTAGTTACCCTATCGTTCGTCTTTCATGATAAGGGAAAACCCCGAGAAAATTTTATCCCTATAAGTCACTCTGGCCGAGATTCGAACTCGAGACCTCTTGAAATGTGAGACGGACACCCTACCATCTACACAGAGAGGCCGGCCATAACGTTTTAGCTAACAAACATTTTTGAACTTTCGGGCATGAGCATGTACATGTGCTTTTTAGTGCTGACGTCCGCAGACATATGATTTTCTAACTACTAGTAACCGGTATCCAAAAACAAAGTATCTTATTATATTCATATAGTTTCTCTACTCAAAACATTTTATTTTTATTATCTTTGGTAAACAACTCTTACTAAGCGTTATTTTTCTATCCATTCTTGATTTTGTTACAGTTTTCATGTGGATATCAGGACACTGGAAGCTGGAGCCAGGTGCAGATTATCAAAATACAGACGCTATGTTAAAAAAAAAGAAAGCTACTGTTTTGAAAGACTGTACCGAGTTCAAAGAGCATCTCAGAAATGGTTTATCACAAAGATACTTATTAGGCACAAATAGTTTGAGCTTACATAATCCTATGCTAATTTTTCTCTATCCCGTTTGAGTTATACAGAAATATCCAATGTTCACTCCGAATAAAGAGGACTTCACAGACCATTGTAGATATACATTTTAGAAGTCGTGTGAATATTTTAAACAAAGTATAGTTTAATCAAAATTCTCAAGAGTCATTTTTAAGAAATCAAAAACAGTGAAAGAATGTAAAAACAGTTTGTAGTAGGAAATTGTTCCTGAAAATCATTGTGCGTCATCCCTGGAATATGCTGAACCTAAATGGCATGTTGGAATTGGTTTCACCAGATTTTAAGGAAATGCGTGTTTTGAGAGTAGATGATGTGTCTATGTGAATAACCCAACTTCTTTACCTTATCTCTAATATACTACGTATCGCGTGTAAGTGGATTCTTGTTCCTCTATACTTTAAGGGCGAGTCTGAGGAACCACAGCTTTGGATCTGATAGAGAACCAGGATGTGTGATCAGCCCGGTGCCTGCTATGAGTGTGAGAGAAGTAGATGATAGGACATTATGAATGACAGGAAAGGTGGTGATGAAGCAATTAGTGAAATTATGAAGTGGGAAACCGGAGTTCCTGGAGAAAAACCTCCCCTTTTGGTGTATTGTCCACCACTAAGGTCACTTTCGGGTTGCCTGGGATCGAACCCGGGCTGTCTTAGTGAGAGCCGAGCGAACAACATAACTCAAACATTAAAATCTTAGTATTTAATTTCTCCATCTCACAAGGAGGCAACACGAAGATTTTAAAGCAAATTCCGCCATCCAAATTACCCTCTACATAGAAAATCTTTCCGGACATGTTTGATTTTCTCGAAAACGGTTCTGAAAGTTTTCGTTTAAAATACCTTAAGTTTAAGATATTTTCATAAAAAATTAAATGCATATTTTGTATCTGGGAATGTATCTGAAGTAGTTATTATTCGGAATGGCTTTTGCATAACTGGTAAACCATAAGAAATAGACAAAATATATCTGCCCAAAAATGTAGATGTTAAACTTGAGCGAACCATTACAGCAATATTCCTTGTTATTGGCGTAAATTTTCAAATATCTATACTTTTTATTTGTTTGTCCTCTTCTTGGCCATGCAAGAAGAACGGAATTTCAAAGCTATCACATAGCGACCTCCTTTAAATAATTTGACTTTTATTTAAAGTCTACAGTATTCTCTTATTCCCCGTATCTATAAGGAAATATGTAACATATTTTCTGCAAGTATTTATCTCAAATGACATGAAATAGATGGAAGAGTAAGTATTTGTATGGATAGTTTGTACAAAAATAGAGACATTCATATAAGTGTAATGTAGTTCTTTATTTAGGGGATCCAAACATGTCTATTTCCTGTGAAATTATGACTTTTTAGGCTGAAATATAGAAGAAAGAAACAGAGATATACAGATGTGTTGTATTAATTTACAATAACCCTGCATGCGTATTTCGTATCTCTTGTGATAAATGTTTCAGCAAAAAACGCCCACGAAGTCTATTATATATGTAGACAGCCGCTTTTGATGAACCTCCAGCCCCCGCACGAGCCAAAAGATAGTGGCAGAAAGACCATGGCACCCGCAGCCGGCTTTTAACGGTAATACCTTCCTCGCAAATGGCGGAAATTGTGCGCTGATAGCTTAAGGATAACAGTAGATATCAACTTGGAGTACTTGGGGAAAAGTTGTACGACAGATTGGACCTGCGACCTCCTTACTTTATCTGCTACTTCAAAGGACATGTTCAGCACATCAGAATAATTCACTATTTGCTTAACCTGAGGTGATGTCCTTTAAATGAAACCGTAGAAAGGAGATTCATGAGATTCAAGGAAACAAAACATTTTAAGACCTTAACCCTCAAGAAGTTTTGGTAACATTTTTTCCGTTAAATTGAGTATTGTTGTCTGTAAATGTTCCTTTTATTCGATTAATTTGTACAATAAATCTCATTATGGTATTTTCAGGTGCATTTCTTGTAATGAAGCTTTTCCTAAAATATTTATACATATAAAAGTGTGCTTTGAGAGATTTACCTGCAACAATTCATATACTTTTTATATTACAGTTTTAATTCATGGTTCTTCCATCCAGTGAGATTTCCTTAGGAACAAGAATCGTAATTTTCCAAGAATGTAGGACAGATTAAAATGGAATACATCAACATGAAATGTTTAAAACATAACTAAGCCTTCAAAAATAGTTGACACAAATTGTAAATTTGTATGTGCTCTGTATTTTTCCTCGAACAATTGTATCTGTTAATATTCCCTTGTTGTGCAATATTAAATAAAATTCAATCACATAACGTTCGCAGGATTATCACAGAAAATTTAAGACATGCGTGATATTTCCAATATCGATTTATTAAACATGTGACATTTTAATCAAGATATTCCAGAGCGCTGTTTGAGAAAATCAAAAGCACGAAATGCTTTCCAAAAAAGGGGGAGACATCATTGAAAGGTAAACTTAAATAACACACATGGTGCTTAAGGAGCTCTTTATTTCTTAATAGTGTTGTTTGATATATGTATGTGTGTGAGTGTGTGAGTGAGTGAGTTTGTGTGTTTGTTTGTGTGTGTGTGTGTGTGTGTGTGTGTGTGTGTGTGTGTGTGTGTGTGTGTGTGTGAACACCCAAATGTACATCCATAATTTCTGAGTAGAGTATATTTCCTCTTCCTCGCTAGTAGTATGTGGTAGAGAACATATATTATGCAAGATCATAGCAATTTATATAATAATGGAGGGGTGTAATAGTGGAGGAGATTCTGCCGTATTTTTGTGGATTGACCCAGTATCATACATCTCCAAGAAAGATAAAACTCCTTTTTCTAGTTGCAGTTTTCGTTTCTTCAGCAGGAAATTATCTGGAAGCAAACGGAAGAGAAAATAGCAAGGATAGCAAGAATGTAGACAAAAACACAGGAAGGAAACGCTGTAACTGAAGAAATATAGAACGGAGGAAACTTTGGGACTTAATGGAAGAGCTGACAAAAGTTTAGAGGGTTGCTGCCAAAAAGAAGTTCTTGCGAGTGGAGTTACCCAGAAGGAGATAACGGACATGCGGGAGACTCGGTTCTCGTTCCACTGGGCACGTTCCTTGGGAAAGTCCCCCAACTTCCGGGACATGCTCCGGCGAGCAGGGAGCAAGACGGACACGAGCCAGGGGAGACCAAACATTACCCTATTTTTAATCATCTTCAAATTTGAAAACACAAATATTGCTTTCTTAGGATATACCCTTAAATTGTATCAAATCTAACATCATAAAAATAAGAGCTGTTGCTATGAAACAGTAGTAATCCTTAAATGTTGCAGGGGGGGTGTTCCATATATTATTATTTCATACAACTTTTATAAAATTTACTTGCAAAAGCTCATTATAGGAAGTATTACACTACAATCAGAAGTTAAATTTATGTATTAAGGTGCATAAATCCCAAGAGAATCGCGGCTCTATGTCTGTTTTTCAGAAATGAAAAGTGAGTTAGATATATCCGACATATCCTTTTCGAAACGCTAATTTGAGATTCGTCTTATTCCTGTAGTCGTCTATATAGAAGATAATATCTGAGTTTATTTTCTCTATCAGGTGCAGAGATCTAGAAAATATTACAAACTAACCAAAAAGTCAATAACGATATTTCTATACAAATACATGTCTCTGACAAAATGGTATGATACGTATGAAATGATAAAAAGGTGCAGTTTTAAAAGCTGTTTCTTATACGTGTATGTATATATGTGCATACCTCAAAAACGAAAAGTGGGATAAATACTAAACTTGGTATTTAGTTTAACTATCCTCCAAAGTTATGCATCAATTCCCCCCAAATATCTTTTATGGACAATTATTCAATTCGTTTTTTCATTTTATTAAAAATAGCTCTAAGGATCTTGATTAACAGAGCATGTGTATGTTAGATATATTTACGTGAACAAAACGTAAATATTGAATTATCTATGAATAACCGGTAGGACTCTTCATCCGGCAAAATTTTGCAGAATCTTGTGTAACTGGTAAAGTTAAATGATAGACTAAGATGTAGTACACAAATATACGAATCTCTTTAAAATACGCAATTTATTTCACGTAATGTTTTCACAGCATACGCTATTTCCAAGGTATCCGATATAAATAGTTCGATTTATTTCAATACTTTTTCATCCTGTAGAAGTAGTGTGGATTTCCAGTTGTCTTTCGCATTTGCATAGAAGGATTTTTCTCCCTCATAGAGCAAACAGTATAAGGAATTGCATATTTAATCATTCAGCACTACATCACCAAGGCTCTCCTATACCTTTACCAACCGATCTACAGGTATATTGTTAAGGCAATTAGTTCTGATCAAAGCCTCACACTTTCGAATCCTACTGCTGCAGCTTAGATACATCAGCTTGTTTCAAATGCCAATTCCTTATTCATATTTTATCATTGTCATGCAGAGAGCATGACATTTCACAGCTTTACAAAGCTTTTAAAGCTTTCAATTCCAGCTTTAGTCTACTGCCTTCATCTTATGCCTACAAAGAAAGGGTAAATGCGTAATGAAAGATTGTTTATATTAAAAGTAGATTAAAGAGCCAGTAGAGAAAGTCGTGTGAATGCAACACAATGGATTATTTTATATGTACTTCTACTTAACTATAACCAACATGAACGTTTGCAGAAATACATTCATTATGCTTTTTGTTGCAGTAAAAGGAGGTTGAAGTGATAGCCGAGTTTTTATACACCTACTGCCATACTCTTTCCATGACATTGCGAGAAAAACATAATTGCGACCGCTCAGGTGAAATTAATGAAATATTCAAACAAATAGCATTTCAGAAATGGCTCTTCCTAAAATAAAACTATTTGAAATAGTTTGAAGTTTGTCCACACGTATATTTTGTGCAGTAAGCTTTCGTCGGTCCCTTATGGTGTAAGAGTCGTATAAAATTCATTCCGAATAAAGTACACTTCCCAGCATTGTATACAAAATTCAAGTATACATTGCCCGCCTCTACAGTGTACTGTAACATGTCTGCCTGATATTCAAGAGGTCCTGATTTCAGGGCAAGTTATCTGGATAATTTTTTTCAAGCTTTTCCTTTATCCTGAAAGATGAATGCCAGATAACTCTAAGCTCTATGGTCTCTGGGTTCATTTGAACATGATTTCACCTATTCATTCGTCGTATGATAAGGCCTAATAGCTGGTCATTTTGAGGAAATTCAAAATAAAAGTTTTCCTGTGAAGATCACTCCCAGGTGCGAATTTTCTTCAGCATCTTCGTGTCGCATCCTTGGAAGTTGCTAGTCTTAAATTGACATTTAATAAAAACCCGGACAGACATATCGATACCCGAAACGTTTCTAAGAAGGATTAGGTAATTATTACTTCCTCTGCCTGATCTGTTGGTGCTAAAGTAAATAGAAGGAAACATTAATAACTTTTGAGCTAAAAAGTCTTAAAATAGCATTTTTAATGTTGTCTTTCCTTAACACACCATGTGATCTGCTGTTTTTGAATGATCAGTTATTTATGGTTGTTATACTGAGCTTTGTTATATGAAATTGATGACGATCTTTCATTTAGGGCATAACACTAGATTTTTCTCTGTGTATTATAGGATATTTCTGAACCTCTAGTGACTTATTTGAAGGGACAACCCTGAAAATTTGTTTAATATACAGGGGGAGGAGGTTGAATGAACGTGATGCACCACCTGAATTCATCCCGCGGAACGAAAGCGATCCGTTTGTTATTACCAACTTATAAGTAGACAAAATAACATATTTACTAACCAATATAAACAGTGCTGAAAGACACTGTTATTGGTTTTGAACCCATTTTTAATTTGGTGTCATGGATGTCCTCCGAGTTAATCGTTCAATTTATTTGTAACAGTAGTTACTTGAACTTTGGGGAAAGCTATCACTACAAATTTGATCTGGAAATGTCACTGTCGAACTGCTCTACAAGTAGTGACGATACACGCTAGCTATCACGCTATAACCACTACTTGAATACCGTTACTTTAAAAAAGTTACTTCATTTATTACACACCTTCATTCCACACCTGTAAGTAGAGAAACCAGACAAAGTTCCCTCAATGCACACAGGAACAGCTAAACAGCTTATTCAGTTTTGTTCAATCTTTCCGCACGACTATATGCTTCACATACTCTGCCGATAAGTTGGCTAGCTCTACCGATTGTCATGACTTCGTGTGGATTGTATAGAGGAATCGACAGAAACTTCAAAGCGCAATGCCACGTAATCTTCGGTATTTCACCCTATAGTCGAGTAGCAAACTTTCTGGCTTCTCAGCCCATAGGCACTGGGTTCGCTTTTTGGCTGGAGCGGTGAACTCTTCTTTAACCACAATAATTCCATATTCCTCCCCTTAGCCTGAGAACATGAGTATGATAGTGAATCTGTACGTGTCTCACATAAAAAATATGTGCAGTAAATAAAAACAATATCATCAATTGTTTCACTCAATGAAGTTAGAGGGCTATCTTTCTATAAACTTAGGCCATATGGCCAAATGGATTCCGCTACCAATGAAATGCACTTATATTCGAGGTCTGGGAATGAAAAGAAAAGAAAATAGGGAGAAACCGAAGAGTCCAAATACTTCTAAAAGTACGACATATTTTGAATGAAATCCTCCGCACCAAACTATCCTTTGCGAGTAAAAAAAATCGTTATTTTGATTTTCACATAAAAGGCTATAAAGATTTTCATGAAAATTTCATAAATCTATGCGTTGAATATTCTGCGAATAATCCGGAAGTCCTCTTTATTTTGAATCAATTATTGTACAACCGGCGAACTGTTGCAGCAAAAGACTTGCTACAAAACAATTAGATCCGGTTAAAACAGCCATTTATGCGAATCAAGGTTTCTTAGCTTATTCAGTCTTCATAAGTTACATATTATTTACTAATGGTTTAATGTTTCCAACAATTTATATCCCCTTTTGTTGAGTCTAACATGTACCTAGTAAGTGAGAGTTTGATAAGCAGACTTCATTGCAAGGGGGTGCTTTCAAGACCCTTGATATAAAAATAAATAAATAAAATAAATAAAAAAACCGTATGTACTCCTATGCCTGGTAAACCGTAACTCAAAATTTGAATTTAGGTTCATATCTCCCAAAACACGATACGAAGACTTAAGAAATTTACCCATCCCCAAATTTTACTGTACGTGGAATATTTTCCGTTAATTTGTAATTCTTAAAAATAGTTATAATGATCCTCATCAACTCTGAACCTACAATGAATGTATATTGAAACTGTTTATGCAAATCTTTACAACTTTCAAATTCAAATGTCTTTATTAGTTGAAACATGTTGGTGGAATACATGAATAAACACGTCGATTGTTTTATAGGCTGTCACCTAAATAGCAGGTCTATAATGTAAACGTGTAGGTATAATAAAAGAGAGTATATTGATGTTAAAAATTTACAATGAACTACCTACGCTTCAATAAAAGTCTTTTCGCCTTGTAAAAATGTAATCTATTTTGCATCTTAGAGCTTATAAATACATATAGTAATTAAAGACCTTTTAAAGTAATGGTTAGAGTATTTACATTAACAACCTTCAGCTTCTGGAAGCATATTAAGATGTTCGTTTTACAATTTTCAATTGCTTTTAACATTTTCTAATGTCTGAAAACGTCACTTCCCTATCTCGCATTATATGAATATCTAGATGGACCATACTTTAATATATTTTTAAATTAGCATTACTATTCGAAAAATCGAGGGTCGGTTGACAAATCCTGGGGCTCAAAATAAAAAACAACAATTTTTGTGTCTTTATTTCTCAACATAAGCCCCAGAAAGGCTGATACATTTGTCATATCGGTGTTCTAATAAATTATTTCTGCAATACGATTTATCATGGTGCTCCAAATAGCTGTTTACAGCATCAATGACCTCCGCGTTGCTGTGAAACCTACATCCTTCAAGAATATTTTTGAGGTTTGGGAACATTTGGCAGTCACTGGGTGCTAGGTCTGGAGAATAGGGTGGATGTTCAAGCAATTCGCACGTTTTCCACATTACAATGACTGAACGATGGGCTGGAGCATTTCGTGAAGAAAAAGAAAATTTTCTTTGCCAAATGAGGTCTCATCATTTTAATTTTATCACTCAAATGTTTCAGTAAACTTACGCAGTATTCACCCATTTCCAAGTAATATAAATATAATTCCCTGTGCATCCCAGAAAGCATTCGCCATAACCTTGTTAGCTCACAAAATTGACTTTGTCTACTTTGGAATTGTTTCACCTGGTGCAATCCACTGTTTTGACTGATTTACTTTCTGAAGTGTAATGATCTATCCAAGTTTCACCCATGGTGATAAGTCCTCTCAAAAATTTACTGGGAATTTTACGATAGAGCTCCAAATTCTTAAAAGAAATAGTTTTTCTTTGCAACCTTTGATCAGGTGTCAACAAACGCGGTACTCCATCTTGCACATATCTTGTGAAAGTCCAAAATATTACTTGAAATAATACCTGCACGTTCTTTTGATACGTTTACAGCCTATGTATCTCAAACAATTTTAATCTGCGGTCTTACAGTACTAAACGATGAATTTTTTCAATGATCCCTGGATTTTTGACTTCCATAAGGCGTCCAAAGCGAGTCTCATCACTAGTGCTCAAACGCCCCATTTTGAACTCTGCTACTAGAGTTTTGCTCATTATATTTGAAGGGGCAGAGTCTTTCAATGTTCTGTTCATTTCCTCCTTTGTTTCTTTAGGCGTTAAGCCTTTCAAATTGAAGTACACTACACCTGAAACCTCTGCACTTGTCTTGTTTAAAATGCTGTCATTCAGAAACTAAATCAGCCATCGATTTGTAACTATGGATACAAGCTAGTGTAGAGTTGATGCTGTCCGTGAAACTGGCCCAGTGGCGCCATTTCTATATTGAGGCCCGGGATTTATCAGCCGACCTAGTATACTTAGCATAAGTAGTGAATATCTTAGTATTAATTAATAAAAAAACTGATGTTTATAGAGGATTAAAAGTTTGCAATAGTAGCTTGTGGAAAATGTAATAAAAATAAATATTGTAGAAACTTGTGAAAATGCCACACATTTATACTTTCTCAAGTGATAGTCACTACTTCTTTGTGTAGCAAAGAGTCATTTTAAGTCCCTAACATGGTAACTGCCCGCCTCGGTAGCGTAGATGGTAGCATGTCTGCCTCACGTTCAAGAGGTCCCGAGTTCGAATCTCGGTCAGGGCGAGTTACCTGGGTAAGGTTTTTTCCGGGGTTTTCCCTTGTCCTTCAAGACGAATGTCGGGTAACTCTAGGCTCCTGGGACCCTGGACTCATTTGAGCATCATTTCACCCAATTCATTCACCGTCCGATATGACTTAACGTTGGAGGACGTAAATTACAAAAAAAACATGGTAACTCATCTGTTAAACCTTTGACTTCTGTTCCAATCTCCCGTTTCCCTTTTGCAGCTATAATAAAATACATAATAAGAAATCTACAAGGGCTTATTTCAAGTAAAATGACAGAAAAATGATTTTAATAGTAGTTTGTAGAATCTCATATGTACGAAAATATAAAACCATGACTAGAATGTAAATGAAATAATCCTTTTTGTTGAATTCCTAAAGCAATGAGATATTCGGGGATATAGCTACTAACTTATAAAGAATTGGACAAATATACGAAGTACTTTCATAACTGTATTCTGGTTTGTGACTGTTTCTGGAGTAATTACTTCTAAGCACAAACAAAAAATGGAATGAGAGAAATGCATCGTCATGAACATAAAGCTGAAACGGCGAGACAAATAGCTGAAGAGAAATCGCCTAAGTCTCTACCTGCATATTCACATAGTCTTTATGTGTTATTACTCGCACAAACTGTACACAATGTTTCTCCTGCAACGGACGAGAGAACAAAAAAGTATCTAATAGCTTCCGGTTTACTTCTCTCCAGTAGCTATGCTACTTTGCTTTCTACCGTAACAGAAACAATAGAACAAACTGTATGCAAAAGAGCATTAGTTATAGCCGGATTAATATTTGAAAGCATGTGAACAGGCCTAGCGTGATGTTGCAGATCTTAAATATAGCCTAGCAGAAACTTCTTAAGAAAATAATGACAGTGAATTAATTACTTCAAAATTGTACTAATTATATGTTATCAAAGAATTAAACAGTAGCTTATCGTTTGCAAACCCCATACTTCAGTCATTCTAAACGGAAAGTAGCACTGAAACGAGAGCGAAATTAAAATGTTTAATGACCATCAACCACTTAAATTGCATTCAATGTTTACATTCCCTGCCACGTACCTAGAAGCTAAAAGAACTATTCTACTTCAAGCAAAAATTAGAAACCATATTCATATTTTTATTACCTCTGATTTAAAAACGGCATTTTTAAAGGTCCGTATCTGTGTTCTGTGAACAGTATAATCAAATGCTGATAGATCACCAAGCTTGTTATTTAAGTTGAGGATCCTTTAAAGGTATCAAGTATTTTGAAGAAAATCCACTCAAATCCATAACTACATTCCGTTACATGGGACAATTTTGGCCATTTTTTCCTCCAAAATGCCTCTAAGGATTGTATTTAATGCACCATATTTTCGGATATATACAGGATGTTTTGAAACGACACCGAAAGAATGTATAGAAGTAGTTGCTTTGCTTATATGTGACACATATGGACAATGTTTACCGCCAATATACTGGATTAAAAAAGCGCTCCAGAATGAGTGTGGATTAGGCAGCTACAGGAACAACGCCGCGTGCCTCACGTCATCGCAGTTCGCAGGTAGGTGACACCATACCGCCTGCTGTAGTTGTTTGTAAATATACCAGAATACTCCACGGTAGCCTGCTACTATTAAGAATTTCTTTGGATTATGAAATCGCAGTAAATAAAACTATTCCTTAGTTATTTGTTTAAGGGTGCTTAACGTGTTCCAAAATTACGTTATAACCGTCCAAGACATTAAAATAAGCTGGCTGATATATGCAACTTATATTATACCTTTTAGAGGGAAGTTAATGTTAGTGAGGTTGCGAATGGAAGCATTAAATGATAAACAGAACAGAGAACAATATCAAACAAATTGTACATAAAGTTAACCAAAACTAAATGCTTTATGCAATGAGACAAGCATTTTATTTCACTCTGTTTAGTAATACTAATAAAGCATTTGTAACTGAAAAGGAAGCCGTTGATATTTACAATAAGTGTTTGAAAGTATTGCACAATTAAAATCGTAACAAAATGCATAACAAGTAGCTACATCAATTATAGTACTTGTTTAAGTCCACTTTTACAAAACATATTGTTAATGAAACTAAATTATTGCATTCTTGGACATACTCGAACAAATGGTCAAAGATCTGGGGATCGAGGTGGCCAAGGGACGGGATACCCGACCGATCCATTTGTTTGGAAATACAGAATTCAAATATTCCTCCAGAAAACCTCCAGGAAAAATGTGGAGCCGTACCATCATGTCCAACATTTCTGGCAAACAGTTCTGCAAAAAGGGAGATACTTTGGGTCATCAAGGTTTCCAGGTAACAAGTATGTTCCGATAGGAGAATTTCAGACTATACCTCCCGAGACGTTTATTGTAAGCTGATGTTGGTGTCCTCTTTCAATGAAACGCCGCAGATTTTCTTCGGCCTCATAATACTGATTGTACACTGTTGTTAGCCCCATCTCTGATCAGTTGTACTTCGTCCATGAATAAAATTGATTTTATCAAATTTGGATCGGTATCGCATTTCTGCAGTAACCATAGGCAAAATTCCTGCCGTCTCGGGGAATCAGCTGATTGAATAGCTTGAACTTTGTATGTACGATAGGGATGCAGTTTCCGCTCATTTACCACTTTCCAAATAGCAAGGTGTTCTACGTTCATTGACCGTGCTGTGACTGAGACGTTAGACCGCTTGTTCGATAGCAGGCACCACAAAGTAAGTTCTTTGGTGGACAACACGGTGCTGGGGTGGAATTTCTGCTGGATCTCCGGTTTCCCCTGCCATCTCATTCCACCGGTGCTCCATCTTCATCTCATATATCATCAGTGTCACCACCTGCGGTGCCGTATGTAGCAATGCATGCGTTAAATACTACACATTTCTACGTTCATTTCGATCGCTAATTGTCGAGTACTAATTTCAGGTGTTCCCTCAATTCTGTTAAACACTTGCTCTTCAAACGCTAGTCTTTACTGACCTATTGCGTCCCATGCCATACAGTAGTGATCTAAAGCTACAAGGTTACCTTAAGCACTGCTCTATTGCCATGAATGTGCCATGATGAGCGACACGTCAATTAGGAAAGTGTTCTTGCTACTTCCGACATGCATTCTTTGAACTCCCTTCAGCTCTTCCATACATCAAAACCCTATCTGTCATTTCGGCATTCGTATAGCGCTCCATATTACTTGGATTTACTATGTAAGTACGTTCAAAATCATCCCTGTTAGGACGGAATGCATTGTTTTACACTGAAGAGCAACCTTGGAACTGTCGGAGTCCTTAGTCGACTTTGGCTCAAGTAACTGCCCTTTGCCCCATTACCTGAAAGCTAGGATAGTGTCACTGATAAGAAGCAAGGATTAATGCTTTGGTTTTCGTGGACAGTGTGTCCCAATAACAACTTTTGATTTTCGCGCACCAGTGGTTCTTGCGGTGCCTAATCACAAAATAATATAATATTTAATGCTGCACATATACGAGGCGTCGTATAATAAGATCTCCAATTTTATTTAATATAGAAAACATGTTTATTGTCAATGAACGTTACATTGATATAAAGGCAGAACTTAAAACTATTTTACAACGTAATCACCATTGCGATCGATGCACTTTTGCATGCATTGTGGCAGTTTTTGTACACCCTTGTCATAACACTCTCCCGCCAAGTTGCGCAAATAGCGCTCAGCCTCGTTTTTCAAATCATCGTCGGTCTGGAAATGTGTTCCACCCAGGTGTGACTTCAACTCAGGAAACAGATGATAATCACTAGGTGTTAAGTCTGGACTGTAGGAGGGGTGGGTGAAGATGTCTCATCCGAACTGGGCCAGGAGAGCATTTTGGGACCCACCTGCGATAATGCAAATGTTCGGTCAAAATCTTGTCAATCGTAGTCTTACTGACTTCAGGGATAGGTTCGCACAGCTCGCGAACAGTCACTCGCCGATCTTTAAGCATTTCTTGCTCCACTTTTGCAATTGTTTCGGCTGAAACCGAAGGCCGACCAAAACGCTGTTCGTTATGGACATCTGCACGTCTGTCTTTGAACTCTCCCACCCACTTTCGCACGTTTTTGACGTCCATACACTGTGGCCCATAGACTTCGCATAACTGACGATGAATTTTAGTGGGGGTAGTGCCCTTGGCATTCAAAAAACGGATCACTGCACTCAACTCACACTTGGCGGCGGAAGTGATAGGAAGCTCCATCGCAAACGGCTGCCCAGCCAAGACTAATGGTTACAACGACTTCGTTGTGGTGGGAATCTGAAGGGGTGAAACCAAGCTACACGCTAGTTGTCCGGATCTCGCATAATAGCGTTCCTCACGGCTCCAGCGCCTTGGTGACCATATTTTACGGACACGCCTTGTACCTAACAGAATTTCGAAGCTGCGACACTGAAATTCGTTAAGTTGTAAACTACAAAAAGGCTATATTCGTTCGGTGTCGTTTCGAAGCAACCTTGTATATCATAGACGAAACTGTATCTTTAATTTTATATGAAAGCTTGTGAAGTCTCCTTGGTTCGGAAGAAGCCTTTTAACTCCAACTAAATGAGAACCCTTATTGGCAAACACAACTAAAGACTGTAGAAATACTTAAAACAACCACTTATTTCATACAACATTTTTAGCATCAGACGTGTCCGAGCTCTCTTTTAAAATACTTTCGTCATTTTTCTGTTGTTTCTTGCGATTCCTTAGAAAAGAGTGGAATTTCAAGTCCAGATTTTAAACTCCACCTTTAAACGTAAATGCGAGGGTCGGCTGATAAGTCGCGGGCTTCACAAAAATTTGAACTTCTGTTTATTTCTCAACATAATCCCCTGAAAGGCTAATACATTTGTCATATTGGTGTTCTAATTTTATCTCTGTAGATAGTCAATTTATCATGCTCCACAAAATAGCTGTTCACCTTATCAATGACCTCTTCATTGCTGTGAAATCTTTGTCCTCCAAGAAATTTTTTGAAGTTCGGGAACAGGTGATAGTCACTGGGTGCTAGGTCTGGCGAATAGGGTGGATGTTCAAGCAATTCGAACTTTAATTCGTACATTTTTTCCCATTGCAATGAACGATGGGCCGGACTATTGTCGTGAAGAAACGAGATTTATTTTTCTTTGCCAAGTGAGATATTTTTCTTTTCACCTCATCACTCAAACGTTGTAGTAAGCTTGCGTAGTGTCACGAATGCTAATTACAACCTTTTCCAAGTAACTAACAAAAATAATTGCCTGCGCATCCCAGAAAACACTCGCCATAACCTCGTTAGCTGAAAAAAATGACTTTTCCTCCTTTGGAATTTGTTCACCTGGTGCATCCTACAGTTTTTCTGTGATTAACTTTCTGGAGTGTAGTGATGTATCAAAGTTTCATCCATGGTAATAAGCCCTCTCAGAAATTCCTTGGAACTTTTACGGTAGAACTCCAAATTCTTAATAGAAACAGTTTTTCTTTGCAACCTTTGATCAGATGTCAACAAACGCGACACCCATCTTGCACATATCTGGTAAAAGCCCAAAACATTACTAATGATATTAAACATATAAGACACGTATTCGGGAAATATGAGAAACTAGGCAGGAATAATTAAATAAAATACATCTCTGAAGTTAGAAGACTAGCAAATACAAATAAACTTCGATGGTTTTATTTCCTATGTAATTTTCTTTTTAACTTTGCCGACTTTTACTTGGCTATTGCCAACTTAATTACAAAGAGCATAACTTTTGTGGCTTTGGCACCTCAGTTAAGCCAAAAAGCAAATTTTTTTGGAAATATTTGTTGTTTTTAACTTGACACTTAATTTTACTGACCCGAAAATTAAATAAATATAGGCTGAAACTGTTTTTTATTTTTTTAATTTACGTCCTCCAACGTTAAGTTATAACGGACGATGAATGCAATGGGTGAAATGATGCTCAAATGAGCCCGGGGTCCATGGAGCTTACAATTACCCGACATTCGACTTTAAGTATAAGAGAAACCCCCGAAAAAACCTTATCCAGGTAACTCGCCCTGACCGAGATTTGAAATCGGGACCTCTTGAACGTGAGCCAGGCACGCTGCCATCTACGCTACCGAGGCGGGCTGAAACGGTTTTGTAGAATACATAATTGTATATAGAACATCAAAACGCATCACTAAAAAAATTATATTGTACACAAAACTTTCATTTAAAGAAGTAAGTTATAAAAAAGGACAGAAATTATAGAACCAACTCATTATTCGAAGTGTGATGCTAATGGTACGAGTAAATCATGAATGGCAATTGCTGCCCTACAGAGACATCGGAGGTACGGGTGAGGAAGTAGCACTTGATGTGACATGTGGAGAGGCGCCGCGTCGCCAGGGCGTCTCTAAGCGCATGCTGCGATAAGCGTGTTGCAGCTGCCCACCGCCAGATGTCTGTCATATCTCCCGGCAGCTGCACTACGATTTACAGTAACAATCTTAACGCTGGAGCACAGGTTAACAGCTGCAACCAGTTGCTTCATGCGGGAGTAGGAAAACCACTCACCTGTAGATATATTATTTCACTACAAAATATTATGTTATGGGTGTAGTTGAAAAGCTTAACTTCCTCCTTAGCTATAGCTCGTTTACGGGAAAATGCAACACACTTCAAACATACGAATATGGTCTTCTAATCGAATGTATTTGGCATTACTTGTAACACGCACGAATACTATGGAAAATAAAAGAATTTGATGTAATGCATTAATAGGACTTTCTGCAACAGTGACACATTCACGTACATCATTGTACATTATACCAATCACATAAAAAGCAATTCTGTCCTCACTACGTTACAAAACATTGATATCAATACTGTTTCAAACTAAGCCAACAATATGTGGAAATAGTATTCAAATACTCATTCGTTCCAACAAGACTTTACAAGCAAAATATATGTGAAGGGGACTAGAACTGCAAACTTTCAAACATGCTCATGAATTGACGCTTAAAATTTACCTAAACTTATAACATATTCTAGAAACAACTTATGTTCAAATAATGCGACACAAATTATGTATTTTAACGAGCTGTATTTACTCTGTTGCAAGCTTTTATGTTACAACGTAAGGCTTTCAGTTGTACAGAACTGTAAATAAATAAATACATACACCAGTACATCAATACAGACATCAATAAATAAATAAGTAAATATACAAATATATACATGTATATAAATATATAAATGTATAAATATATAAATATATATAAATGTATAAATATATAAATATATATAAATGTATAAATATATAAATATATATAAATGTATAAATATATATACATATATAAATGTATAAATATATAAATAAATATACATATATAAATGTATAAATATATAAATAGATAAATAAATATATAAATATATAAATAAATAATTGAATGATTGAATAAATAAATAAATTAAATAAATGGAAATTTAATATACCGAACATACATATAACGCTCTACTCAAAGTCCATAGAGCCGTTTTTAAGAAAAGTAAAATGGGAAAATCGTTTCCCGATATGTGGAGTATTTTCTTGAAAATCTTGTGTCGTAGTAAGTTATACTGTGGGTTATACTGTGCACAACCGTGGGATTTGGCTTCGTTGTAACGCCTGACTCTTATTCGAGAGATACGGGTTCCAAGTCTGACCTTGAATTTTTGTGGTTTGCCCTGGTTGGTAAGCGATTCACGATCTCTCGTTTCGCCCGCCTCGGTAGCGTCTGCCTCATGTTCAAGAGGTCCCGAGTTCAAATATCGGTTAGAGTAAGTTACTGGATAAGGTTTTTTCGAGGTTTTCCTTCATCCTAAAAGACGAATGTCGGGTATCTCTAAGCTCCATGGACCCCGGTCTCATTTGAGCAGCATTTCACACATTTCATCCATCGTCCGATATGACATAACGTTGGAGGACGTAAATTACAAACAAAAAAAAATCTCGATTCCCATTTAGTCTATTTTGTTTTGTTTCGTGCGTGCCTCTAGATTTTGTAGTGTATGGAAAAGTACTGCCTCGTGAATATTAGGGGCCCCCTAGATGCAAGGGTCCTTCGTGCCCTCTCTGGACCACTCAAATAATAGGTCTAGTCTTCGAGATAAAATATGTCAAGGTCTTCTGCACATATGTGGCCTATCTACCTCCTACACTCAACTTCCTCTGTTTCCTTTACATCATCCATTCCTCCTACGGCAGTGTTAGTCGCCATAGATATTTGTAGATTACAGTGCACAAACACAAACACGCGGGCTGTTGAATAGATAAGACTGATATACACAAACGCGCTTGCCAATCTGTTTCTGTAGTTCCCTGAACGTGTATTTTTGGTGAAATCTTGATATCGAACTCTTGTAGGGAACGTCATCTATTTAGCGTTAAGTGTCAAAGGAATTAAACATATGTTGAACGCTACCTGCTTTGTCTCCCCATCATCGCACACAGATTTTACGCACGTGATTTTTCAATCCACTTCATGTAGCATGGAATAGCCAAAGAGATACACCAGCTAAGTACAGGCATTGGAATAAATGGGCAACTGCAGCCAGAATGAGCAAGAGTAGTTTGAAAATAAAAATAAGAAAATAAAAACAAATAGGTTCTAATAACTGTTGCCTTAACTCTTCTTCTTCAATTTCCTAGCTCTACTACTGTCGTGGTGTTAGGGGATTCTTGTCCTCTAACCCTTATGCTTTTGGGCATCAAGTTGAGGAACAGAAACTCTGGATCACCTAGGATGGGTGATCAGCCGATGCCTGGTATGAGGGTGAGAGAAGTAGACCGAATGAGGGCGAAATGAATGAAAAGAAAGTTATGGTACAATCGGTGCAATGATGGCGGGGGAAACTGTAGATCCCCAAGAAAACCCACCCGACGCTGTGTTGTCCATCATAAGTCTCTCTTGCGGTCACCAGGAATCGAACCCTTGTAGAGCGTCAAGAAATCGAAACGCTCGGCCACGGCGTGGCCCCATAATTCTCTCTCAAATGTCACTAAGGTTCATGCTAATATCTAGAAAACTCATATTGTGTTCAAATCTGCAGCAGTAGCTGTCTCGCAGGCTGTCATAGACAACAAAGTGAGGTTTTAAAACAATCTAAGCAGATTTCGAATCACTGAGTACTATATCATCATCTAACTTTAGAACAATTCTCCAGAATGATTCCCTTGGATAACCAATGTACCTACTTCTAAATATAAAATTAATTGCGTATATTAACTTCCAATTACATAATTATTAGGTGCGCCTGTAAACACACGCAAGCAAGAAGTCTTCATTAAATATTTAACCTTCATTTCTACATCAAATACATTGCTTTCTTCTTTGTAGCCAAGACCTTTGGTTAAATCGCACACTACCGTGAGAAACGCTGTAATAACAAACACTTTATATTGTAGATAAAACATGAAGGGA
Source organism: Mantis religiosa (assembly GCA_030765055.1). Lineage (NCBI taxonomy): Eukaryota > Metazoa > Arthropoda > Insecta > Mantodea > Mantidae > Mantis > Mantis religiosa. The sequence continues at coordinate 51,441,805 of CM060955.1, forward strand.
AAGAATAGAGGGGTCTGAGATCTTACCTTGTGTGGAACACCATTATTTCAATGTTAGTTCACCAAACTCCCAGTTTCGTATGTGAGCACGGTAACCAGAATTGTTCGGAAACTAACGGTGTACTACCAGAAGTTTGTACAGCAGCTTGCCCTTGGCTGTGACAAAACAATCACAAAGCTTAAAAAACTGGCGTTAACGCAAGGTCTTCAAGAGAAATCTTCAAGTATTCGTTCCACAGTACCCACATTTCTACTTCTATAACCTGGAGGCTAACGCCCGCATAGAAGCTTTACGGTTTTGGAGTGATTTAATGATCACTTATATTAATAAATGTCATTTTGTCTAAGAAAAACAGGGCCACGTGCCTTCCTTACAAGGACAACCATATACAAGGTTTATGAACAGCTTTATCCATTCTTTCATTTCTCCAAGTTCAATATCGAAATTTCACCCAACGTATATATTTTGAGATTTTTTCCACCCATTATATTACTACAAAATATTCCCGCACGAATGTATAAATACAATAATTACGATAAACTCTTATTTTCTCAAAACTGTCTATAATGTTTTTGATTAAAATCTTACATGTTTAATATAACGACATGAGAAATACAGTGCAAAACCTTAATTTTCTGTGAATAACGCTTGAACATTCTTTAACTTAATTTAACTTTCATAAATGGCTTCTCTATTTAAAAATAGAGAAGACAAAAGCACCAGTGTCAGGCTTTTTATAAATATTCTTCGTTGCAAGTAATAATGAACTAATGGAAAGTTTATGAGCTTTTACTTCCCCCACCTTTCTTCTTTCTTTTGCCTTCCCCATCTATCTGCTGTTCTCCCCCAATCATAAAAATGTGACCGCATTTTGAAAATGTTTTGCTTAATTTAAACGTTTGCCAAACTATATCGTGACTAACCTAGCGAGGGAATTTTGCATTTTATATGAATATGTACATATATGGGTGTAAATTTCTCACTGGTAGAAAACTCCTGTGAATATACACGTTATACAGATTTTTATTTATATTTTATGGTTCCCCTGTTATATATGGTTTCAAAATACTGAAATGAACTTTAAAGATAGATCGAAGCACAACCACTATTTTTTACGTCCTCTACCATGTGTGACATATATGTGAAGATACTGCAAAAAGCTCAATATCAAAATTGTAACGGAAGTACGCGTTTTGAGGTCCCGTGAATCCTAAAAAACTATTGGGTGCATGCACGTGCGTGTGAACCGTAGAGCTTAAAAACGAAAAGTTATCGAACTTGGTAATTAAGTTCACCATCTTCCAGGATTACTAAACAAACCTTTCCAAAAGAATCAGGAATGCCATACTAGCCTTTGTATATTTTGAATTTTCTTAGAATATCCTCGGAAGCTCGCCGGATGATTTGTGCAATTGTAAGCCATAAGTGGCCAGACAGTTTTAGTGGAGTGAATCATCTGAGATATTCCTTTTATTTATTTGAATGTTCCAAAATTTATATTTTCTGAAGTGGGAATACGTTATTCATTTCTCTTTCTCTCTCGGTCATGAAAACAGAATGGAATCCCAAAGCTACGACATAGCAAACAATTCTGACTATCACTTAAAGCCTACTGCATTGCTATTCCCTTGCACCTATAAAAAATGAGCAAAAATACAGTGGTTGTTCCATTTAGCATTGAAGTAGATAGAGAAATAAGCTGACTCTCACTAAGACGACCAGGATTCGAATTCAGGTAACCACAAGTGGCTTTTGTGGTGGGAACACGCGTAGGAATGGGTGCAAGAGTAGAAAAAGTCATATGAATGCCACAAATCACTTATTTTCTCAAATTTATTGACTTCAGATTATTAAAACTTGTATATCCGATACTATTTTCTGGATTCCAATACTTCAAATTAACGTGACGTACATCGTTTTGACATCTGCACTGTAAGGCAATCTTATTTACATATCCTATCCTCTTTAGTATGGTTGCATTCCACCATTTATTACAAGTTTTCAATCCCTATGACGTATATTACTTCGAGAGGACATTTAATTTGTAGGGGAAGGAAACCCTTAATGTTTATTTTATGGAGGTAGTCACTTGTTTTGGAGAGCGCGTGCCCCACTATGCATCGGAATGGCAGATGCACCTTCTGTCGCACCTGGAGTGATGTGTGATGATGAGGGAAATCTGGTCAAACTGAAATGCGGGCGGGATTTAAAGCCCAAACAGCTTGCATCGTGACGCACCTGGGCACGCGTCCTCTCATCCCTCCCAGGCATTCAACAGGTCGTCGTCGCTACACCTGGGGGGCACCCTCCACATTCAACAGGTCGCCACCTGGGCACGCTTCTTCTCTGAGCGCACGTGCTCTCTCATCCTACAGACGCTGACCTCGGATAGCGTCGCTTGGGTTCCGCGTCCTCCCCGGTGAATCACAGGTAAGTGGCATGGTGTTCCGCTATATAACATGGAATGGCATGATATCGTAATCAATGGACGAATAATGTAAGCCTTACCAATATTAAAGTTATTAGTGGCTTTCTAACATATTCTATACCAATTATTCACAACCTTAAGTACATTTGTTTTACAAATTCAGCAATTAATGCGATTTTTAAAGAGTCGATATTTAAGTCTTACCCCGGTTGGGTATACGTGAAGTACTTATATTGACAACGTGGGTCAACTTTTTAAAATATACAACTTAGTATTAAAAAATCATTGTATAAAAGCTGTAATTATTTTGAGAACTTTTAATAACTTTAATTTGGTGATGTATTAATTTGAACTTCTCTTTTTGCTTGTACCAAGTAAAGCAAATATAGCATTCCAATCAAATATTCGACGACATTTCGCGTAAATACTAGGTCCCCGTTGTACAAAAATAATGTTTAGAATAATATACATGCCTATACATGTGTATATAACACATAGCACAAAAATAGCTGTAAATAAGTAGCAAACTTGGTGTTTACGATAAATTTAAGATAAAGCATGAAGATTTTCAAGAAAATATCATATCCCAGAGATCTTTTTTGCATTGAATTTAAATACCCAAACCATTCTCATTAAAATTGTTTCGGGATTAATGCACCATAAATGATTTTAAATCTGTTTTGGATAGGATTCACAATGCTTTATGGTTATGACCAAAAATTTATAAGGGATAGAGAGACACTTAGCACACTTAAAAATGCAAAACTCATCTAAGTACTACATCTTGCGTCATCATTTATCATTAATCATTTTCAAATAGCCATTACGCATATTTTACTATTTCACAGTAAGCTATAAAAGATTACAAAGTTCAATCAGTGTGAAGAAGATTTCACTGGCTATTCATAAATAATGTAAGATATATGTTTTATTGCCCAAGCAAATGCATTAAACATTTATAATTTTAATGAAAATTTTCTGATCAATTTAGAGAAAAATAAACATAGGTTTATGGATGGGAGATTTTCTTGGAAGACACCAAATACAGGGTGTCTCTAAGGTGACTATCCATTTCAATGAAAACGCAATATTTTGTTTCTTTTCTTTTCAGATACTGGTATCTTAGTGCAAGATATTTAGCACAGAAGAACGAGTTGCTATTGTTTGTGCACGGATACGTGGATTGTCATATGAAGACGCCGTAAATTCCACAAACCAGCCCCATCAAGGGCACACATTCGTCTGCTTGTGAACAAATTTAAGCATACCGGCAGTGTGTGTGATAAGACACGTCCTGGACGACCAACGTCTTGGAAGAAACAGTGCAGCAGGTTCAAATTGCCAGTGATAGTCCGAAGGCATCAATTCGACGCCTCAGTATGGAATTGAACGTCCCTCGCAACACAACGTTTCACTCTACGAAAACGTCCGTATCACATTCAACTTCTGCACCATCTTGAGCACGAGGATTTCGCCTGTCGTCGGGCAATGTGTTATGACCTCCTGGAATGTGTACAGAATGAGAATTTAATAGATAAAATTTTATTCTCCGATGAAACCACTTTCCATGTTTATGGAAAGTGCACAGACAACAGCCGAATATGGGCATATGAAAAACCACATGAGGTACCGGAGTGGGAACGTGATACACCGAAAGTCAATGTTTCGTTGGGTATGACAAACAAAAAGTTGTATGGCCCCATTTTCCTTTGCCGAAAGTCATTAACAGGTAACATCTACCTCAACATGTTAGAACTATTCCTTGAACCTCAGCTTCAAGAGAATGGCATACTGGATACAATTTTGTTTCCGAAAGATGCTGCGCCTCCACATTTTGCAAACATCGTCCATGATTACCTGAACAGAACATTTCCAGGGAGACGGATAAGCAGAGGTTCACCTTGGCTGTGGGCTTCCCGTTAACTGGACCTTACTCCTTTAGACTTTTTTGCATGGGAGTACATCAAATCTAAAGTGTACACTAGCAAAGTGAATGGTCTGCCTGAGTTACGGAATCATATCAGGGAAGCAGCAGGTCGAAATACGGCTATTTCGTTCCACTACTGAAAGATGGGATATGTTTTTTGAGCTAGATGGAGGTCATGTAGATGGGCACTAGAATATGTGTAACACTTCAAAATAATATTGATTTTTCAATCACTGTCTTACTTCATTGAAATGGATAGTGACTTTAGAGACATCCTGTATAAATACCAAATGCTACTCAGAGGGAACATTTTCTTAACAAGTTCTTCTGAGTTTCAGATCCTTTATTTCTGTTGAAATCTTAATTGAATTTTTGTTGAATTTAAGTAATCAGTGTACTTATTACAGGTAATCGGTAGGACATTCCGCTTCAAATTACATTCTAAGTATAGAAAGTTTTGAGTGAAGAAGGGTAGCTGTATAATGAATTTGCTTTCTAGGTGCGGAGTTGTAAAGCTCATGTGTCTGTGACACTTTAATCTCTGATTCCTCATATTCTTGAAAAGTCTCGCAACGTTTTATTCAAACGGTGACCATGTTCAAATATCGTATTTTAAATCCTGAGGTTTTGGATACTGGTTTTCCTTTTCAAGATTTGAAATATTAGACCGTTTGCGGAACCACCAAGTTATACAAGGCTCTAGAGTATGAAAAACGTATAATAATAGTGTAAAGCATGGGGCATAGACAAGGGTATACCAAGGAACCCTAGGTTTAACTGGTTTTGTGCTCCCTTGTTGCTGAAGTCCGTTCTGATGGGGAGTTCTGGTTACCTGCAATACTTGTGAGGTGAGCGTGTTCAGAGAAACGACCTGCACACTATCAATGTTATATGTATTTGAACGCGGATCTTAAAAGTATCATATATGCAGTCTAGAGAGCATTTTAATCAAGCACAAATCATGGAAACAACGGATTCATTAATTTTAGGAGGAAAAACAAACTGAAAAAGAATTATCACGAATGTTCTCGTAATAGTTATTGGTTTTTAATTTGAAGCACACTAATAAAAACAAGAAAACATTATGCAGGTTTACAGTCAATATACAGTAAATAATAATTCCAATGTAAAAAGAAAATCAAACATATTCAATACGTATCAGTAGAGTGACAAACTCAAAATATTCTGTTGTAGTACTTCATGTAGGATGTGATGCTACGGACTCATAACGACTTCGAAAAGTATAATACATTCGCACAGAGAAAAATCTTCATTTTTATTCTTTTACTGCTAAGGGTATTTCATATTGAGATTTGTTAAACGTGAAAAGTCTATTTCAACACTTAAATTCAAAGAAATGCCATATCTCTCTGGTGTTAAATACACAGATATGTCAATTTTACATTTTCTTCCATATGTTTCTCCCCTATGTTTCCTGCGGCTAATGATCTATCCTGGCTCTCAGAATATACATTTAAGACTGACACAATGTTACGTCTCAGCCAGTGTTGGTTCTTCTTAGAAAATAACTGTTTATAGGAGCAATTCGCGGCCTTTTGAGACTGATTGCACAAGCAATTTTCAATGAAGTTAAAGATGTAAATGGCAGCATGCACGCAGCAAACTAAGAAATTGTCGAGAAATAAAATGTAACATTTCTGCAGAAACTTTCCAGAATATTCTGTAAGAAGCAGCTGCGTTGATGAACAAATTAGTCCAATTTTATCCCTGAAAATGATTCTGACCCGGCAGAAGGTACTAATGAAATACGGAAGCAGATTTGAAAGCTGCTTCCTCAGGTTAGGCAAAAAGTCCACCTCTTGAGGGGTCAGATTAAAGGGAGGGGGCAGAGCAGCTGCACCCCTCAACGCAAGCTTCCTCTCACCTCAGCAAGCTCCCTCCTTGTCGTCTTTATTGTTTCCTGTTTCTTATTACACTCACAACAGGCTAGGAGGAACTTCCTTTTAAATGTCCAGAAGAATAGCGATGTGATAATATTGTGACTATAAAGCGTCCTTAGGTAGCAACGTTCTGTGTCCTCTAATCTTACCACTAAATATTACACTGAAATACTTCCTCTGAAATTACCTGGACTTCGAAAAACATATGTTTATATTCATTAGCATAGACTTGTGATAGGTAGAGAAGTATCGTATTCTATCCAAGTGTTTCAACACCTACATGTTTTGAGGTCCCCTCACCACAACATATTTGGAACATAAAGGGGTCACACGCATATGTGTGCGTGCGTAAGCTACACAAGTTAAATGGAAAATTTCGGATCAACACCGAACATCTGTATCAGTTAAGTATCGTTCCCGAGAGCAATACAAACATTTAAAAGAGAACACACTCACCAGCTCGCCTCGGTAACGTAGATGGTAGCGTGTCTGCCTCACGTTCAAGAGGTCCCGAGTTCGAATCTCCGTCAAGGTGAGTTACCTGGATAAGGTTTTTTCCAGGGTTTTCCCTTATCCTAAAAGACGAATGTCGGGTAAGTACGCTCTATGGACCCTGGGCTAATTTGAGCATCATTTCACCCATTCCATTCATCGTCCGATATGACTTAACGCTGGAGGACGTAAATTAAAAAAAAAAACACCCACCAAGCTACACCTTACAATGGAACATTGTTCACCATTTTTTATTTTCTTAAAAAGTCTCTAAGGACTCTGTTTATAATATCCTATACGAGGGTGGTCTGGAAAGTTTCCGAGCTCAACTAGAAGATGGCAGCACTCGTAAATAAAAGGTAGTGAACTTCGTTGTACATCTGTTGAATTTGCTCAACAAAGTTTCAGCCATTTCGGACGCTCAGTTGTTATGTAACTGTTGTTTGAGTGAGTTGATGTGAGTGCTTTTATGAAAAAGGACAAAATCGAGCATCCAGCTGTCATTAAATTAGGCAATATGCCTACGAAAATCAAAGATGAGTTGGACTCGGTGTATGGAGACTCTGCACCATCATTTAGCATAGTGTAATTTTGAGCAGCTGAATTTAAACGTGGCAGTAAGAGCTTGGGAGACGAACGTTCGGGACGTGCAAAAACTGCAACTACTGACGAAAACTTCGCCTAAGTTCACCAAATGGTGCTAGACGACCACCAAATTAAAGTGAGAGGCATAGCAGAGGCTATGAACATGTCAAAAGAACGTGTTTGTCACATATTAAATCAACATTTAGACATGAGAAAGTTCTCCGCGCGTTGGATGCCGCGTTTGCTCACGTTAGACAAAAAACGTGTTCGAATGAACGTTGGCGCAGTTTAGGTGCAATAAATCCAAGTTTTGGTGCCAATTAATTACTATAGATGAAACTTGGATACACCATTATACGCCCGAAACAAAAATACAGTCCAAACAGTGGACTGCAAAGGGGAAACTGGCCCAAAAAAACTTATTTTCTGCCGTAAAACAGATGGCGACTGTTTTTTGGATAGTCATGGAGTTATTTTAATCTATTATCTTCAAAAACTGAAAAACCATTACAGGAGCATACTACGCATCATTACCTGACAAGCTGAAGGCAGAACGTGCGGAAAAACGGCCGGCCATGTTTATAGAAAAGAAAATCCTGTTTCACCAAGACAACGCCCCGTCTCACACCTCAGCGGTTGCAATGGCGAAAATCCACGAATTACTGTTTGAACTGCTTAACCATCCGCATTACTAACCAGATCTAGCCCCAAGCGACTTATTTTTCTTCCCTCATCTGAAAATTGCGTTCGGAGGATAGAGATTTTCATCAAATGAAAAGGCAATCACCTTCGTGAAAAAAAAAAAAAAAAAATTGAAGAGTAAAATGCCGCGTACTATTTGGGCGGGTTACAGCGATGGGAGCATCGCTGGGAGAAGTGTGTAGAGTTACAAGCAGACTGTGTTGAAAAATAAAATTAAAAAAGGAAAACGTTCTGAAAAAAATGCCCTGTATCTTCATTAGTTCGGACACTTTCAGACCACCTATGTATTTAAGATCATCAAATAACTAAAAATATGTTACGTATATTCACGCAGATTCCTTTCTATAGTCACTGAAATTTATTTCTATACATTTTCTATAAAATATTTCTCTGAAAGGCTTAATTCCTTATTTAATGTTAAGGCAGAAATTGCTTTTAAATGTTGATTTAGTTACTAAAACGTGGAGGTGCAGGAAGCGAGAGCAAAATCTATAGGTGATATGCTTGAAATTCCATTGTCTTTGAACTACAATGCCAGAAAGAAATATAGCAATTGAGCACTTCAATAACTGTAAAGTATTTATAAAGCCATTCTGGCAACGCGCTAGAGATATCACAGATCCATCACCATAAGCTCAGTGGAATATAGGTTATAGAACATAGATATAAAATATTTAACATAAATCTAAGTACACGGTGTATAGAGCATAGAACATTACATTACTAGTTATCTCAATAGATAAGCAGGGACAGACAAGCAAGCATGGGGCTCTTAGGAGTTTCTATCCTAATGAGCTCATAGCAGAAACTCCCTGTACTAGCAGGAGGCCTTTGCCATTTTGGGATTGATTGGCTATTTATTATTATTATTATTATTATTATTATTATTATTATTATTATTATTATTATTATTATTATTATTATTATTATTATTATTATTATTATTATTATTATTATTATTATTATTATTATTATTATTATTATTATTATTATTATTATTATTATTATTATTATTATTATTATTATTATTATTATTATTATTATTATTATTATTATTATTATTATTATTATTATTATTATTATTATTATTATTATTATTATTATTATTATTATTATTATTATTATTATTATTATTATTATTATTATTATTATTATTATTATTATTATTATTATTATTATTATTATTATTATTATTATTATTATTATTATTATTATTATTATTATTATTATTATTATTATTATTATTATTATTATTATTATTATTATTATTATTATTATTATTATTATTATTATTATTATTATTATTATTATTATTATTATTATTATTATTATTATTATTATTATTATTATTATTATTATTATTATTATTATTATTATTATTATTATTATTATTATTATTATTATTATTATTATTATTATTATTATTATTATTATTATTATTATTATTATTATTATTATTATTATTATTATTATTATTATTATTATTATTATTATTATTATTATTATTGTTATTGTTATTGTTATTGTTATTGTTATTATTATTATTATTATTATTATTATTATTATTATTATTGTTATTATTATTATTATTATTATTGTTGTTGTTGTTATTGTTGTTATTGTTGTTATTGTTGTTATTGTTGTTGTTATTATTGTTGTTGTTATTATTATTGTTATTATTGTTATTATTGTTATTATTATTGTTATTGTTATTATTATTGTTATTGTTATTGTTATTGTTATTGTTATTATTATTGTTATTATTATTGTTATTGTTATTATTATTGTTATTATTATTGTTATTATTATTATTGTTATTATTATTGTTATTGTTATTATTATTATTATTATTATTATTATTATTATTATTATTATCATCATCATTATTATAATCATCATTTAGAAAAGCAAACCAAAGCTGTGAAGTATTTAATGTTACAAAATATTTCACAAGCATAAATGGGCTTTTAAGGAGATCTACATGTTATTTATTTCTATATACCAGTTATTCAAAATTAACTGTGAATCAAGCGTTATTTGCAGAAAAATCAAAATATATCTAATGGAAATAGATTAAATGTGTGGTATTATAATAAACATTGTCAGTCACTGTTAGGTTCTCTCAATCCTATACTTAAGAGAGAGCCGTGCTCAAGCGTGCGCGCAAAAATGAAATTCGATGACATACTATACTTAACATCTTCCAAAGTTACGATAAAGATAAAGAAAACATATGCTGCAGATTAACGTTTACATGGAAACATCTTGGTTAGCCTTTACCTCCTCAAAAGAGCATTGAATAAAATAGGAAATGTGAAACGTATAATATGGATATTGAATTTTTCGGGAACAGTCCATTAATATATCGCCATTCCAAATATATTTTATATAACTAGGAAGTGTAAGCGAAAGATAAACAACTTGCTTTAGGAACAATGCAGAGCCAATTAAGACATGCATGTCTGCCAAAGAAATGTTTCTATCTTTCATAATACTTCAAAGTATATGCTTCAAATTTAATTACCTTGTTTGATGAAGGACTCTTGAAAATTACTGATACTTATTAATTTTCTTTCGAAAGAGCTGATTACGAAAACTGCTGAATTAATTCTTCGTTTTTTGTGTGTGAATATTTTGAAGGCTTTCGCGAATTTACATAGCCAAGTATCTCTTAAGCTAATATCAAAGAAGTATATTTGTTGCTTAACGATACTGTCAATTGCCACAGTCGTAACAGCGCCGCCGGTGCGCAGGAATTTTGTCCGTAGGAGTTGTTTCCCATGCCATTAAATATTCTTACATGCATCTGCCGCTCTTACCGTCTATAGGCCGAGTTTGAGCCCACAACCTTGGGATAGGTAGGCCTGCGCCTAACCAACTGAGCCACCGGGACCTATTTATCATCTTTAGGCTGAAACGCATTGTGCATATAAGAAATGTTCTTTATCAATGCGGTCTCTTTTTCCTTTTTAGAAATATCCATTTTATTAAACAATGTTGCTAACTTTATGAGCCTTTGTCTGAACACTAGTTGTATAAGAACAATGTAACAATGGCACCTCGCCTGTCAGAACTATCCGCAACGGTGAATTAAGATGTTTCACCTGGTATACAAAATATCATAAAAGCTAAGAATACATTACGAGGCATTTAAGTTTCTTGTTGCCATCTGCTAGCATGCAACGGCTGCTTTTGTTTCCAAGCTTTAGAAATAAATGAAAAACGGGATGCGTAGCTTATGGCGACAAACACCAGGTGTAGCACGTGTAAAGTTGGAGATTTTCTGTCGTGATAAACAATTAAGTGCGCACAGGAGCAAAAATCTTATTAGTTGTGGTCATGTCTGTGTCGCATCTATCTGATAAGTAAACTTTGAAACGACTCCCCGTTCACAGCAGATGTTGAATACATCTCATGAAAGGCTGTGAACACAGCAGGCATTGCATGAAGCATTATGTCAATACCAATATTGCTCTCGTATTTATGTATTAAGTACGCAAATTAATAATTCAGTTGACAAACTGATTTCAGACGAGATAAACGGGGTCTGTATTTCGAAAATATTGGTAATTTCCTACAATGGAGTGTTGAAGCGAAATGCTGCACACCTGTGCTTAATTTGTAACCACTGGAAGTTTCATTATTTTATGTTTATTAGTTATTGTTCAGTGTTGTATAGAGTGGCGTTGTGTCGCACAGTTTGCGAATTTTGAGATGGCAGAGTTAGAGAAGCAATGCGTCTGCATTAAACTTTGCGTGAAACTCAAGAAAACCTTATAGAGACACACCAAATGATGCAGGAAGTCTACGGTGATGAGTGCTAAGTCGTACTTAGTATTAGGAATCGTTCAAATGGTTTTAAACTGGCCGGACGGAAGTTAAAGTAACTCTAGTTCAGAACGCCCCTTGACCTCTTTCAATGACGCTCATTTCAGGAACATCAGCAAAATTGCGCATGCCAATCGAAGCCTGGCCGTCGGGGAGATGGCAGAAGAATTTAACATTTTAGTTGAGTAGTGTAATGATATCCTTCACAGCATTTTGGAATGCACCATGTTAACTCCAGGTTCATCCCACGGCAAAAAGACCATCAACTCGCAATCTTTTAAGAGCTTTCGGATCGGCAGATGAAAATGAGAAGTTCCTTAAGAGCATAGCTGGTGATGAAACGTGGGTCTAAGTTTATGAGGTTAAGACAAGGTCAATCTGCGCAATGGGACTGGAAAGGTTTACCAAGAACAAAATAGATCAGATACCAATCATGTTGATAGTTTTCTTTGACTTTTAAGGATTAGTTCATCATGAATTCAGCCCGCCTCGGTCGCGTAAACAGTAGTATGTCTGCCTCATTCAAGAGGTCCCGAGTTTGAATCTCTGTCAAGGTGAGTTATCTGGATAACGTTTATCCGGGGTTTTCCCTTAAACTGAAACACGTATGTCGGGTAACCCTTAGCTACATGGACTCTGGGCTCATTTGAGTATCATTTTACCCCACTTCATTCATTGTCCGGTGTGACTTAACGTTGGAGGATGCAAAACTTTATTTTAACAAAAAGCCACCGTGCCACCGGTACAAACTATTAATCGGCGGTATTTTCTGGACGTGTTGTGACGCCTGCGAGAAAATTTCAGAAGGAAACTGCTAAAGTGTCGCGAGACAATTTGTGGTTCTTGCATCACTTTAACCCACTCACACACTCATCCCTGTCAGTGCGTGACTACTGCACAAAATCGAAACCAATGTGCTGCCTCTTTCTCCATACTCTCCAGACCTGGCTGCTGCGGACTTTATTTCCAAAGTTAAAAACCCCGTTGAAATGACGAAGAATTGCAACGTAGATGAGATAAAAGAAAATTAGAAGACGGCGCTTCGCGCGTTCAAGAAACAAGCGTAACAAGAATGCTTCCAAATGTGGAAATGCCGTTGGAAGCGATGTATGAATTGTGGAGGAGAGCATTTCGAAGACAATGCACAGTAAGTCAAAGATAAGAATCAAAAAATGTATGCTGAATCAAAATAGAGGACCACCTTTTTTGGATAATTTTTTTACTAATCTTTGACTAATTAAAGTTCTCATCCTCCTTTGGATAGTAACAATAACAACAATAATAACAATAACAATAATAATATCAGGTCCCCTCGAATTTGGAAGCTAAAATTCTAACCACCATATCACGAAGTTTTAAGATCAGCATTTTACAGATGTGATATGGAGGGTATAAAGAAACCACTTTCCCGAAATTACAGTTTATTGGTAAATTGTCCATTGTTTGATTGTTTAAAACGGCTCCAACAGTTTTGATATCAGGAATTTAAAGTATTAACGTGACTTAAATTACAGTCTCTCATTTCTTGAGAATATTCTGAAAACTTCAGTTTTACTGAATTTTGTGTTTAAAACCCTTAAGCCAGATAAAATATTATTACGGAAAATAGAAAATGTCAATTCTTTAGTATAGTTTTAGTTTTAATTCACTACATTTTGTAAGTTTAGACTTCTACCAAGCGTCAACTAAAGGACCTACTTGGAAGTTTACGATTCTTGCTCTCCTATTTTTTCTGTCCCAGGAGCTTGTCGCCCCGAACAAAGCATTTGAATGCTGTTTCCGCATATTGAAACCTCGCAGCTCAAATTTAAACTGTTTGTAGGTAAATATAGATATTGTGAGTAGCTTGGAACACAAAATAAGGGTTTTATATGAATAGTAAATTGGCATTCTTACAGGAAGTCACGTGAATGTCTCACGTGTATTTCTCTAATACTATAGGTATTTTCACAAACTATATTCCTTTATCTACTTCATGTTAATTGAAATAAATATTTGTAGAAATTATCTTACTGCTAAATTTCTGTAGACACAAGGGAAATATGGGAATACAATAAGTTTCAAGCGATACTTAAATCCTTAAAGAACTGATCATTATGTTTACATTTGAGATTCCTTTCTCTTTGCTGGTCAAGAGAGAAATAGAGCAATTAAGACTTCCTATTTGAGAAAAGTGTAAGTATTGGATAATTCAAAAAAAAAAAAAAAAAAAAAAAAAAACAAGGAATATCTCCGAAATAGTTCTCTCCACAAAAAAAAAAATGTATTTGATATAAAGTGTGCGTTTTAAGATCATAATGTCATTATTTTAGTTTGTTTTTTATTCTTTAAGACATTAAAATCTGTACCCTTATCATGAACAACCTAATCAAGCAAGTAACCAAAGAAACAAATGCAGGTATGATCTCAAACGAAGTTTAAGCACTAGACAGGCATTACATGTTATTTAACATCTACTACACAGTTAATTGTACTTATTTTCAAATTTAATGATGCCTTACGAACTGTCGAATTAACTGAAGTACTCTCAATCCATTGTAGACAATGCAACGCTAACCTTATCATTCCCGAAGACGCAGTGGACTTGGGGCACGCTAAGACGATGCCCTTGGCTAGGCTAGAGACAGCTTGCGGAGATTTGCTCCAGTAGTGACCCTCCAGACGGGCACTGAAGCAAAAAGAGGTGAATGAGTCCACCCTCATTCATTCTACAGCTTGAACATGCATAGGGGAATCAAGTGAAAACCGTAGAAAATTTTTAACATCTTTATATAAGACTTGCAACAGACTTCCTTTTTTATATGTATACTGTACAGCAGTAGTATTATCGTGCTGCAAAGTTTCTTAAACGACATATCATTTTTACTACTACTGGTATTACAAATCTCTTAATGTTACATTCATGTGATTTTCTCTGGCCATTATCCATTACTTTTATATTTAGGTAGAAACAGTAGTAATATACTTTTAGTTGCAGGTGGAAAGGAATACAGGAAATTAAAGAAATAGTTAAGTGTTTAAAACATGAGTTAGTTTTAACATCACATCCTGTTCCAATGATAAAGTAAGAATGTGAATGAATTTAAAGAAAGGACAGAAATGTTGACAATTTGAGACCAAAAATAAGGAGCACTTGAAATGTATAAGGTTAATTTAAATACATTCCGTTGCTTTAGGGAAACGTACATATTCTCGTGCATTAGATATTTGTCACGATATATGTACAAAATGATATAAAACTCTGAAAAATTAAGTGACACAGAAAAAAATCAAACTATACCAATACTTATTAGCCATTAAACATATATTATTTTAAATATTATACTTTTTTGTAAAAATATAATTTGAGACGGGAATGTTTTGTTGTAAATATTTGTGCAAACTCGGAAGATGTACTTTATTAAGAAATTCTTTACCACCAATAAATACTTAGTCAATTTCTTCGTATTATTTAATTAAACGCATCTTGCTTATTTTTAAAATTATTTTTTGGTGCAGTATACCGCACTTAACTTACATAAGTATAAGAATCACTCTTATGTGAGTACTGTAATCCATAACAGATGAGTGAGTTTGTCAAGGATAGAGAAAGTCGTGTGAAAATATCGCATCTGATTTTTGATGGAATTAATCAACTACAATCCAAGTAGAAAAGGTTGTAGCGAACGGAATGTGCAAGATAAACCCCAGACATAGTCAACAACATAGTAGCAAAACAGCGAGAAAGGAAATAGTAGAGAAGGGTTATCTACGAACGGAGTGTTGTGAAGCGAAATTGCCTTTGCATGTCAGGAAATGTACAAACAATCAAGGTCGCTCACCCACAACTGGACTTCTCAATGGTGGCGGTCCCCCACACAACGAAGAAAATCCGTCACCTTTTGTTGACATTCTCTGTTACATTTTGCACCTGGCATCAAAATAAATTAACAGAAAGTTTTTGCTTTAAGACACATGTCTCTTTCTTTTAATGCTTGCTTTCATTCATATCAATTTGCATCTGCAATTTCTCAATTTCCAGTTCATCTGTTTTCTGTAGACATCTTAGGTTTTGTCCAATAGTTCTTGGATAAAATAATGGGTGAGTCAAAAACCTCCTAAGCAGGTGCGTGTTGTTTTGCCTGTCCACGTCGCCGACAGCCAATATATCATAGAAATGCTCGGATGATACCATATAACATTTTTTAAACTGCCTACTTTTAAAGCCTTTATACTTACCAGCTTTATCAAAGGAGATGCTGAAACTGATCACCGTCATTACCAATACATTTTTGGCACCCCTTCAGGAAACTTCACTCGCCTTAGCTGACGTGAAAATTCTGGCAATTTCTCAGGGTATATGTGTTTGTCCTGTACACTTTGTTTTAAGCTACCCCAGAACTATTTTTCTCGGACAAAGCTTGGTTTCAGCTTCATAGGTACACAAAATAATCGTTATTGAAGCTCTGTAAAAACTTAATAATGTTCACCCCTTCTTTTCACTCCCTTGATTTTACCTTTTTTCTTCCATCAAGGCCCTGCAACTGTTCATAGGGCCAATATGTTGATGAGAACAATTGAAAGTGTGCTTCAGGATATAATTATAGTAGGGATTTGTGGGCCCCTCGAACCCCGACCTAACTCCCTGCGATTTCTAGTCTATGGTGCAACTTAAAGCATAAGGTATACAAGACAAACACACAGAATATCCCCCCGGAAAACTGCCAGCTTTTCAATACGTGAAAACTGAAGGTGATGCATACTTTCTAAAAGAAGTGTAAGAAAATGCAATTTCAGCACATTCTTTCCTAAAGCTGGTAAGAAAAATCTTTAAAGTAGCTTTTAAAGTAGCAGTTTCATCAGCGCCTTTCTATGACAGCGGCAGTCGGCGTGGAGCGTCGACGTTTTTCTGATTCTCATATTGTTATAGTACCCTGCGATTCAGGAATCCTAAAGTAATTAGCGATAATGAAGTCGTGTGTTTCCATTATAATAGCAGATAATTGTTAGGAACATGATATTCATTTAAAAACTGAGAGAGTCCAACTTTATTAAACAATAAACAGAAAAAGTATGTTATGAAGTCACACGAATTTCTCTACTAATGAAACATAAATATATGTTCAATACATTACATTATTAATATTAAATGTTTCTCTGACTTCACTATGTTACTCATACTATATTTTAATACTCAGTTACCCAGGTACCTAGGACCAAGTTAAGCAACAGGATTTTCACATGCCGAAATTTTAATCGAACGTCTACTTGGGAACAAGCTCTTCAGATGAAAAGGGAAGAAAGAATCTCAAACTTCAAAGCATTTCGATTAGGAGGATCTAAACTTGAAATGTGCAACATTTCGAAAATACTTATGTCAGGAAAGAAGTTGACACAAACTGCTATTTTAATGAGCTCTACATTTTTCCTGCAATAGTAAGTTTGTCTATTGTTAAAATTGTCTTATACAAAGTTATGCAAAAATAACAGGCAGGCGGGCAGATAATGTATATACATATCACACTTTAATCAAAAACCTTAAGATATATTTCAAGGAAATAACAACTAAAATATGTCTTCATAGTTATTAATAGGGGTAGTGATATTTGGCATTTTGAAATCAGAAATTTAGCATTTGGTTTTTACATTTAGCATTTTATAGCATTTATACATTTGCAATTTAGCATTTAAAAACATAATTTGAGTTAATTTTTAAATGATGAATATTATCATTATTTATATGATATGTAAAACACATTTGTGGAGTTAAAAGTGCATAAGTGTCAGTTTATTTTACATTTATATAGGCTTAAAGCAATACACAGAAACATAGAACAAGTTGATACAGACTAAAGCATACTGCATAACAAAATAGTTAAATGCATACTGATGTAACACTAGCACAATAAAAAGAAAATGCACAAAATTAGCCTCGCACTTACTAACGTGACCTGGGCATAGAATGAATGAAAGTTGCGCGTAAAACCGAACAGGACAATGAAAATCGGAACTTAGGTAACTGAGAACTCCAACTGGAATTAACATGTGTTTATCGCTTCCTTAAAATTAGGACTGCTATTGGTTTTCAGAGACGAGGATTAAAATTGTCCGTTAACTGGGTTGTGAAGATAGATTTATGACAGTCATTAGGCGTCGGAAGGGGGCTCTCCTTTGTAAAACTAAACTCGCTTCAGTACCAAACATACCTCATATGGCCAATGGTGAAACAATAGGCTAATTTAGCGGGAAGGGTTGCTTTCAACATTCCAGAAGAGTGTTCACTTACTTTATAACTTTCTAAACATGTAAAGGTTTTATAGACTCTTCAGTTAGTTTACAGAAGAAAAATCACTGGGAAAAAATAATTACTTGGGAAAATCTTCGATTTAGCACTTTGAGTAAATTTCACAGTTTACCGCGCTATAATGCATTTGCCAAAAATCACCACACCTAGTGATTAGTTATGGGCAGTTTCTTGAAAATCGTTTAGCCTTATCTCTGGAATATACCAAACTTACAGATATGGTGCTTGTTATACACTGAACTTTACGTGTGTGATTAAACTGTATACATGCAATGGCCTTTTTGTAAAAACGTTTTTATTAGATAATTATAAACTCAGAACACCTCAAACATGTGCTCTGGTAAAATATTGGTATCGCATTTTAGTTAGAATGCAATATTTTTCCAATTATCACAGTACGTAATGAAGAAAGTAAAAATAACTGTCCATATTAGTCTTCAGTCATCTTCAGAAGACAGACATTCTGTATTACAAAAGCTAAGACAATTACAATTTCCATTTTGAATGAATACAGCTTCAGTCATTTGCAGCGGTAGCTGAAATGTCATAGTTTAGAAGTCCAAAGCCCAATAACAATGCCTAAATAATTAATATGGCTATGTTACTAGGAAGAGTATTGCTTTCTGATTGGAGCAAATAACAACTGTCTGATAGGATTAGAGGCGTCTCTCCAGTTCAATTTGCTCTTATGTCAGTGCTTAAGTTTGCTTCTTCGGATCGTAACGTTGTACGTTGTACATCTCACATGATGTTTGAACGTATGAATGGATCCACTACTTAAAAAATCTAGGGAAAATCATATTCCGTATAGCATATTTAAATCTTAAAAATCACACTATACACTATGTATATCGATGTCCATTTTCCTGAAATAGGTATTCCAGGAATGCTGAAGCTTATCTACACATTACGTCAGACCAGACACTTACTTCCTTTTCAGTTTCTTATTTAATTACATTCTGATATTGTTACCCTTAGATTTGCTGCTTACATCTACCCAAACTTCATGTCGTTTACGTGTGGCACTATGAAGTTTATAATATTGTAACTTTGTGGGTTCGTGAAATTAAAAGTCCAATTGCACAAACTCAAAATGTTCTTTATTTCCACCGAATTACAGTCGGAACACTTGCCGATTACATAGAATTACGTAGCGCACACAATTACATCCAAATTACCAATCCATTCGTCTGTCACAGGTCCACTCAGCACTCGCAATTACGGACAACTCCTCCGATGCACGTACACAGTCTTCCAGCCCGTTCACTCACTCGTCGCTTCTCACGGCTGCTCTCCAAGAACTGAACTGACTCGCCAACTGCAGCCCCTTTTTATAGGACTATCGCTGTTTCTGGAAGTCTCGCGTTTCAGTGAATCACCCCGAAGGTTCTAGACGGCAGGGGGAGGGGAAAGAGACGACCAGTGATATTTTTACAACCATCCCTTCGTTAGCGCTATAAGACAAATGGGTAGGCGTGGTCGAATGCCTCCCGGCCCTCACTCAGCCGCCAGTTGGTCGCGGCTTCCGATAATTGAGTGACAATATGATTAATAATGTTGGTACGTCTTGCGGAACTGCAATATATAACTTCATTGTGTAATGAACAATACAGACATGCTTAGTGCCAAAAGTAATTTAGTAGCCATGTTTACCAGAAAAAAAATCCTGCATTCTTCCATTAGTAGCCTTCTTTGGTTCTTTATAATTTCCTAGTTACATAACAGTATGCAAAATTCAAAAGTTAATTAAAACCTCTAGGTTAATAATTAATAAAAAATAAACAAAATAAATAAAAACCCTTGAGAAAATACTATTCAAAAGCACTGCTGAACAATCAAAGATGACAAACTATGGATGAAGATTTCCTTGTGAAAACTGTTGAGTAATGTTCACATTGACACATTCGGGCAGTCTCGTAGCAATTTATAGAGTTACTCAGTTGGTAGGAGATAAAAACAGATTAGAAATTGTTATAGCCTGAATTGGTAGAGTCAGTCTAAAAAATTGAATGCCATAACCGTTGAGCTACCATGGCAACATTCTAGCATGACATTAAATTCTCCAGCCGACTCGCATTTTTCGCGGTAAACCACTATCTTGGGGTTCTCATATACAATGAGATACGCACCTTTATGTGGCGAATTACTATGCTGTAAGTACTTTAGTCCCAGGCCTTATAGCTACCACTATTAGGTAAATTGATGGAAATTATTCGTCCACGCTAGTAACGTGTAGGGCAATATTAGGATAGGTGGAGTTAGACTGAAAAATTCTTACTGAAGTTGGTATAATCACTGCTGATTATTTATCCAAATCTCGCCCTACACACGGCTAGTGTGGAAGAATAATTTATTTCCAATATTATAATCTTGTCTCATTAACCAGAATAAAAGTTTTGATACACATAGAATCTATTTGTGTTATATCTATTTAGTGGTTATAGCATTTCTTAAAAATATCTTGATGATGGGAGCGACGTACGAGGGCTGTTCAGTAAAGAATGGTCATAACTTTTTACGATCATAATTTTACGCACTAAAATTCAATCTTACTTCATTCTGTTAGCTTAATGTGAATCAAACACGCCATAGTAGTTTCATTGTTGGTACTCCTGGTTGCCGCCTGTGAGAACAGGCAAGTTAAGACATGTTCAGCATCACCTACCGCTGCAATGGAGGTAACATGCAGTTAAAGTTAATGTTACAGGAAGTTCCGGAGTTTCTTTCAATCGTAGTCACTGTTGATGAAACTTGGCTACATCATTTTCATTCCGAGAGCAAGCAGCAAAGCTCAGTGTGGAAATCTCCAACCCCTAAAAAAGAAAAAGTGGTTGCTTCTGCTGGAAAAGTTATGGTCATCTCATTCTTTGATATTCGGAATGGTTTATCAGTATGTTGTACCTGCACACACATCAGTAACTGGACAATACTACAGGGTTGTCCTGAAAACATTGCAAGTCCATATCAGCGCAATGAACCACATTTCCGTGAAGCAGGCTGGATGGTGCATCACGATAATGCGTGGCCGCATATTGCAAACGTTGTTGCTGAATATCTTGCAAAAATCAACGTGAAGTGCATCCCTCACCCTCCCTATAGTCCGGATTTAGCCCCGTGTGACTTTTTTCTATTCCCTAACTTGAAGAAACGTTTCATGTAAGGCATTATCCATCATCATCAGAAGTGGTGAAGGCTCGGAGGCGATTTTGAAGGATCTGCCAAAAAATGGTTTCCAGCATATCTTTGAAGACTGGCAGAAACGCTGGGACAAGTGCATCGCATTCAGGAGAGACTATTTTGAGGAGGACCATCAAAATTATGAGGATGAGTAAAGGTACGTTGTCAAAAAAAAAACTGATCATATTTCTTTATTGAACAGCCCTCGTATACTCCCGAAAAGTCGAATTCTATTCGTCTTTTAACCTGGCTTTTTTCCGAGAGTATATTTAGTATATTCTTCACCAG
>CM060955.1:51468415-51473885 GCA_030765055.1 Mantis religiosa
TGTGTGTGTGTGTGTGTGTGTGTGTGTGTGTGTGTGTGTGTGTGTGTGTGTGTGTGTGCATGTATTTGCAAGTACTCATAACTGAAATGTAAAGTGTTAACATGATGTGTTAAAAGAATTACGTTGAACAAAGTAATATAATGAGTCAATTGGAAAGTTTAATGTCGCGTCGGCATTTTGTCCATGATAGCTCAAGGGGCTAGAGCAACTGGACGGAAACCAGGAGATCCGTGGTTCAAATTCCGGCCGTGGCATTGAACTTTTCAGTTGACTAATTACTTTGAACAAGTCAAGATGCTTGTTAAACGCCAGAGAAAGCAAACAGTTGACTTTTTGATACCTTGCAGAATGCTGTATCTACAGAATATGAACCGTCACGTGATAAGTTTATGACTACGTCATAAACAGTGTTTGTTTACCCTGGAGAGTTCAAATCAGTATTATTAGTTCTTCCATTTAAAGTCCTCGATCAACTGCTAACGAAATGGGCAGTAAGTAATGTTTTTCTCCTTACGAATACGATATAATCTAACTGAGTTAGCTTGGGCTCCAATAAAACGGGGGCACTATTAAACTGAAAGGCGTTGAACGACTTATTTACGAAGAAACTGACAAATATAATATCAGGAGAACTGCGTGAAACATGCAGAAAAAACGACAAAAAACGACTTTTGGACAGAAATAAGCACGTGGCGAATTTGTCTATCGCCATAAATTTGTCAGACTTAGGCATGAAGGCAGTGACAATAATGATTGTCTCTTGAAGTAAGTGGCATTTACAGCTATACTGATAACCACTGATATTTCCATTGGATTAGAAGAAACCGGTAATTCGTAAACTGTCATTATAACTACAGCATTTCTAAATATCCTTGTTTGAGAAATTTAGTTTGGGTCCACTTTCGTCTAGCGCCAAGGAGACTTGAGTGCTTTAGGATAATGCGCGAGAGAGGGAAATATGTAATAATAGAGTGGGAGTAACAAAGTGGCAACACTGAGCATGCAAACGCATCTCATGCGCCGCGGTCCAGAATTCTTCCATTTGAAAAATATGTTGGATACAACTTCTATTCAGTGATGTCAAGTGGTGGTCCTCGTTTTGGGGAAATATATTCTACGTTTGTATGAATTTCGCTACCCACTCTTCTTAGAAATTTGGAAGTACTAATCGAGCGGCGAGAGGACAATGCTGAGTTTGCTCCCGCAAACGAGAGTAAAAAGAAAACCAGGGGCATGGCAACTAATGACAAAGTGCCGAGAGAACTAAAAGAATTGGAAAATATACTGAAACAAAGATAATGCCCGCCACGGTAACGTAGATGGTAGCATATCTGCCTCACGTTCAAGAGGTCCCAAGTTCGAATCTCGGTCACGGTGAGTTACCTGGATAAGGTTTTTTCCGGGGTTTTCCCTTATCCAAAAAAAA
The DNA here is from genome assembly GCA_030765055.1 of Mantis religiosa. NCBI lineage: Eukaryota > Metazoa > Arthropoda > Insecta > Mantodea > Mantidae > Mantis > Mantis religiosa. The sequence continues at coordinate 51,469,842 of CM060955.1, forward strand.
AAGACGAAGGTCGGGTAGCTCTAAGCTCCATGGACCCCGGACACAAATGAGCATCATTTCACCCATTTCATTCATCGTCCGATATGACTTAACGTTGGAGGACGTAAAATTACAAACAAACAAACAAAAAAACCAAAGATAAAGATAATAAAAAAGACATGAGCAAAAAATTAGAGGAGCCATAAAAACAACAGTAGAGAAGTTAAAAGATAAGAGCAGAAGTTAAAACCTGGTGTTTTGAGAATCGGAGAGAACAATTCCTTCTAAAATGCGGGACGTGAAGTACAACTGATTTTAGAAGGAAGATGAGTGGTGCTTTCCATTTTGAGAAGAGAAATGAAATGATAGAATATTAGCAAAATTCGAAAGTACACAACTAGTTTTTGGGGCAATAAAATAGACGAAGAATCTAGAAGGTACTGATCTTTATGTGAACAAAAACCCAACAGGCAAGCGCAGTTATTAAAAAGGCTAATAACCTTAAAAAAAGTTGCACACAGACAAAGGAAATTGGCATATATACGAAATGTAATATTGTAGATAAATGGAAGCTCGCAGTAGCAGAGAATAATGGTGAGGGTACATGAGAATATTTTACCAAAATATCTTAAGCTTGTTGACGAATACTGAGATGACACAAGAACTGATGGATCAGTGAACACGGAATCAGCATAAGGAACAAAATAGGGAAACAAGGGAAAACAAGGGAAAAGGACAGAAGACAAAGAAGGAAATTGCGATAGAAGAAGGTAGTGAAGCAGCAGGCAGAACAGGAGAGGAGTAGAAGGTGGAGAATGCTTACAAACGACAGAGATAAGGAGAAGGTATGAAAACCAACTCAATAAGCACTGCGAGAGGAAGGCGTTGAGGTTACGTGGTTAACTAGAGGAGCGATTTGCAAGACAAGTGTAAATAAATGTGAAAGTGAAGAAAATATAGTTTATGACTAATTTGAATGGGTAGATAACAGAGAAAACTTCATTGGCTGGATGGAAAGAGAAGAAATGACTAAAATAAGGCAACTTAGATATATAGCACAGAAGAGGAAAATGATGTTATATAGGAAACTACAGAGCACAACAAATCTGAAACAGTATGTGTGTCAAGACAAAGCAAATGTGCGAAAAGGTGTGATGAAAGTGAAAATGAAAGATATAGTGTGTATATTGAAAGTATAGAAATGAGTTGTGAGCGGGAAGGTAAATTGTGGAAATGACAATGAAAAGAGAGGAGTTAAGTTTCAAAACATAAAGAAATCAATGAACAAAACAAAAATGTATTAGTAATTATTAGGAAATGAGTTATAATTAACAATATAAATATCAGGTAATAAATTATAGCGATGGAAATATGTATACACTTGCAAGATAAACACTAATGCAAGATGGACAAATAACATGGACAACATGGACATTGACAAAATTAATAAGGTCAAGAAGACATTGGGAAAACAGTAAGTGAGGTAGTTGAGGAAATGCAAATACAGTGAAAGTGAGTCTATACTGAAATAGTGAAAGCGGAATTGATAAGATAGTGAAGTATATAATGAAAATTGAGCATTACGAGTAAAACTGATGAGAAAAGCGAGAGGGAGGGAAGGTAAGTAAAGATGGGAGAAATGAAAGAGAAGAGAGGAACAGTATAAGTTAAGTGAAAAGGTCAGGAGTAAGCGCTCAAAATTGAAGCTGTAGATGGAGAAAGATTACCATGCACAATATAGCCAATGTATTTGTGTGTATGGAACCTAGGATCAATTTAAAGTACTCCAAATAGATAAAACTTTAAATATAGGTAAATATTTATACAAACAAGGGTAAATAATTTCATTGCATATTTTGTTTTAAATAAAAGGAAATACAGTAGGCCGAATCAAACGCCAAATCTTTCAGAAGACATAACTATGAGAAAACACCAATAGGGATTTAGTGCTTCAAAATAGTACAAAATATTTAAAAATACAAACCGAAAAAGTACATGTCTAGAAAGTGGATAGTACTACAAAAATGCAGACATTCATTGTGTGTTTTAACATATTTAAGTTCTTCGCATAGTATCAATATATTATCGTTTACCAGTTACACAAATGTATACAGCTTTATTGTTAATTAAGAAAACTTCACGAACAATTCAACGACTAGTAAAATAGGTAATGGGATGTTCAGTCTGAGAATTCAAGAAAATCTAAACATGAAATCCTCATTGCCCAAATCGATAAAATCTTTTTCATTGAGAAATTTCTTGGGTAAACATTCGTCAAAGATTGACTCTTATTACATAATAAACTTATGAGATTTAACTGTCACCATTTTATTAACCTTGATACAAGTATTTCTTTCAGTGTTTAAAGTGGTCTACTTAATATGAAGAAAAACTTATTATAAATATTGTCACTCAATGAACGATTATCTAATAGAAACAGATCCAGTATTTGCTTTAAATAAAATAAATATAGCTTTACAAAAATTCGTTTAGTAGGAGTACTTAACAATATAAATTTAAATCAAAGCTCATCTATTTCGATACTCTTTTGTATGTGATTTATGTAGGGTGTAAAGATACGTCAACAGTGTCTGCAAATTATTTTTGTCATTTTTTATCTTATATTATTGGACTAAAAAAAAAAAAGAACCTGAAGTCACTTAAACTCAGTTCAAGGTCTTTCAGCAAAGTGACACGAACTTTGTGGGAAATTCCTCACCTTAAACTACTCCTATTTTCAATTACTTATATTTTGCTTTTTGTCTACTTCGGTTCTGAGGTTGCGATTAAAGTGCCACTGGCATATGTTTAAATGTCTTATAACATATGAAATCAATATGAATTTTCTTGGAATAGCGTCTAAAGTCCTTTTCATTATGAATATTTTAACATAACTCGTAAAGGGTTATTACACAAACTGTATCTTATTAAAGCTCTAATTTATGTTAAAATCATTTGTTGTGAGATTAACCATTTCCGAGATATTTACTTGTTATTGGTTTGAAATTCCAAATACATATACTTTTCTAAATGGCAAGTCGTTATTCGTTTTTTCCCTTCTAGTCATGCAAGGTGAACCAGCGACCAGCTCATAAAATATTTTACTGAAGCTTAATCTAATTGTACGAGATTCCCATTGTATATTTGCAAATGTTTACCTTGACGTAAAAGAATAAATTATTCTTATACCTACACAAATGAATATATGAGGCAATACGACGTTTTCTGCGTTAACAGAACATAGAATATACTTTTAAAGACAAGTTTTCAGAATGGTGAACAGAGAAAGTGACTGAATGCAACATGAAACGTTTTCTTCTCATTATGCTACACTCCCTCTCCCTCTCTCTCCCTCTCCCTCTCTCTCCCTCTCTCTCCCTCTCCCTCTCTCTCCCTCTCGCTCTCTCCTTCACTCTCTCTCTCTCTCTCTCTCTCTCTCACACACACACACACACACACACACACACACACACACACACACACACACACACACACACACACACACACAAATGCTGCTTTTAGTTTGAGGCGGCCTCAAAACAAGCAGTTTCTTTTTTCACTGGAATCTCGATATTGAAATTTTGGATGAAGTTGGATAATGTTTCCTTCATTAACTTATCATAGGTAAGTGGTAAAGTACGGAAGGTATGCACAAGAAACTTAATGCTGTATACTGCAGTTTGCTCAGAATTCACTGTTGAAGTCACTGCCGCGGTAAATTCAATAAGCGGCCGGAAATGTGGCTGAAAAACTGGAGACCAATTAGCATAAATGCTAAGAACTTCACGACCGATGTTAACTCCATTATTCATTCTTTCCGGAGTTGTAGACCATGGTCCAGTAGTTCTATCCCACAACTATCGCCGAAACTGCGTCCGGCATCCTAAGGGAAGTCAAAGGCTCGGATAAAAGGCTTCGGAATCATTGGAGGTTCGAACCACTGGAGGCCTACAAGGCCAGAAAGAATGAATAATGAATTAGGGACCGATTGATGCGTTTTACCAAGAAATTGACTTCTGATTTATTCTTTTAATGAAATCTTCTTTTTCTTAAATGTACCAATCT
>CM060955.1:51474885-51477385 GCA_030765055.1 Mantis religiosa
GAAGAACTTGGCCATCAAAAGATACCATACATCGCCACATTAAGACACTTGGAAAATCATATACAAGTTGTGGATCTGTACCTCGTGAACTGACACCTCAACATTCTGAACGTAGAGTGGTATCCGTCGTCAGCTTATTCGTAATCCCATAGATGTTAGATTTATTTGCCAGGAGAATTGTCACTTGTGATGAGAAATGGGTACATTGCCGAAACCCTGATGCCTCGAAACAGTAGCTTGAACCCCGCCGATCTGCTAAAGTTAAAAAAATCATTTCGGAGAGCAAGTTATGTGTCTGGTGGAATTTTGTGATTGACTGGAAGTTTGTTCCAAACGGGCGGACTTGATGCGGACCCTTATTCTCAACAACTGGAAACAGTTCATGAGATTTTGACACGGATATAATCAGCATTAGTTAAGCAAAATAGAATTCTGTTGCAACAGGACAATTCAACACTCCTTACTGCACGAACAATCATGGAAAAAAATTCTCGAATTGGGAGGAATCTAACTGCTACCACTCGCAGCATACAGCCCCGATCTCGTACCTCACATTATCATCTTTTTCGATCCATGGGACATTTTCTACGTGGAAGAAATTTTGACAACTTTAAAACAGTGCAAGTGGATGTCACCGAATTCTTCACATCAAAAACCAGAAGCTGGTACTAACACAGAATCAAATGGTTTATACTTTGAAAATTATATTATTGCTTGTCAGAACACATTTCTAATAACTTTTTTTCTTTAAAAATGGCATTACTTATGAGACTATCTATACAAATGCAACAGCTATAGTCAATTTTTTTCGCCAACATTAAAATTTCATACTCGCGAGAAACAAGTGAATGTCGACAGGACTTAATGCATGACTGTTGAAACTCTTAATAACCCATATCCCCAAAATAACTAATATCACAAAAATTAGTAGAAAAAAGTCTGTGTTTTACAGAGTTTTGTGCGATAGTTTTTTTTTTAATGTTTAACAGTTATAAAAGATTATACAAAATGTCTTCTAAATTAAGGAGATTCAAAGGTTAATGCCAGAACATTTAAAATATGGATTTATGTTTTCCTTTAGATATCTTTAATATTTATTATTTTAATAAAAATGGTTAAAGAATTTTTCAAAATAGGAAATTACGATAAATATTCCATGCAAATAGTAGTTGGTTTTGGAGGGTTTCTTTTATCTTCACTTCGCATTCTTAGAAGATTTTGAACTCAAATACCAAGTTCGGTTAATTACCCGAGTTTTCATTTCTGAGTGTGTTTGTCAGAGACATGCATGGCATACGCTAATGCTTTATTTGGTGTCTGAGGTCACAAATCATGCTATATGGCGAATATTAAGCTGAATATTATGCCTGCTTCCCCTCTCCTTATTGTACATACGTAGAGAAAGTAATAATAACAATTATAATAAACAGCAGGTTAAGTTTAATAATTTTAAATGTTTCTACAAATTATTTCATAAATTCATAATAATTTTATCCTTAAAATAGGAGATAACTTACATTCTTAGAGAATGTATTTCTAAATTATTAAAACAGCATATTCAAATATGACGGTATAAGCTATTATCCAGCTTCCTCCATGAATTTCAACAAAATTAATATTTGCCGGGCAAACTGGATATCGTATATGCTAGTTTGAATACATAAATTTAGATTAATGGACCTATAATAACAAAAATGAATATTGTATATGCATATTTTAGTGTAAATTTCCCCTTGTCAAGTAACAATGAAAAGTAAAACAATCATAAAAAAATAATTTAAAAAACAGCTCTTCGCTAGTCCCCTTATTTGGGGATACCTACATTTGAGTAGTAGCTGCCAGCACAAAGCTCACATTATCTTCTGCATTTGCAAAGTGCTCCGATGAGTGCGTTGCTAGCACATTACTGCACAACGGAAGACTCTTGGTCGGTGATTAGTGGAGAAAAATTAGTAGGGTTTGAGAAATTTTTATTGTATAATGTATAAACTTAGGTGATACCATGTTAGGAGATACCATATTAAAGTTTTATAAAACTATGGCAGTGTCTGTTATATCTTATGAAGCCGAGACTTGGACCTTGAACAGAACTGATAAAAGAATAATTGAAACGGCTGAAATGAAATTTTTGAGGTACGTAGCTGGCTGCAGTCTGCAAGATAACATTAAAAGTGAAACAATAAGAGAACAACCAAAAATATTTACTATACATGACAAACTCAGGGAGCACAAACTGAAATGGCAAGATCATCTCTCTCGAACGCCAGAAGAAAGACTCACCAAACAGGCCTTGCAGTATAAATCAGTATTAGAGATGTTGGAGGATCACGGAGACGCTGGGAAGATCCCTTCTGAACCGTAACAGGCCTATCTGACCTATCCTGAAGGTTGATGATGATGATGATGATGATGATGATGATGATGATGATGATGATGATGATGATGATGATGATGATGATGATGATGATGATGATGATGATGATGATGATGATGATGATGA